>VRYO01000180.1:8527192-8672586 GCA_009812075.1 Sialia sialis
GAGAAGAGGAAAAAGGCAGACTGGGACAAGCAGCGAGGTGAAACGACAGCCCCTCTGCACCTCCCCACCCGGACCCAGCCAGGACCGCCGAGGCCCCTCACCGCTCTCCCTTCAGGGCCGCTCCCCCGCGTCGCTGCCTGTGGTAAGGAGCCGCCGGCCGCAGCTCCGCTCGGGGCTCTTGTCCTTCAGCCGGGTCCGCCCGGCCCGGGCTGCGGCGCTGCTGCGGCGCCGAGAGCGCCGGGCCCAGCGGTGCCTCCGCCCGGGCTCTGCTGCACCTGCTGCGGGGCTGGGCTGCCCTGCGAGCAGAGGAGGCTCCCTCGCTCCGTCCTCCCTCAACTTCGCATCACTCCGGGCTGCCCCCGCTCCGCCCCACCGCATGCACCGGCGCTGCCGCTCGCCCCCGAGTCCGGGGAAAGGCTCGGCTGCCCTCCCGCCCCATGCACTGCCCCGCTGCCGGGACGGCGGGCAGCTCCCGGCACAGGGCAGCTCCCCTGTGCCCGCCTCTGGCGGGAGGGACCGGGGCCGCCTGCACCAATCAGCCCCAGCGCGGCTGCTTTTCGGTTCCAGCCCCGTGCCATGGGCACGGATACCTTGTCTTGCACCAGGATGCTCCGAGCCTCGTCCAACCTCTCAGCTTACTAAGCACCGACTAAATAATGTCGTTATCCCCTCCTCGCTCCTGATGGGCTTTAAATTAGTCCACTGGTTTTATGTCTGTGTGGTTTGGGTGGGTGTGGCTTTGGGGTTTTTTCCTCGTGTTATTTGCTTATTATCTCATAATTGACATATCGAAATACAATAAAACTGTAGTATCGTAGCCGACAGACAGTGAAGTTCTTTGAAACAACAAGATTTGCCCCTCACTTTTCACACACTCTCAAATCCAAACTTTCCTTGTTCCTTTTAACTGACACGTTCACTGGAGTTTTTCAATGAGCTTCAAAAGATAAGAAGTGTCAGATTGTCTTCATGATTTGACAGATCAAGTTACTTCTTTAATGAAAGTAAAGGCTTAAGTTTCATCAGACAAAACAAAAAAATTAATGAAATTGGAATGATAGGTTAATGAAATGGCACGATAACAAAAATGAATCTAAGCTTTAAATTGATTTCCATTCTAGTCAAGATGGCTTGCAGAAGAAAATGAAACTTTACTTTCATTCAAATTAATCCAATATATTTGGAGTATGCAATTGTTCTTTATGTTCTTTATAGAAGTTTTTAAGAGCTCTTCTGTTTCTCACAAATCATTAAAGTTTCTCAAACTTCGAACCCCTTTTGATGTCCAGTTAACATTAAATTGTGTTCAACTCTGATGGGTGGTACTGAAATCCTACAAGCTAATGGTGGCCCTTGGCTGAATATTGATGTCTAATAATGAAGTTCTGAAGTTAAATGTCCCAAAATCAACTATATTCACACTAGTGTGTTGAACGGTTTAGCAAAATAACTTCCAATTTATGTTAGGTTAAAAGTCTAATAAATTCAGTTCCTCTGCATATGTAAATGATCTTCTTATTCCAGTGGCAACTGATTTAGTAAATCCAAAACCAGCAGAACCATTCCTAAGGCATAACCACGGGCATAAGTCTTTATGTGAATCAAGTGTAGATTTTGTTCAGCCCTCCCAGAGCTGTGCTGGGATCACCTGCACCACTGTCAGCTCTGCTTCGGTTTCTTGGGTAGCAGCTTCAACAAAGCTCTTCTCACTGTGACAGTGGCAATCGGTACCTGGAGAACTCCATCACAATTTTCTGGCAAAAAAATTAAAGGTTTCTTCATGGAATGTTGTACTGAAAATGTCTCGCAGTGGTGGTAGTACTTTGAATTTAATTTACTGTGTGCTATTTAATGCTAGCTCAGGAATGAATGTTACTTCTAAAAGCTTTTTTGTTATTCCCCACCCACTCTACCTTTGCTGTCAGCATGTCAGACTTGCTTGATTTTGTCGTCGTGCTGCCTTCCCAGTTTCCTATCTTGAACAGATGAGAATTAGGTCAGATGCAACGTTTTATTGAAAATTAATGTGTTCAAGAGTTAATGGTTTTCTCATAACATCCTCCATTTATTGAAATGGCGACTTTCCTTGCCTTGTGATGGCCACTTTGCTTGAGTTTCCATCAACTGTACATCATATTGTCTGTCTTTGCCTGTTATGGTTCCATGCAATGCCAAACTGACTTTATTTCAAACTCTAGGTATGAGTATAGTTTTGTATTTAACAGTTTTGTGTTTCTTTCAAAGCAAATGTGAGACATTCATTATTAGCTAAGCTGTGATTATGCCTCTAAGTTGTGTAAGGTACACAGCAAAATACTGAAACAGGGATTTTTTGTTCTCCAGCATATTCCAGACCCTAACAACGAAATTCTGTGTTGCAAAAGTTTTGGAGTCTTGGAATCCAAAATTGTGATAAGGAAATCAGATTCAAATAAAATAATAAAAATTCACGATGTCTTATAAATATGAAGTGTTCTTAACTTTTATTAAAGTGTTGCAGAACTAGTAAACACTTCAAAGCAGTTTTGAAGAACTTTCTATTGTTGTCCAAAGTGACACCTTAATATTATTTTTCAAGAGGGGAATTTAACTAATTGGCTTTTAATTTGGACAGTAATGCCATCCAAGTTCTTTTTACTGGCTGAGGAACAAGAAATGCCTCTTGATGTGACACATTTCTCTGAGGCTGTAGAGTGCCTTCATCCAACAGAATTAAGTTAGAACTTGATTATGTAGGAGGAAGACAATGGTTCCCTGTTGTGCTTTTGTCCTGGTGGAGTTTTCATCATTCTCATAAGAGTCAAGAAACACTACCCTGTTAATTCCAGGTTTGTGATTCTGCTATTCCAGTTAATTGAACTGGACGGTATGTGTAAGTTGCAGATGGTGTCCCTTGTGCTATTCTACTGATTTGCACAGGTGTGGCCAGAGAGGAAGGAATTTCTCCAGTAGATGTCTGGATTATGATGATTCACATCGAGTTCTTTAAGTGTTTTTTCTTCAGCCTTGGTTGTTTTGGCTATACATGTACATACCTCGAGAGTTTTTACAAAGTACAAGTATCACCCTCCTTGTAACTCAGATTCCAAGACAGTGTTAGCTGCTTGTGCTTCCTAATTGATATGCAGTCATAAGCAGCCAAACTAATTTTTTTAAATAGGGTTTGTAGTTCTTTAGCCTTTCCAATATGCCAGAAGCAATTAATCATGTGCAATGTATAGTAGCCAGTTTAACTGCAGACAACCAGCACTTAGAGATCTGCTTGCCACGTGTTTGGAACCTGCTCACAGGTCCCCATAAAAGCAAGAAGAAAAGTGCAAACGAGTCTTCCTTTACTGTAGGTAGCTGTTGGATGTTCTTATCTCACACAAGTGACACTAACACAGGAGTGGGTGAGCCCAGCTGTAAATGGTGGTTCCCAGCAGAGAACCACAGGGATCACCCCATGCTTTGTGGCTGGTGTAGGGGTGAAATGGTAATTTCTGGTTAAGTGATGTATATTTGTGTAGCAGCAGGCAGCTTTTCTTCTAGGTGAGAAATCTGTCATGGCCTGCAGTTGTTCTTTTTGTGCAGCCTGTGTAATTACAAAACACAGTGTTCTGTTTCCTGGGGCAAAAATTTTAACAAAGGAAGAAGGAATCCTTTATGGATAAATTTAGGTGAGACCTCATGTCTTATTTATTCCTTGTCTGGCAGTACTGTAAGTTTTTGAGGAGCCTTGTTGACCGTGGGGTCAGGACACTTTAATGTAGAGAAATGTTAAAACCATAAATTCCACTTTGCTGTGCCTTGTTGTAAGGGACATTCTGTGGTGAGAGAAGGCACAGGGAGGAGCACTCAGAGCTTTTGAGCAGATCAAGCAGCTCTCTTATGAGGAAACACTGAAGGAGGTGGAACTCTTCTGTGTGGAAAGGGAATAGCTGAGAGGATTTGCTCAAGATCTGCACAGCCACGAAGGTAGAGATGGCAGCTACACAGCTGCCATTCACTAGAAGCTGTGATTCAAGAGCTGGTGACAGTAACTGCAGCAGCACCAAAGCACTTAGACAGAAGAGAGGGAGATATTCATGAAAAGCAGCTAAGCTTGATTTCCTTTATTGCCCGAGCCCTGAAAAAGGCAGGCTGGCTGGGCAAGGTTACTATTAGTAATGCAGTGAGTAGTTTTGTGGGTGTTATAACTCAGCTCTGAAGGCAGGCTTTGAACCTGTCACTGTGCAAATACAATAACTGAGCCTTGTGACTGAGTAATAAGGGAGGTGGTTGTCAGGAGGGGTTATGCTGTCTCTCAAGGCATTTTCTTTTCCCACTGTTAGAAACGGAATAGTGGCCTAGAAGAACTTTGTTTACCCTTAAGGTATTTCTTATGTTGAGAACGCTAACCTAGAGAGCAGAAACACTCATTAAGTTCTTTTTTCTGAGATTTTTAGTGCTTTAAGCAGAATTCTGTGTGTGAAAATGTAGTCAGAAAATGGAAAGACTCTTTGAGTGGTTTTCCTCTTAGTAAGTGTAATATGTTTTTACAGAAGCTGTTTCTGGAAACTTAGGTTGTGTTTATCCCTGAGCATGTTCAAGTTCTAGGGTAAAACTGAAACACAAGTAGTCAGGGAGTGCTAGGTGTGGTGTGGATGCTTCTTTGTTGAATAGAGTTATTTATGGTACTTGTTTTGGTGACTCTGTTCACTTGGGTTTTTCTACTTTTAGTGGTGTTCTAGTAACATAGATTCAAAACATGCGCTACTCCCTGTTTCATTCTTGTGTTTGAATATTGTTCCTCTCCCTTTACTTAGTCACTTCTTCAATTGTGTGGCAGTGTATTCCTCAGTGTGTTTTTTAAAAAAAACATAGGAAAGCATGTTTCTGTTCATACTTTTGTGAAAGTTACTTTAAATTAATTTTCATAAGATTAGTCATTAAGTTTGTAGAAATCATTCATGTGCAAGCACTGTCCTCTTAGTCGCAGTTAAAAATGCACGTGCCATTTGCTATATGACAGGTTTTTATTATCCTAGCAAATAACACCATGTATAGCTGTCCTCATCCCTCTCCAGAGAGAAGCACTAGGAGTTCTCTCTTTAAATTTGAGGAAAACAACATTAAACAGGTACTGATGGTAGTCTTTTTTCAGCTTAAAATACCAAAAGGTATTCCAAGTCTCTTACCTGCTGGGGGCTGCTTGTTCTAATTAGCTCATTAGACAGGAAGAAGTAATTACAAAAGACTACTACAATAGTTCCATTTTACAAGGCAAAAAAAATTCTCAAATACCCTAGCTTGGAGCTAATACTAATTTTATACCAAGCTTTTGCAAGAGGCTTTTTCAGACCCCACTGTTATTATGTGCCTATGTTAACATGTGCTGAGTTCAAAACCTGGCTGCAGATAGAGCAAACCAATACAAGCAGATGCTTCATTGTGTTCTGGTTTTACACTTCCTTGTGAGTGGCTTCAGGAAGCACTGCTTAGTCTTGCACTTATGATTCTAACTTAAATTATCCATGATCGTAAGCTGTGGTTTGTGTATCTTTCCTGTGTAAGCAGAAAAAGTTAGCATGTAATAAATAAAATAATTCATGGTGCCTGAGTACTATCCCAAGAGGTGTTGCTGTTTGACTGAAGGGAAAAAAGAGCCCTAAAACAAACAAATGTATTGCTCCAACAGCGTTGTATTGTATTTGATTCTTGCGCCATTCCTCATTGATAAAAGAGCTCTTGCCACACCTATTAAGAAAACACCAAATGCCAAAGCTCTGTGCAGCTTGTTTGTTCTCCTTAGCCCATCTGAGCAGTAACTGTGAGGAACAGCGTGAGTGTGCAGCACCTCCAAAGGGCTTCAGGGAAATAGTTAAATGAACTGAGGTCTGCTTGGTAATCCCGTACTGACACAGGTGATGGGGGTGTGGTATGGTGTGTGCATGTTTGGTTTTCTGTTTCAGAAATGATGGGAGGAGAGTCTTCATAGCCTTGGCTGTGCAGTGCTACAAGCTTGACAAAAGATGAGTTATGAACCTCTTTAAGCAGCCCTAGTAATAAAAGCATTCTGCCAAGCTGTTTTCTGAACGCTGCAGAATTGTTTTTACTGAGGTGTCACTTCTGCTCAGCTCTAACAAATGTATCTATATTTGCAATTCCACCATCAAAGTCTGTTTAAGAGACCACAGCCTCTTGCAGCTGAAGTTATCTTGTTTTTATAGCTGCACCTTTCAGGATACCTACTGGGTTGTTTTGCATTGTCCTTTTGGTGACTTTATCATTTCTTACCGGTTTATCTGTTTTTAAAGAGGGTGTCCAGTACCATTTCCTATGGTGTCGAGCTTTTCCTTGTTGCTGGTTTCAATTATTTCATGCTGTCCTTGTGCTTAAGGCAACCAGAGAGCTTGGAGGCCTGAAGTGTGGAATGAATCATTTAGGGCAAGCAAATGGCTTTGGAAGAGAGAACAAATTGAAAGGCATTTGCTCTCCAAACTGCTTTGTTAATTTAGTTCTCAGTGTAGCCTTTTTTCTCCCCTTTTATTTGTAAGATGAGCTAAATACCAAGAGAAGGATGGGAAAGATGCTTCTAAGAGTGTCAGGAACCCATTTCTATTCCTCCCAAAACTAGTGGAAAGAATAGCTTTACCAAATTAGAGCTCCAACAAGCTAAAAAGAAAATTTAATTATATGAGTAGATATTAGAAATGTATTGGTGTGCCATGTTGTACCCTGATGACATATTTGGTTTCTTACAAGTCAAAGGTCTCAAATGAGCCATTCTCTGCGTATCTGTCCAAGTGCTTCAGGAGCTTTTGATGTACTAACTTTTGAACTTTTTGTGCATTTAACAATTTTGATGTAATTCTGAATAATGTAATGTTAAAGGCTGCATTCGAATAACAGTATGAAATAGAACAAGGGAAATAGCTTTAAGTAAGTAGCAAGTAGCAAGTTGGTACAGAATATCAGCAACATGGTTTATACCAACTCTAGAAAGTTAGTTTTAAACAATTGCAGAAAAAAGCAACTAATATTTTGTATTATTGAGAATCTGTTCTCTCCTGCTTTTTTTTCCCTAGGAGTCTTTTCTTCTCTTGGAGGGGGAATTTGCCTTGCATTAATCCTCTGTTTATTTTCTTTGGGTTGTTTTTTCATCAATACATTCTCAAATTGTTGTGTGAAAATGGAGCTAACTAGGTTGTGCCTTGTGTGGATATCCATGTAACCCCATCTGTGCTTATGGTGCACCAGGTACAGCCAGATAGGATGAGAAGGACATGATTGCAGACAGATGTGTTGTTGTGAGTGAGGAGAGCAGGATCTGTTTCTCAGTGCAGAGCTCTTTCTTTAGGGTTGATGCCATCACATAACGATGTGTTTCCTGTGTTTATCTCCTCCTATCAATGGTCTTCCTCTGCAGGACCTTTACTCAGCCTCAGTGATTTCATTCAAGCTGTTGTCTCTTGCTGAGTACATTCATGTGAAAGCCCTCCTGGGAACAGTGAATAATGCATTGAATGTTCTGCTGAGAGAGCCTGGATCTTATTTCATATCAAGAGTGTGTTAAACATATGCAGGAACATGAAAATATTTGGAACAGTGAACTGTTACACTTCCATTTGTCCCATTATCCTGTTGCTCTAGCTGTAATGACTGATGTGCAGCTGGTCAAAGTGTATGTTTAGGGAAGAGAAAATCTGCCATTTCATGTTTAAATTCTCCTTCTACACTGTAGTTTTACCAGCAGTTTTGGAAGGTTGATCAGGCATGGTAAAGCTTGATCAGTTTGCAGTTAATATAATTTTTACCTTTTTTTTTTATGGTGTATGTTGTTGTGGTTGGGGGGTTGGATATTTTTCTATATGTGATTGTTAACTGAGACTTAGTAACTGATTTTTGAGATTTTTGATTTTGTGTGCTGTGAATGGAGATGTGTACTGAAATCCTTTACAGAGCTGTCATATCTATATTTGAATATTTGAGAGCCTTCCTTTTGTAAAAGATGGATCTGCTGCTTCATTTTGCCCTTGTAGAGCTTTTGGAACACGATTTTGGAGATTGTTACTGGCTACAGTTACTCCAGATCCAGACATCCTGGAGCATAGGAATCCTAAAATAATTAAGGTTGGAAGCTCTGTCTGGAGGTCTAATCCCACCCCTGCCCAGAATTGATGATTTTAGTTTTGGGTGCTTAGGGCCTGCCCACTGCAGTCTGGAGCATGTGAGTGTCAGAGCCTGTCTGGGTAACCTTTTTCAGTATTTGACAGTGGTGGGGCTTTTTTCAGGTATCTAGGCAGCTGTTCTGGTCTTTGTGTCCCTTGCCCTTCTTTCTGTCACTGAGCACTTCTCAAAAAGCCTTGCTGCTCCTTCACCAATCCCACTGGACAGCTGAAGGCGCTGATAAGTTCTCCCTCAGCTTTCTCTTGAGATGTAATACACCAGAGAAGCTCTTCACGTGCATTCCTTCCATCTTGCTGTGTGGAGTTTGGGTGAGAGTATGGAAATATCCCTCCACACCTGCTGAAATCTTGTTGTGTAACTCTGGGGCTGTGGGGTTTGTGTGCATCAGAAAGAGTGATTCCCAGAAAGTGTTCCTGACTCAGATTAGATGTTGAAATCTGCTAGGGCTGGAGAGAAGACAGAATTGGTTCCTCCCTTTGATTTTGTATCAGTGAAATGAGTGAGAACACTCTTGGGAAGGAACTCCTTGCAGAGGAAGCAGTTTGAGGGATGGAGTAAAGAAAAAAAAAAAAAAAAGATAGGATTAGTGAAAATGAAGGCATTGGTAGTAAAAAAAAAGAGTTCATTACAGGTGGTGCAGATACGAAGAGCAAATGGAAATTAATATGTGGTGGGCAAGGGATCATAGAAATTGCTGTACATGTCTTACTTGGCTCAGGCTTTCTCTTTTTAACTCAACAGTAATGTGTTTGTGGACAAGTTCAGTGAAAAAATTAAAACAAACATTGCAAGAGACATCACAGATACCAGGGAGTTTGGTTTTTCTAGAGTGGAGAGGGGAAGATTATTGGTTGAAGGGGGAGGAGTTGTTCTGCGTTTTCAGCCACTGCTTTGAATAATGAAATATTTATTCCCTTGGAGAAGAACAGCTGAAACAATAGAGCTGTGTTTATAGAAAAATGGTCATTTGTCCAGACTCTGATTTCTGGTTCATCAATACCTCTTTGTGAGAGGTACTTCCCTCAAATATGCCTTTGTTTCCAATGGAATGCAACCAGGGGCGTATAGTGCAAGGAGTCTCAGTAGGGCTGGCTTAAACAAACAATAAAACAGTGCAAAGGCTGAAATTAAAATGTATATATTTGTTCTGTGCCATGTTCTATTCATTACCTGATTGGTGCATAAGGCAAAACAACACATCTTGAAGCTTCCAGCTGGCTGAGCTCTTCATCAGTACAGCAGTGTTACACATGTTTTAAAACATGATTAGAAAGGCAGTTGCCAGGCTTTTCTTATGATTTAACAAGCTTCTGAATGGTATAAATAACCAGAAAAGTTCTCAATTCATGGCTTTTCGTAAGGACAAGCACCAACTTTTTTCTTTTTTTTTTCCCAGACCACTGAGCACAGTGATGCAGTGTTATGCTTGGAGGGACTATGACAGGTGGTAAGTGAGATGGCTTCAGGTCACTTTGAGTGTAATTCATCTCTTTGCTGAAAATGGCATCTGCTTGCCCAGAGGGTGCTCGAGTCTATTTTCTTCTCTCCATGCCCTGGTATCCTTTGCTGGAAGCAGCTGAGAGCTTGGATCATTTATTACCACGTCATTGTTCGTCATGTCCCTGTTGTGATGACAGTGTTAAGGCTCCCTTCCTCTGCCAGGGAACCCCAATGTGGCCTAGAATGCAAGTTTAATAACATAAGGGGATGTTTGTAGTTTGATTTGTTGTGCCTTATTTCCCTCTGCATTCTAGTGTGTTGACCTTGCCCAATGCTTTGACTTGAGTCGTTCGGATCTCTTGAAAACACCATCTAATGGTGCAAGCTCATCAAGAAATTAAGCAATAGGTTCTCTTGCTTCTTTCTGGGGTAAATCTATCTCTTGTTTTGTCTTTGCTGAAAATAAGACTCAAGAGCATTTCTCCACATTGCTTTCTAGCCTAGTTCACGTTTGGAAAAATTTGGCTGCAACCCACCTCTTTGGTGCATTTAAATTTTTTTTATTTTTTTAGATTTTTTTTGCAGGAGCTTAAGTCAAATGGATTGATCTCCAAGAAGTGATCAATGCTAAGTATAAAAGATGATTGGTGTACTAGAGAAACAGGTGGTGCTGCCCCATGGTCTGCTCCAGAGGCTGGGATGAGTCTGCACGAGAGGTAGGTGGAAGAGACCTGCTCTTCTGCCAGCTGACTGGGGCTTTTCCACGTGGTTTATGTTGAGGATACAGCCAAGGAGTAAGATGTAAGGATATTTCCCACTCTGCAGGAAGAAGGATGGCATTAAAGGAACAATGAGTGCAGAGTTAAACAGGATGTGAAAAAAGGACAAGGATGGCAGCTGCAGAGACAGAGAGAGACAGTTTCTGCCACAGGGATAGAGGTGACCAGGAGCTGGAAAGTAAGGAACTCTAGCAATGATAAATCATGGAAAATATGAATGTGAAGTCAGTGAATTAAAAGCAGCTGAACACAACAGTGGTCAGAGTCCATTGAGGAGTCAGGACAAGTCATCAAAGATTTTGAGAAGTGACTCGCACATGTTGGTGACTGGCTGGCAGTTGTTGCTGTATTGTGTCCATGTGACAGCCTGGGTTTAACAGGATGGGCATCATTGTGCCAATAATTTATTTGTTCTGGTCACTGAACAAAACACAGATATGTGCAGCACTTATAAAATGAGCAGCATTTCATTCTGACTGCTTATTAGTGTTCTAGTAGCAAAACAGAGGAAATGTTAGTGAGCAGCTAAATTTCATTACCATTGACAACCACAGTGATGGGCAGATGGTGTCACACCTTGCTGTCCTGCCTGGATCAAACACTTTGTGTGACTGATAATGGGAAAATCTCTCCTGGAAAATTTCTCTCTTCCTCCCAGATTAACACTACCTGTTCTTTCAATTTCCTTGAAAATATCAAAGAAAAAGTGTTTACTGATGCCCAGTAAATATGCAAATATATAAGGGCAGCATCTTGAGAGATCCATCGTAAAAGACTTGTCCTGTAGTGTGGTACAACCTGCTTGTTTGAGCATTTGGAGGGCAGAATCTGACTTTCAGCATCTTTCAATAAAAAGGGATTTGAAATCCTATGTTTTTTGGCCCATGAAAATAACACATAGTTAGTAAGATGAAAATAATGCCTTTAATATTTCTGGTTCTAGAAATATTTTCAGCCTAACCTCATTCAAATTTCAGCCAACTGATGAGATTTGTGGAAAAGTCAACAATCGGAAAGGAAAGAAAAAAGGCTGCTCATCTGTTGTGCTTCCCCATGAAGCTCTTGGTTACAGCAGAGCAGAGATGTGTTTTAGACAGCTTAGCTTCAAACATACACTTAATAAGCAATGAGGTGTTTTGGCTGTAGAGGGAATGACTATAGATTGATAATGAGGGTGAAACTGATGTGTTTTTTGGTGTCTGCAATGCATAGCAGTACCACTACTCAATGCATGGCATTAGCATTAAACATAACATAAATTACACCCTCTTTTATTCCCTATTGTGACAGTAGGAAGGAAACACAGAAGGAGAAAATCTACGGAATGAAACAAGGAGGGGAGCGGGCAAATTGTGGAAATGCTTCACAGCTAGAACATCGCTGAGGTAAGTGAAATGTAAGTAAGTGAACCTTGCCTAAATAAAATTTACCAGCTCCTATTCCAAAATTGCAACATCCTAGTAGGTGAAGCATTTTGTAAATAGTGACACAGCTAGAAAGAAATGAATGCTAGAAGTGGGGAGATATGATGGGATTCAATTTGCGTTAAGCAAAGGGTCATGCAGGGAGACACTATCAAACTGTGTGTGAGAAAAGGAATTGATTTAGATACCAACTGTATGAGATGGGTAGCTATGGCTCATGCTTGCAACTTCCTGTTGTGGACAGGTTATATTTACCTGGGCAAGTTTGAGAACATTTTTGGGGCCTGGAGCAGTGCAGGTTAGCCCTGAAACCAAGGGCCTGTACTGCTATTGTACCATATTCTGCTCGTGGTATACCATGCACACACAGAAACAAACCTCAAACAAAAAAACCCCACCAAACCCAAATATTAAAAACACGAAAAAAAAACAACAAACGAGCCACGAGCCAATGAACCCAAACACCACCAAAAAAACCCCAACCAATCAACCAAACCAAAAAACACACACCAGAAAAACCCATCACCAATCAAACAAAAAAAACCCAAAACAAAACAAAACAAAAAAACACAACGAAAAACCAAACAAACAAAAACACCACACCAAAATTACCAGGAAAAAACCTTGCTTTGTAAGGTGGAATTATTTGTTCTAGCTAACACTTCATAGACTTGGTAATTCTGGCCAGGTTAAAGACTATATAAAAGCAAGTAATTTATTTAAGACCTTTTGTGCCAGCAAGGTGAAGTAATCACTGCTGCGGTCTTTGCAAGTCAATCAGGTGTTTTTTTAATTTCTTATTTAGTCTGAGTTGAATATCATCTGGGTGGTGGAATTTGCAGTTCCTCACTGGCACCTGTGCCATGGTGTTGTAGTTAAGTGTATTTTCCAATCATAGTTGTATTACTGTTTTGGGGTTTTTTTCCTTGACATTTCTTGAACTGTTCTGTGTAATGGCTGTGAAATTATTTTCTTAACTTTGCATAATGCTGCTACTCTTCTTTTGGAAGGGAAGATGTGACACATTGCCCTGAGTCCCACTGCACTACAATGCAGCTGGGCTAACAGAAGTGTTGACTGTCCACTGATCTGGTACACGAGCTGGTAGCTTTTGAAAGATTTATTAGCAATGGGCTTCCCAAATGTGATTTTAGTGGTGACTGTGTTCAGACTGACATGAAAAGTGCACGTATTGATATTTCAAAGTGTATGCAATATATCTGTACATTCCTATTCAAAAAGGAATAGAAACTTTGGTGGGTTTTAAAGCTGGGTAAACCTCCAGAAGTACCTTGGAGCTCTCTGCCACGTAATGCCCTGACAACACTTGTGTGCCAAGCGAGGGAGCAGCGTTTGTGCCGTAAGAAGTTAATTGGTAAGTAAGGTAACATTTTCTGTGTTGTAGGCTCCTGAAGCAGTTTCACTTCTGTACCCAAAAGCCTCATTGAGTAGATGATGTGTTGCATATGTGTCATTGTATGCCATTTTCATTTCCAGCTTCCAGAACATCTACATATAGGAGTCTAGTAGTTTTTTTGTAACGCTGATGGGACATGAATACTCTTTTTTACACAGGGCAGAACTCACATGTGGCCCCATTATTAAATTTCACATTAGGCAATAAATTTTTGCATGCTCAGTCATCTTATTCTGGTGTTTTTCAGTCTGTGTGAGTTCACAAAGATGACCTTTTACTGAGTCTTATGTGACTGTGTGCCCAAAGGTTTGCCTAACAAGACTACCTGTTCCTATGAGCCTGACCTTTCTTAGGTCACCACAGCAATAGAATTAACACCTCAATTTGTGAAAATCTTTGATTGGCACAGCTTTTGGGACATGTCTCTGCATATGTCACTCCAAAGAGCCTGTTAGCTGTCTGAGCCACTGCCGTACAAGTGCATAGCAATTAAGGAGAACACAGAAGTTAACTTGGAAATTTTATTAGATTCAACCAAAAAACTTGGGGCAGGATAAGCTGGTTTGGTTTTTGGGGAATGCACTCTGGTCCTTACTGCAATTTCAGGAACAGAACTCTAAAATGGATTTATTAGCACAAGGATTTCCAGCAGGTAAGTTGTCCAGGTGAGTTGTAGGTCCATGGTCATTGTCTTGAGTATGAGATGCTCTCACATGGTTCTAGATGTACAAAAGCTTTGCAAGTTTTGTGGTTTTTCCCTCTTCTTTCCAGTCAGAGTTGTTGATAATATATTGGTGTAAATAAGAAAAATATCTTCATCTGTTCTTGTTCTTGCCATGGAATATGTGAAGCATTATCCATGGCATTTCTCCGTTCCTACGCAATTCATCTTTTTATTATACTCTGTGATAATAAAGATATCCCTTTATTATAAACTAAGGTATCTCTGTGCACTTGCATTTTACTTGGACTGTTTATTTGTTCTTCCTGCTCAACCCATTTTGCTGTTGGTTCTATTTTATTTCTTTATGATTTCTGCCAGTTATTAATGATAAATGTATTATATGTGTAAGAACCAGTATATGTGTATATCCAAAAAGATAATCTGGATGCAAGTGTTCAATCTTTCTCTCCCCTTCCATCTGAAACATTGTGTTGAGTGAAATTAAGATGAGAATTTAAACACTGAATCCTAAAATTGATGGTGGCATTTTTATGAGATACTGCAAGGACTTCAGTGAGCTTACTGTGGGTTTAACTCTGGTTTGGCACAGAGGCAAACTTCCTGCTATAATCCATTGTTTTAAATATCTCTCAGACTCTGCAGGGGAAGGAAAGGGTTGATATGTGATACTGTGTAAGGAATACTACAGTAACAAGCTCCTGTGAGCCATGCTGAACATTCAGGTTGCCTGTACAATAAATGTTCAAGGACATCAGGCATACACAGACATTTCTCTGGCTTTTCAGTTACTGTCACCTAGTCTGCCAGGGAAACTCACTGTGAATAGCAAGGAAAGTATGGACAAATATTTCAGTTTCCTTTATTTATGGTATAGGAGCAAAAGCGTGCTAAGCACAATTCTCTTCATCTTCATGCTCGACATGCTTCCTCTTAGGCAAAACTGCTGGATTGTGTCATGGCCTGGCATTTGCCTTGTCAGTGAATGCCAGCCTCACCACAGTGGCTGGGCTGGATTCTGCCCCAGACAGGTGTGGGGATGTCATTGGACTGATAGGCATCTCTGCTCGATTCATATCGCAGCTCAAGCGCCATCAGGTTAAGGGTCATTAGTGCTAGCCTGTGTCTGATCCACAGGTACACTTTGGAAGCCATTGTCTGTCTGCCATCTGTCTTGTGAGGACTTGGAGCAGCAACCTGACATGCACTACTTATTCTTTGCATGATTACTGGGAGGAGAAAAAAAAAAAGCCCAATCCATACCTACTGTCCTTCCCCAAGTGTTACTGCAGTAACAGCATAGCTTAGGAAAGCATTGATACATTTCTGATGGAAGCTACATTATCATGCACAATTCAATTTGTGTATGTTGCCTTTGGTATACATGTGCTAAAATCAACAAGCTTGCAGCTTAAGTTCAAAAGGCTCCAAGTCAGAACTCAGGAAATAAAGTTGTAGTTGCTTCCTTTGCCAAATTTTTGTGACTCACTCAGATTACTTGATCTTTTTATTATCTCAATTGACTGCCTTGGAAATTAACATAAACCCACTTATTCCTTCCCTAAACTTTTTCCAGCCATTGTTGAGGCATAAAAGATAATGACTAATTTCAGATGTTCTCCTTAGTGGGATTGGGAAGGAGTGCTATTAACTTTGTGGTGTCATTCAGAAAAGTTAATGAGGAGACAAATGCCGAAAGTAGAGATTGTATCATCATCTGTGTATTGCATAGTGGTTCTTCTCAGTGTTTGACTGCAAGAGATCTCCAGACAGTCAGAGGCAATGTGAACTTGATGGAATCGACTTTTTGGAGGTCAGCTTTCAACATCAGGAGATTACTCTAGATATGTAATAACTTCTTATGTTCAGTGCTAAATGGCATCTCTTTGTTTAAAGTATGGCTGGCCAGAGATGTGACGTCCACTGAGTCACAGCCAGATATAAGAGCAGCACCGAGTACCTTCCAAGGGCATCAGAGCATAACTTGAGGAGTTCCCTTCCAACCTCAGCCTGTGATGACGTTAATGATTCACCAACAGGGACATCACAGGGCCAAATCAGTTATGCTTTGGAGGTTTAAGCCCTGACTCTCTGCCACAGCTCTACTAAATAGACACATTAGTGTAGTAAAGTGTGACCTAGCCACTACCCATAGCTAAAATGATACTGGGGCTAGGAATGTCTGGTTAAGTTACCTCACTGCTATGAATCTGTGAGTTACTTTGTGTATTTAGGGAAAAACACTTCTAATTATGCTTGTCAGACAAAAAATAAAATTCTTTTGGGTGGAGACAACTCATGTCAGGGGAATCTAAGTAACTTCTGTCTGGATATCTTCTGGAGGTTTCTACTTTGTTAGCTTTCTGTTGGATTTTTTTTTTTTTTTTTTTGTATGATAGTTGCTGAGTTTGGGATGTTTGCATTCCCTGTTACGTTAGGGCTTAGAAATTGAGATGTTATTGTGCCTGACGTGTAAGATCTTATTTTAATGAGTAACATATTATACACTTTACAGTTATTAGCAGAGATTAATCTATCGCTTAAAAGCCAAAGTACAGCTCCTGGTTTGCTATATGGCAGCTCTGAGTCTCTGATCTGATACTAGACTTGTAATTTTATTGATCAGCTTAGTTACTTCTCTGTATTCATCCAAAACAGCTTTCTGAATGGCAAAATAATTGTACAGTAGTGTTATATTCTTTATTTGTGGAGTCGCAGCTGTCTAGCATGTTCAGTTTGGGGAACCTCAGTCTCCAACCAGAATTCACTTCATAGTGACAGAGGTTATGGTTGCATTTACAAATCTTAATTGTGTTGGTAAAAGGGGAGGCAGGTGTTAGCTCTTGTTTGGAAGAGCAGCCTGGTGAACATCACAGAGCTAGGTGATTGCATCACAGAATGTATGGCCTGTGTGTGCTGTACTGTATTTTAATTACTGGTTAGTTTGGGGAAATACAGAGAGAAGAGCTTTATGTGGAATATGTTAAATATCACATGCGAGGAATTGCCGTCTGATCCCAGATGGAAATACTAAAAGATGCCTTCTTTTCCCTCTCTTGTGAGTTGGTCAACTTCTGAGCTGTGCTCCTTAATTTAAGGTCCAGACATTTTTCTTACTGTTGCAGAGTTACTACAAAACCAGTGCAGGTCAAGTTATTAGGAAATTATAGATACAGCTGCACTCTGGTTCCAAGCACCAGTGGTAATGGCAGGAAAAAAGGAAGCATTTTGGATTCTGATGTCCTGGTTGTTTCCAAAGGGTCCACAGTGAAACAACAAATACATCCCTTCTGAAAGCTCAGTCAGGCATGTATGGGAACTGCTGTCACAGCAAGAAGAGCCTAATTTGAACAGCCTGAGTACACAATTGCTCACAGCATTGCAGCAGCCTCGAGGTCATTCCTCAAGGTCTCAGAACCATTTGGTGTCGTTGGGCTTTTTCTTCCAAGGAATTATGATGTGTATGCAAGCTTGTCTGTATCGACAGGATTTGGGAAACTTGTTTTCCAAAAAACTCTTTGCGCAGAAAATGGAATTCTTCCTTGGGGATTGTATATCAGTGCTTCCAGTGCAGAGAGAGGCTGGCTGTGGGAATGGGGAGGAGGAACGACTGTGTTAAACTGAGGGTAGTTTTAGGTGGAATATGAGGAAGAACTTTTTTTATTTTTAAGGTGATGAGATAGATTGCCTAGAGAAGCTGCTAATGCCCTGTGCCTGGAAGTGTTCAAGGCCATGTTGGATGGGGCTTGGGGCAGCCTGATCTATTGAAAGATGTACCTGAACATGACAGCAGTTTGGAATGAGATGATCTTTAAAGGTCCCTTCCAACTCAAACCATTCTGTGATTCCCAGGACATCAAGTTATTCTGTCCAGCCTCTGTGCTGCCTTTCTGCAATTGGATTTTTCTCGCTTTTAATGACAAACTTTGCCATGGTGTTCAGTGAGGTACTTGGGATAGGTCAAGATTGTGATTAATGCATAATTTATATCTATCAGCAACAATCACTGACATAATTGCATTTAATTCTGCAATTACGTGGTATTAAGGATGTTATGATGTTGGAAGGTAACAATTAAATAGAAGTTGTTTTCTTTGCAATTAAATAGCCAGTATTACACTATTAAGTAGAATTTGAACCCTAAAATAGAAGTGTTTCTTCTCAACTGTGCTTTTGTATCTTAGCAAAGGAGTAGCTGTCTGTCTGACATGCAGATGGGAGCAATAAGTCATTAGTTTTACTAAATAACTAATTAGTTTTAGAGAAGCAAAGGTATGATGTCTGTCTTCATTTCTGTTATCAGCAAAAGATGATATTTGAGGAATAAGCATACTTAGTTCACATTTAGAAGACTTGAAGGCTTAAGGCAGTATGATCAAGTTGTTAGTATACAAAGTACTTGATTAATGTAAACCTTAAAAAAAAATCTAATTATTTTTACCACTTGTTTGTTTTATTTTTTCTGCAGCACGTCTCATAGGCTTGCATCTTATTAATGTTATTATTGCAGTAATAGCAGATACAATTGTTGCTTCCTAAAAATCTGTTCATTGCAGAGTTAATACTGCTGTGCACTCCCGTGCCTTTTTTGTTTCCATTACTCTCAAGCCTTATGGGCTTGTCCAACTGAAAGTTATATGGCTGTGAAACTGAGAAAAAGTGGCATCTTCTCAGGTTTTCTTGCTATGAAACACCATGTCTGACATGCAGATAAAAAGCAATGTTCTATGTTGTGTACATTCCATTCTGGTAGTGGAAGAAGAAAGTAAGAGGCCCAGAGAACTTGCTGCACTGTTGGTGCTCCACAGCAAATGTGCCTTAGCTACGTTTTTTAAGTCCAGTCTGTTCCAGCCTAACTTAGATGGAATGGATGCTGCTGAGGAATAGGAGTTAGCATTGTAGTTAAAAATAGCAGCTTGTCATTTTTACTACTTTTCCCCCTTGGATAGGAAAATGACCGTCATTCCAAAGGGACTTTCTATCCACAAGTACATCTCTGTGTACATGTAGTATTAGAGATAACAATACATAGTATAGATCATGGGATGTAGGTTCTGAAAGGAAACTGAAAAGGGAGTGAAGATGGAAACTTCTATTTCTGTAAGGAAAAGCATAATCCACTGGGCATCACACACTGAAAAACAGACAACCATAGAGAAAATGATGCACTATCTGTTTATTGAATTGGTAAGGTACTTGAGCTGTAATGGAAGTCCATTTATGTTCTTTTGACTCATATTCAATCCAAGCTAATTCATGGTCTCTTACTAATTGTGTAGAGGCCATAGCAACAGTTAAAATTGTGCAAGTGTGTCTTCTGGCAACAATGCAGTTATAACATAAGCATGTCCTGAACCCAGCTCTGGTGTACTCAGCATCAGCTCGGAATTCCTAGCCAGAGTCTCAGCCTGGTGCTGGTGTAGAGTCCCTGTGAAATGGGGTGTTCAAAGTTCTCAGCTGTCACCAGAGTTTGTGACAATTTGCCAGTGCTGTTTTTAACTGTCCGCTTAAAAGTGGTCAGTGGCCAGAACCCAAGAATTGTTCTTCAGGGTGCATGGTCAGTAAAGAGGGAATTGGGATCCCAAGAAGAAACTTGGGTAGTGAATGGCCCTGGAAAAGAAAACCTGCAGAAACAAGTGGGAAAGGACAGCTGCATGTTTTTCCCCATAGAAGTTGTATTATTTAGGGGTAACTGAGGTAGGCTTTCTGGTGTGTGGCTTTTCTGGCACTCATTCTGCTGTCATTCTAATCTGACTTGACAAACAGATTTTTAATCAATCCTATCTCAGTAGATTGTGCTTTTCCCTCAATTTTTCATATTGTATCTTTGACCAGCATAGTCCAAAAATAGCTTATTAGCTGAAGAACTGTTATGTATAGAATGTTGTACTTAGTTCCTGGAACTTGCAAAATCTATTTTTTACAGCACTGCTTATGAATACATTTCAAATTACTGATACAAAATCAGTTGGTCTTTTTTTCCCTGTTGTATTTATCACAACCATGTGATTATGAAAGAATCAAGTTTCATGAAGCTTGGCATATCAGCAGTACTACTTTATTAGGAGTAAAAATGTGTCAAGCTCTGAATAATATGAATTAAATAGGAGATGAATTCAGCAAGAAGCTGGTCCATCCTGATATTCCCTGATGCAGTTTTCATACTCTCTAATCATATGAGTGATGCTTGTGATGCAAGCACTAAGTATAGGCTGGGATTTTGGTTTGTGCTCCTTAGATGATGATGGGAACATCTGAGTAACAGGAGGTGCTGGTAGAACGGGATGATGTTGCTTCATTCCTCTCCCTTGCCACCCCCCAGCTACTTCCCCCCAAAAAGGACTCCTCAAAATCCATGTCAAGCACGGAGGCAGAGGGTGAGGCTGTGGAAACAGTACTGTAGACTAACCCTGGAGCATGTTTCTGCATACCCTGCTGGGTGTCCTTGGATGGGCTTTCTTGGTTCCTTTGAGGGTGAATACTGCAAGTCAGTGTTGCTCTGTGAATCACAGCTGGTTTGTAGCCATGGGATGTCATATAGGAAGAGCTGAGCTCTCCTTGTGTTATTAATTCACAAAAAGCACCTTCTGCTAAGCAGGTTTTTTATTTCAGAGCAGGTGGTGCCTTTGTCTACCATAGTTTTATTTTGAAACAGAAATATTCACAGAAAAAAATGTGTTTGCAGTTGTGTGGGAAGTTTAACAGTTTTTTTCTGAAGACTCTAGGGGAGAAAAAGGAATTAATAAGCAACTTCATTTACATTAGGAAATACCACAAAATTATTAATGACAGAAGCAGCCTAAACACTCTTGTGTTTTCTTTTTACTGTGCTTTTTGTTGTTCTTATCCGGAGTCCTAAACCATTAATATAATTGGTTTCTTTAGTTTTGACACCTTTCCACTTTAATTCAGGTGGAGGGAAAAAGGCAAAAAGCTCGGAGTTTTCTTGCATAGCTCCAAAGCTAAGAGGAGAAAAATAATTAAGTATATTCCTGTTTTGGTTAAATCCACCCCATGTCAGGAGTTCCATAAAGGCAAATTTGCTACATGTAGTTGATTTCAGTGTAATTTTTGAGACTTGTGTGTGATGAATGTTGAGGCTTCTTTGTGCAGCAGTGTTAATTCCTCTCTCCAGAAGTTCAAGATTTAAAACCCGTGCTAAGTGCAAGTAGCCTAGAACAAAGTGCTTTGGTTCTGTGCTGGATTTTTTTTTTTTGTCCAACAACAAAGAAACACATTCATTTTATGGAATGTATTTCTCTCACAGTTCTGGAACAGCTCATTGTTTATTCATGAAGGAAGGTCAGTAAGGCCTGGTTAATCTAAGCATTTCTTATTTCTAATTTATTTCCTAAAAGGGATGACTCTTGCCTTATCAAATAGGAAGATTCATATGGAAATATGTATGGCTTGCAGAAGGGAAAACAAATGGGAGAGATGCAAAGTGGATTTTGTGTTTAGAGGAATTCTAACTATCAGAGCATTTTTCAATTGTGTTTTCTTGTTCATTTTGATCACTGACATCAATACTATTTGCATTTTCATTTTCTTAAATGATGTTAGGTCAAGAGATGAAAATTATACAGCAGGGGCAATTTGTGTACAAGTACACAATTTGTGTACAGTACTTTACCACCGTCCATTGCGAGAACTGGTTCTAAACCTCTTCTCTAGAAATGTGATCCTGAGGTTCCACAAAGCTGCATCCTTTTAATAAGTGAGGTACACTGATTCCCCTATGGAGAAGGGAAGAGGTGTATGGAGGAGATGCCGTGGCCTCCAAGCTGCTTGGCACACTGCAGTCTGCTGTGACTCTGATGGATGCACGCATTGCCTTTGGATTTGTCCCTGATGTAATTTATGTGGCAACTGACTTGGCCTTTTTTTTAACAAGTGGCTTCTTACCTTGTGCCTTGTCCTTAAAAAATTAAAAAGCCTATTAGATAGTTTAAATAATTCAATTAGAAGAAACTAAAGGGCCAGAATTCTTCATCATACTAAAATAAAACACTAAACTAAAGCAAATTGTGGTTCCCCAGCACTTCATCCTGACAAGGTTCTAGTACACAGTGATAAAATTTTCCATTCTCAATTATTAAAATGCAGTTAAGCAGCAATTCACAAGCATTGCAGAACACCATCTACTGCTAATAATTTGTTTATAAGAGAGTGTGTTAAAACTTCAAGGTTAATGGAAGTGTAGCCAATAAATGCTGATTTATTTGATTGTGTTTTTTTAAGGCAGCACTGAAGCAGTTTTCTTATTGACATTGTTAGTGCAGCTGCCTGTGTTTTGATTTGGAGTTATTGTTCAGTGTAGCTTAGAGAGTGAACTGAGACACTGACAGTGTGGGAGCGTGCTCAGAGACAGAGATATCAAGTGAGCTATTTGAGCTGCTTATCAATTGTTAATTGTCTACTGATCCTTAAACCAGATACCTAAACTGAAAAGACCACTTTCAGCAACAGATGCAAATTATATGGATCCTGTAGGTGTGCAGGCCCTACAACATAAGTGGGATGCTAAATTTTTTATTAAGTACTGTAGCTTTCATATCTGGGCAGTTCTAGAGTGGACCTCCATACCTAAAGTTGCTCTGAATTCATTTCTAATGAGAAGGTAACACCTGAACTGAAGCTGGATTAACAGCTGTGTGTTGACCAGTTGTCCATAAATACATTTATTTGGATTTCCCATGTCAAATGCCTTTCCTCTAAACCAGGCCAGGAGTTGGAGATCTTATATGTGGTTTTTGTCAAGTGGGAATTTTAGGTGCATTTTCAGCCATGTTGCTATTAAGGCTTCAAAGCAACACAATGCGAGTGTTGCTCATGGTTACCAGTAACCTGGTTGAGGTTTTTTGGTGAAGGAGTTATTTGAATGAAACATGATACAGGTGATGTTTCATGTTCAGACTCCCTGGATCATCACCTATTTGCTTTCAGTGCTATGGATAATGTGCTTGTGTTGGGGTCTGCTGTGCCAAGTTGGAGTAGTCCTTGATTTATGTCCCTGCATGCTTTCCACAGTTATTGCGTGTGCCAGAGGAGAGGGGCACTGCTGGAAACAAGCTACATGATGTTTAAATTTGTTTTCTTTTTTGTGACAGGGTAGATAGTTTCCCCAAAACAAGCCCGTGTGACTTCTTATATGAAATTAAAATGTATGTATTTGGCAACTCATACATCAGATATTTTTTGACAGAACTGTGACAGTCTGGGAGAAGAATGGGAATGAAGAGAACCGCAGCTTGAGGGCTGTGATCTTTGAAGCCACTTGAGTAATCAGAATCAGTCTCAGACCTCAACGACTGGGCCCTTTTCTACCTGAAATTGCACTGAATTTCTTTTTGTTGGTTTGAGGGTTTTTTGGAATGAGTTCTTGTGTTGTGTAGCTAGTTGCTTTTATGGAATATGTGATTTGGATTTTTTTGGCAGTTTGGGATTCTTTTTGAGAAGCCCTGGATCAAATACTTGCAGCGCATCTCCCACAGCCCTTGTGCTGGTTTTTTTTTGAGCTTTAGGTATAGGTGAATTTGTTCCTTGGAAAGTTAGGAGCTGACATCTCTTAGCAGTAGATTGATGTTGCTGACATTGTTCAGACATCAGTACTATTCTCTATCCCACATAATATTATAAATTCTATTATCTGCTTTTCTGTTACATAGTTGTGTTTAACTGAAATCCAAAAGTCTTCTCTGATGTTTTTCACTGCCTAAGATGTCGAATGTGAGCTTCATTTTTGTGTTCCACATTGCCTTTTCCATTCCTGTGTAATTAGTTCATCTATTTTCTTAGTGTTTTTTGATCCAGTGTGATCACAAGTTCATTCTTGGAGACAAAACTCAAAAGGATAATTAGGAACTTCATTTCTGTCCATATATTTGAAGACAGAACATTTAGCTAGTAAGGGGTAGTTGCATTTCTGCTTCAGTTTGCATATTGTCTTACAGAATCAGCTCTATTTTAGCTTGACTGAATGTATTTTTGAATCCCTTGAGTATAGCCCAAAACTCAGCCAAGATTTCCTTCTGGCTGTGGTGTCATTCATCCGATGATGTTGAGGAGAGAGTGCAGAAACAGCACAAACTACAACTGTCCTGTCCCCAGTTAGCTGGGATTTCATGCACCCAGAAAACTTCCCTGTGCCTTCCCAGTCGTGTCTTGGTTTGCTTTAGCACCCAGTACACCTTGGCCACAGCTTGGTGCTTGACATCCCAAACAAGACTTTACCAGCTGTTTCTGGTTGTGCTTTTTTTTCTGGTTTATCACTTATAATATCTGTGTTTAGTCAGTACCTGCCTTTGCAGCTGTTCTTTTTTCCATTGGTAACTGGAGAGCTTTTGCTGTTTTATAGAATGTATAAAATCAGGACAGCCCTCCTTGTCTGGCTCTTTGCTATTTGCATCTTCACTCATAAGTGAGGCTGTCAATATCAAACTTACTTATCTGTGCTACAAGCGAGATGGGCTGTGTATAGGATTCACTGTATTTCATTTTCTTGACTTTCAGTGAAAAGTAGCAGTCAATGCCTAATATGTGCTTTCTTTAGTGTCAGCTTTCCAAACTTAATCTATGCAGAGTACACTGTCCCTTCTTTGATGTTTTTCCATTATGTCTGTTCATTAGAATATTGAGTTTCTTGCCGCACTGTAATAAGCAAATATTTCGCACAAATTAAGATTTTAAAGTAAGCAGAGATCTTTCACAAGCCTCAAACTGGTGTCCCTGTGATTTGCAGTAGTTTCCAAAGAGCCCCTTAAAATATGGCTGTTGCTTGTTCTTATCAACAAAAGCTGAGAAACTGGCACTTATCCCTCTTCAAAAGAAACAATCTGCTAATTGCCTTCCCTTCTCCTTTGATCTTCGTGACCAATTTTTCTTAACATTGCAGGACTTCTCTGAATTCTGAAATGGAAGGAGGTGTCTCATAATCAGTCTTAATGCTCTGCATAATTCTTGTTCCCCAAAGAAACCAGTTCATAGCTCAGTTGAGCACATGTGTTTAAAAACACCATCTGGGTCATCTAAACAATAAAGCAGCTGGAAGTCAGCCTCTCGTTTTCCTTCAAAAGCAAAATTTAGCAAGTGAGTTTGGTTATGAGAGCTTTTCAGCTCATGTAATAGTGTATCCTGTTCTGGTTGTGTCCTCAGAAGCGAGGATATGGGCTGTCCATGTGTTCCACTCAGATGCTGTCGACCTCCTTGCTTTGGCAGTACAGATGAAGTGAGAGTTGCTGACAGAGGGATTTCCTATCGCTCATCCGAGCTGAAGAGACACTGAATCAACATCTCAAGGCTACCTCACTGCAAAAGCTGCCTCTTCCAGAACGACACCTTTGTCCTTCAGTGTTCATTCAAGTGCTTTTGGGAAACAGTAGCTGAGCGTTAAAATAGCACAAAGATCCAAGCCTTCCACAGAAGGGGAAAACATTGAATAGAAAATGATATAACATTTTCTTCATTTATTCTTTTCTTTTTCCTTGCAAACTTACCTTTATTTTCTGTTGACACGGCTGCATTGTTGTTTGCATTGTATGCTTTGCTTGGTGTGTTGGATATAAAATTTAAAGCGATGTATGAGCAGGTCCCTCCCCTATGGCAACTGCAGCAGTATGCAATCCACTTCAGATGTCATTCATCACTGCAAATAAAAGCATGACAGCTTACATCTCACAAGCTGATCCTCTTAAATCCCTTTCTGGTCTGAGCCCATGCAATGAATTTCACCTACAGCTGTTTTCCAGATGAGTTTGACTGAAAGCCTTTTCATTTGTAACCTATTGCAAATCCTGCATTACAAGTGCCAACTTAAATACAGGAAGAAAAATACAGAAGCTTACAAGTATTTCATGGAAGCACTTTGTTAGGGTGAAAGGCAGTTCTGGGATTCAAGTTTTGCAATAAAGTGAGAGGTAACACTGCTATGTGGTACGTCTTCAGCAACACAGACTGCAAGTTTGACAGGGAAAAATGTGTTTTGGACAATTCCTGAGTGGCAGGCAATGAATATGCATAACAGAGTGAAGTAGAAGTGGGTGCAACTTCCTTTGTGAATGATGATCATCTGTGTCTCAGCAAGCTGTGGTGAGTAAGCATAGTGGCAGTTTCTGCTAAGTGGGTACTGCTGGGGGAGAAGTAGCAGTGACTTTCTTGTGTGCTCATGTCATCTGCGTGCTTCGTATATGAAATCTATGCTATAAGGGACACGTCAGTTGGTCTCAAGTGGAGTTTGCTGGTGTGCTGTTTGTTATAAATGGGAAAAGGAGCACTGCTGTCGATCAGTGAAGTGTGTACCTAACCCTGCAGATGGATGAACTTCTTGTGCTGTTTCCCTACACCAAGCATTTTTTGTTGGTTGTTAAAAAGAGTGAAACTCATCTCCAAAAAGAATTCTTTTCTTATAGCTCCTTTCTTTCTAATCCTTTGAGCTTAAAATCGTGGGATACATAGGATACTGTAATTAAAATAAACTTTTATGTGGGTAGTATTTAACTCAACAGTTTGAAGTAGTTGGACATGTCCCCTTCTAATGGAATTACTGCATCCTCTCTGGTGTGAGCAGTAGCATGGCTTTGTGACACTGGGTAGCTTTTTTTTCCCTGTGACAGCCTGCATTTGTTTGCTACTCTTTTCCTAATGGGATTCAGTCTGTAAATCAGGCTTGAAGCAATGGAGTTGATGCAAGGACAGAAGTGTTATTTGTTACTTGCTTTAGGCATCAGTCACACAAGTTATGAGTTACTTAAGTGCATATTGCTTTAGTACATCCTTTTTTCATGTGCATCCATGAGAGGCAGAGAAAATTGTGAGCAAAGATTGAAGCATTGCTTTACACTCATACTGTATTATGTTGTTAATGGGCACCAAGTTGTGAATCTGATCTGTATGACTGGAGCCCAGTTCCTATCAGGAAATGAGCCAATGGAACAGAGGAGATGCTGCTGGTCTCTTAGGATTACACATCTTTTAAATTTCCCAGCCAATAACTACATTTACTTTAATGGGCAAAGGTCAAATTTAGGCTGCCTCTGAGTTCAAGGACTACGTAATGCAATTTTTATTTTTTTTAATTCTTAAGCCAAAAGATTATCTTGAGGTTTCCCCCCTTATGTTTCTACACTGCCTTGAGACATTTCTTTTGCTACATATCCACACATTGCTGTGCATTCCCTGAGTAATTTTACAGAATTCTGAGCCACTGTCACAGGGACCAGTTGGACTTATGTGCCTCTATGATTGGGTTTTTTAAATTTTATTTTGCAGCATGGCACAATAAGAGATTGGCTCTAGTAATTAGGCCACCAAACTTCCGTGGTTGTCTTGCATTTTGTCTGGCTTGCTTACAAAAGATATTTGGCACAGGTGACGGTGCACAGCTGATGTTTTTTCCAGCTGTGTGTGCAGACACAAAGCAGGTTTGAACTTGCAGCCAGCAGGCTTGGTGCTGCCATGTTATGAAGCTTTTGATACCTACTAATAGGAAAAAAGAAGAATCCAGATGATGGTAACTTGGTAGTTCTGTTTGCAGAATAATTTTCAAGAAAGGCTGTGCTTTTTGTGATTTCTGTGGCCTAAGTCAGTGATGTAGAAATGGGGTAACTCCAACTGATGATATAACTTTGGGGTGAATTAGTTCACCTCTCTTGGCTGGTTCCTTTGCTCTTACTAGGGTTAATTTTTCATTAAGATTATCAACATTTAATTCAAGGTCAAATTGAATACCAGAGTCGGTTTCCTAGTGCTCTTTTGTCCTCGGAAATGCAGTACACATGTATTATGTGACCTTTGGTTTCTGCTGTTTCCATAATGCAAATATTGGGGAAAAGGCTTCAAGAGGCCAATAGGGGAAGGACAAACAAAATTCAGCTTGGAGAATGAAACACAGTTTAAAGATCACTGATGAATTTGATTTGATTTGACAGAGCAGGAAAATAAATTTGAAGCTGTGAGCCTCTAGAACCCATTCTGAGTGTTGTAATGAGGAGGGGAAGCTAAGTGGTGACCGCAGTGATGGTCAGGATGCTCTTAGCACGGTGACTGACCTCTGCTGTGGCTGACAGAACAGTTCTCACTCATTTGCTATTGGAAGCAGCTTAGGGACACCTCCCTTGGGTCTGTTGAGCCCTACCTTGGAAACGCCTGCATATAGAGTCCTCTATGCCTGGGACAGACCTGGCTGGGCCCCAGTGAGAGCAGCCAGCTCAGGAAGTAGTTTTCATTACAGAATGGGAAGAATATGAGAAGAGGAATAGCTTTGGTAGGTAGGCAAAATGCCTGTTGCTTCCCATCTCAGGGCAGATAACACCAAAGCAACAGGGGAGCTTAAATGTAAGAAGGCTGATAGGTTTGCTTATAAAGAAATACTGAGTTGATTGAAGGAAGAGTTAGAGGTACTTGAACAGATACTTGGCTTCACAATTCATGGGGATCTGAGGCTTCTGCAATGAGCGTTTCTTACTTCATGGAATGATGCCTCATCGTTGGATTCCAAGGGTACTTGTGCTGTGGGTTGCTTTCAGACTTGCCAACTAGTTCATGAACTACAGTTTGCCTCTGGAGAGCAAAGGTGCAATGGTACAGCTATGGTAGGAATAGAGGTGTGTTTGAAAGTCATTCACAAAGAAGTCATGAAAGCACTTGTATTCTGATGACTTTTATTTTTTTCAAATTGCCACTAACACAGTCACGCTATTAGAGAGAAAGAACCCAATGACAAGATGCATCAGGTGTTTAAAAATGCACAAGGAGGAGGAATGCAATAAATTGTCTGTGACTCTACATCAAGGAAAATGGGCAAGAATCAGGGTGGTGGCTTTTTAGGGAACGCGTAGTGTGCTCATTTTGTTCTTAAGGAGCCATGAAAAAACATGTGTTTAAGGGTATTTTAGAATTCTTGATGTATTTTGTGAATTTGGTCTGAAATCAAGCATGACATTTCTGGTTATTGGCACCTGTGTTGTTATACTCGCTGCAAACGTGAGACAAATGCTGGGTCTCCCCCATACCCTGCCATTCTGTCCTGTCACTGGGCAGTGTTCTGTGGTGCTTGGCAGTTTATTTCCCAAAATAACTTCTGCAACTTGCAATTCTCCCCTCGTACTTGAACGTGTCAGTTAGATTTATATTTTTAGGGATGCTCACCAAAGCGATGCCAGCTCCTATCTCTAACATCAGCACTGAGGAATGCACTTCTGGGTGCTGCTTTCAGTAGAACAGGAAATGTGAGTCTTTAATGAGGAGAGGCAAAGCCTTCCAGCTCCATGTCAGGTGGTTCTTCCTTCGCTTTGGGCTTGTGCCAGGAAGGCTGCTTGATCACTTAGGTGAATGCTGTAACTTAAGCTGCTTTTCAGTTCAGTACCAGTCAAACATTGAATGTTTTGACTGTCATTCTGCCTTCCCTGTTAAAAAATGGTCTGTCGTGTTTTCTCTCTGCTGCTGGTTTATACTGTTCAGCACAAATTTGTTTTCAAAAGAATTGTTACATAAAATTGGCTTTTTAAGCTATGTTTAAGCCAACTCTGTAATCCTTTATCAGAGATGGTGCAGGTGTTTTGTGTAGCAAGAAAAATGCTGTAAGTATATGAAAAATCTAAATATTTTTGTCCTGAATAATGTTATCATAAATATACGTAGATTGTAAGTATTAATTACAGAAGAAAGTGATAGTGCCATCTGTTGTCATAACTGCTTTGCATCCTAAAATCCTGTGTCAGAGTATGTTACAGTATTTTCTCTCTTTAGCTTGAATTGAGATAGTCCATGCTTTTCTGGAACTGTAATGATACGATTCTGGCTATGATATGTAGGCCTCTTGAAAAGGAAGATCAGGAAAAATACCCTGCTTTGCCAAAGTGCTAGTATTAAATGTTGACAATCAGTAAAGCTTTACTGCCTCTCTTCTGGAAAGAATGAATTTGGCAATTGATAGTGGAATAATTTTATGAAAATATATATATATATATATATATATGTCAAACTTGACAGATTTTTGCCCTGTAGGTGTAGAAGTGCCTAAGTAGAGACCTGGAGACTTTGGAAGTTAAATTCTGCTGAGGCTGGGTGCAGTATTCACCACACCTAGGTCTGCAGTCACTAAGAAACCCTTTCCTGCAATCGGATCCCCCGATAGGCAGAGGTGATTGTGGCACTGATTGTTTCTGGAACAGAGATCCCCTGGAATCAGTTTCTGCCTGTAAATGAAGACTCTGCTGTGCCTTATGCATGTGAGGAAGCAAAATGAACTTCACTGCTCTATTATTCATCTTTAGCTCTGTAAAACTTTTACAAGTTTGTGGCAGTAATACATGTTTGCTCTCATGTATGTACCTGTTCTGCTCTCTCATTATTGTACTGAGGAAGGTGATTCCAAGAAAATGAGGGAATTGATGGGGGAAAAAACAAACATAGAAGAACTTGAAGGGACTGTGATATTTCCCTGTTATTATAGGTGTTGTTCCTTTTCTTTCTGATAAATTGGCACAATTATCATCAGGAAACGAGTGCCAAAAGCTTTCTCTTCCAAATGGAGAAACAAGAAGGCAATTATGGAGTGAGCCTGTCACAGGGATTTGTCATTGCTCCTGAGAGAGGATTTTATTGCACAAGGTTTAACTAAGGAAATTTTTCTCTATAGGGTGTGTCACAGCATGTAATGGATGACACTTGATGATTGTTCTTGTTGCTGCTGTCCTGCCTGCAGCTCTGGTGCTGTTCCCTACAGGCCTGTGTGCTGTGATGTGCCAAATCCCAACTAATCCAACAACAAGTCAAATTCCTGAATATACAGGCTTTGAGATTTGTCTGGATTAACTACCTGGGGACATTCTCTTCCAAAGGTGGTGCACTGAACAGAAAGTCATCTGCCTTAAAATTATGAGCATCCTCCAAACGCCATCTAAGCACAGTTAATGTGTCCCACCTTGATTTCACCACACAAAACTAAGTAGTAGGAATAATCAACTCGGAATGTTAGAAATTCCAAGTATGAATTAAATGCTGTATTTTAATTGTGGCTGGAGTTTACCACTGAAATAGTACATGGAGGGACTTTTTTCCTCTTCTGAGGTTTGTATTAACGTGGAAGATATGTTTGAACTACAAAAGTAGTTTGATGTTCTTGTAAGATATTTTATAGCATTTGGAAGGTTATATACTGCCCCTTTGCACCTGACACATGATTGACAAGGGGGGACAGGAAGGAAAATTAGAGCAAGAATTGTCCAGTAGACTCAGATGCTATGAAATAAGGAGTATTAGGGAGTTAGCCACATCCACAACTTAGGCGTGCACTTAGCATGGAAAACCGAGTTACCAGCTATGCTTATCTGCTGAGAAATTACAGTGAGTTACTTTGATTGCCTTTGAATTAAAGAATTTTATTAAAGACATAACAAAAAAAGGTGTAATGACTTGGGCAAATGTAAGCAATGCTGCAAGGGGTTCCCAAGGACACGAGAATGAAATCTGATAGTCAGAACAGTGTAGTGGTGGATGAAGGTAGTGCAGAGCACATCTTTACACTGTCTCTGTTAGCTTTATGCAGTCATCACCTGGAAACGTATATACACAAAATTATTTCTTTTACCTACCAAAAGAATTGGAGCTGTTCCTGTGAGCAGTATGTGGCTCTTCTGTGTCCCTGTATTACCACTCTCCATGTTGTTCTGTTACACTGTTGTATCCCGTTGAACTTGCTGGAATGCATTATGCAAATCTGTGACCGCTCCTTGTGTATCAGCGGGAGAGATCTCGGAAACGCAAGAGCTGCTGCCGAGCTACAGATGGAAGTCAGGGCAATCGAGCACGGCCACAGTCCGGCCCTTGAGAGCAGGATGTGGAGAACACACCCTGGGCAGTGCAGAACAACCCAAGTGTGCTGCTTCTAATGGTCTGAACAGCAGCTGACAGTGACCACAAGAGAGAGTGCTCTCCAAGACAGGGAATGTTTAGGAGAATATTGTAATACACATGTGTGAATGGGGAAAATGAACCAGTGCTTGGCGTTTACAGATGGGCAGGTTGCAATTCTGTTTGTAGTGCTGCACCTAAGCTGATGTGCCTGAGTTCGGGTGCCTGAGTATCACAGCTAGGGATGTGGTAGCTGGGTGTTTTTATAAGCCACAGATTTAGATATTAGGTGAAGAGGGTTCCTGATTGAGCCATGAGCCATGTGCTATATCACTTATCACAGCGTATCACACTTACCACACTTCAGTTGCTGCTGTGTGTGCCAGATATTCCAGTAATGTCTGAATAATCTGACTAGGAGAAGTCAAACCTTGTAGCTGTTGCTGCAGCACGAGTGTTTAGACTTGATTGAAATCAAAGCCTGTTGTAGGGTTGCAGTTGCTGCCCTCATTGATGTCATGGTGAGAGAATTTGCAAAGGAGTGGGTTCTGCGTCACGCACCTGCACACAGACGTGTGCTTATCATGTGGGCATTAAATCACATCCCAGCACAGAGGTCTGTATGGATTCTGATCTGGAATGGGGATAAGACTTGAAGATAGCCCTTCCTGTTCCCATGATGCAGTGATCCAGGTTCTCAGTACTCTATGGTGCAGTCACGCCAGCTGGGAGATGGGAGCTATGGCATTTGTCACTGATAACTCATCAGCTTTGCAACAACAGTTTGGGGTGGCTGCTTAGCTACTGGGTGCACTGAAAAGGTGAGGAAGAGCCCCTCCAATGAAGGGGTAGAAATGAGTTGTATGTATGCTTCTTAAGCCTTGTGTGTCACTTATTTAATTTTTAATTATTGTAGGACTCTAGTTTAGCCCTGAGAAGCATTGATTTAAAAAAGAACCCCAAATTTGTTAGCTACTTGAATTTAAAGAAATAGCAGCCATGGGTTATGTGAATGTGCCCTGCTCCCGCCATAAGCCATTCACAGGAGGAATGTTGTTCATTATGAGCTTGTGCGTTGCTCGGCTTGAAATCCTCCTTGCTTCTTGCAGCATGTCTCGTTTCAGAGATTTTTACGAAATGTAAAGTACGGTGCCAGAATTGATGATTATGAAACTCATTAAGTTTGTATGTTGTAAGTTTGTGCGTCAAAACCAGCACGGAGGTGAAAAACATTGGAAAGAGATACACATGGGTCGGCAAGGCTGCAGCTAAATTGCATTCACGCACTCAGGCCGAGCAAAAATGTAGGGCAACTTTTAGCCTGTAATTCTATTGTCAGTCTGAGCCTTTTGAGCTGTGTCTGATCACGAACAAGGTGCGGCGTTCAGCAGAGAGATTTGTTGCAAGTTCTTTTCTTCCCAGCTCATTAATTGTGATCAGCAATTGCGACAAGTCGGTGATTCACACCCCTCCCCCGTGATGCTCAGCCAAAACCAAAGTGAGCAGGGGAGGCGATCGCCACGGCGGTGGGTGATACACTTGATGCCCTCTGTGGATCAGACAGTGTCATTTGCAGCAGTAGTCGGGGCTGCTGTGCCAAGAGGGTGACTGGGCTTGTGACGAAAGTCTGCTGGGCTCGCTCTTGCTGCAGGGATGTTCCTCTGTGCGGGTCACTGAGCAGCCCCAGTGCCAAGGAGACCCTGCCCGCTCGGAACGGGGGTGGCATGTTTTATTTTGTTACCGGGTGTTCATGGGGTCACCTAAGCTCTCTGGGATGTGAATGAGGTGCTTGGGAGCAATCATTGATTTTCTGTTTGTGTGTTACCTATTTTCACCCGTTCTGGAGAAGGCTTATTGTGTGAAGGACGCAACTCCGTGGCGTTTGCACTGCACTCCTGTGCTCTCTCTGCAGCAGGCATTTCCTTGAGCGCAGAGCAGCGCTTGCACTTAATGTGAAATGACAGGAGCCGCCCGTGCTGGGTTCACGGTATAAACAGCCCCGAGTTCCACGGCACGTTCCGTTCTGCAGAGCTCGCAGGGCTGCCACAAAATCTAAACGGTCACGTGTGGTTCTAGTTCTGAAAGTTGGCTAGTGCTCTCAGTAGCATGATTATTAAATGAAATGCCTTTGGGGAAAGGCGTTGAAATTATTTTTGCTGTGAAGTGCGTTTGTATTTCTGCAAAAAAAACTCCAGTCTTGGAATTTAGGCTGCCATGACCTATTTGAGACTTTAACCAGCCCCTGTGGATGTACAGAGATTGTTTTCTTTGCTCTTTCTGCTGCCATGCCATCCCATGCATGATTCTATCCCTAGGCAAAAGAAATGGGTCCTGAATATATTGGGAGCTCTGGCCAGGTTCTCCAATAACATCAGGCTGACCACACTGGCATTTCCAGACTCAGGCGTGTGTATGCACACACACACACAACACAGAGGCTTCTACTGAGATGTTTGTCATTCTTCTGCCGTTTACTGCAGTAGGCTGCAGATGATGCTGACTCTCAGAAGCCTGAAGAATGTCCTAGCAACACACATTCCCTCCCAGCCAGCAGGAGTGGGCTTTTAGAGGAATGTACATGGACCTCCCCTGCTGCCTTACCCTCCAGACAATGTCTGTGTTGGAGACAACTTGCATAATCAGGCAGTTTTGCTTTTGTGAAGGGAGTGATTTTTCTCTTCAACACTCAATAGTTTCCTTTAAGACCGTGAACATTTATGCTTTTTGGTATCTTCACAGATTTAGTGATCCATAAGTCCCAAGTGTTGGACAGTGCTCTCTGGTGCAGTTCAAAATGCCCTTAGTACCTTTAGTTGCCAGAAACAGCTGCCTATTGCAGCAAGTATGCTGAAGGCATTTGTTTTAACTTGGAAATAAAAAAGAGGGAAGAGAGAGGGGAAGAAAGTATTGACTGTAGTTGTAGAAGGGAAGCTCAATGCCAGTCAGTAGTAACCGTTTGTGAAAGATTTCTTCTGCTACTAAAATAAATGTTAAATATGGTGGAGGTTGAGCTAATTGTTTAGTTCCACCATACACAAAAAAAAAAAATAGTGGGTGTCCTGGAAAACAACTCTCTGCCAGTGTCCAGAGTGGAACAAATGAATTCAAAAAAATGTGTGTAGGCCATATGGTCATCTGAGGATTTGTTTTGATTTTCTTAGTCCTTCTATGTTGCTTTGTTGTCTGCATAATGTGATAAGTTGTTGTTCTGTCAGCAGGTTGGAATATTCTGAATCACTGATTTAATGAAGATTTTTATTAGATTCCATTTGCTTCTCAAAGATTAGAGAATTAAGCAAGGGAGCTGAAATGGGTAAATGAAGGGGGGAGAGAGGCAAAGGGGAAGAGATAAATATTCCTGTCTATTTCCCCGGGTAAATCCTAATCTTGGCAGTCTGTGCATTTCCAGTCCTGCAACAAGTGGAAAGGACACCTGCCTCTGCATCCCTCACTATGGTGAGGTAGAGCACTTTATTTCTGCAGCTGCACAGTTCCTGCATTAATAGAAATAACCTTTGCTGTCACCTTGGCTGGTGTCTGTCCTCTGCTTTCTTTTATGAGCCCGCTTACCAAGTTTATTACTTGTGTCCCTTGACTGAGATTGCCTGTGCCTTAAAAAACCCCCATGAAACAGGGGCAGAAAGAAGAATAAATACTTGATGTTCATTATCTCTTGAGGGACCCTGAGTAGTGGCACCAAGGACCCTGAAGTCTCATACTAAGTTGTGGTTTCTGTTCTGTTCATATTCTGGCACTCTCCTGCATTTTCAAACAAGGGCCAAGGCTTAACTAGCAGTGATTTGGTCTAGGTTCTGAGACAGCTGCTTTTAAACTAATTACAATGGGAACAAATACAATATAAAATCAAGTATTTGTTCTGATCATTTTGTATCATTTAGCTCACCAGTGAGTAGAATCATCAGCTGGTTCTGCTGTTTCGTGGAAAAGCCATGCAACTTGCAGAGTAAGCCCCATATTAAAATGCATATTAAGAAATGAAGTACAAGTGTGCTGACACAAGAGCAAGCAGTGGGTTGTAGTAAAACACCAGTTTGTAATTTGGCAATACTGTCTCTCCCAGTTGGAAAGTCAGTGTTACTGCAAGCACTTCTGGAAACGCCAAACAATAACTTTAGATTTAAGTAGGGAGTGGCTGGATCAAACCCACCTATAATCCATGATCAGCATCCACATAAGAATTGAAATCATCGTGTAACAGCACTGATGCTCTCAGTCTTTTAATTTCTTTTTTTATGGGCTGCAGCCTGCAGTGTTTTGGGTGGCTCTTGAAAGAGATTAGGGTGTATCAGCTTTTGTCCACAGGGGTGCTTTGTGGCAAATCTCTATGTTCCAGCTCATCCAGATCACACACTTGCCTCCAAGTGTTGTTTCTTCCATTATCTTGCATGTCTGGAGAGCTGTTCATTCATTTGTTTTGCCCAGCACAGAATAAATTACGAGGTCAGATTACAACACCAAGTCAGGATGCTCTCAGGGTGTGCATCCAGCATCCGGGATCTGCAAGCCCTCCCAAATTCCCTTATCTAAGTGGTGTCATAGAAAAGGAATGACATGCCTCAAAAATGTTGTTAACTCACCAAAACAAATTACCATGTGTTTAATGTTATGTGTGTTAGTGACTAGGAGACCTTCCAAAGCACATTTAACCTGGATGTTTTTTCCTTTTGGAAGAAAGCTGCTGCAAGTGCCAGAAATGTGTACGTGCACCATGGGTGTGCTCAGGTCATGGGTGAGGTATCAGAAGATCTTGGGTGTTTGCAGATGTCAGAGCAGAAGACCATGTGTCATGAGGCAGCCTGAGGGAATGGGGACAACTCTTGTGTCCACCCATAAATAAAGGTTGATTTATGCACGCGTGGGAGATGGGTAGAAGGACCCAAGGCAGCAACATGATCCCACATGACTGTTACAAAATTGATAATAAACTATCCCAAAAGCATTATTATATAGGAGGAAAGGTTCTGGCCTACAGCTGGGAATAGTCATTCCTGAACCCACCACTGGCAAAGGCAGATTAGATGCTAAAGTGCTAATGAAAAATCATGAAAGCATGCGGAAGCTGCTTTTATCTCGTGTTTTCCTTTTCATATATTTAAGTGCTTATTGTGAATACCTTTTCCTGTATTTCCAGAAAGAAGAATGTATGACTATCATATTAATCTTCAGTAATACTGTTGAGTATATGCCAATTTATACAGTACTGAACAATAGGCTTGGACAGAAACCTCAGACGTGTGGATTTGGTTGAAGTACAGCTCTGCCTTACCTGCAAGAGTGCATGAGTGTTGTCTCAATGTGAATTCCTCAGACATGGCTTTTGCAATTATATCAAAAACTTTGCTGATTTAGCAGCTTTACTGCTTTCTCTGTTTACTGATTTCACAGTGAAGAAATAAATATAGAAATCTTTGTGTTCCTTTAATACATAAATGTACAATTTCCCAGATTATCTGAGACAATGAGTATAATGATATCATTCTACACATGGGATAAGTTCTGGACTAAAAGGAATATTTATATCCTTGCAAATACTAGGCTTTTCCTTACCATAACATCTGTGCAGGCTTTTGAATAATGCAAGTTTTGATTGGCCAGTTTATAAGAACTGTTTAAATGCTTTGACTTGTGCAAGCCAATGTTTCAGAGCACTTCGTTTTCCTCAGTGGCATTAAGATCCATATGTAAAATTCAAGTCCTGATCTGTAATTAATGGAGAAACACTTTTAATGGTCCTGTGTCACTTTGATTTTTTACCAGTTTATAATTTGGCAGTGCTGTCTCTCCTAGTTGGGAAGTGAATTTTATTGCAAACACTTCTGGAAATGCCAAACAATACCTTTAGATTTAAGTAGGAAGTGGCTTAATCAAACCCAGCTATAATCTGTGATCAACATCCATGCTGGTCTGTGTTGCAGTACTCTGTAACAACAGCTAATTGGGAGTTGCTTACCCTGAATGAATACTGGGAAACCTCCTCTAACTGTCCAACATATTCAGTTGCTGCTTAAAAGCAACTCTGACAAAGTTTTCACATGTGCTCTCAGGAGAGCTTCACTTGCACTCAGAGTTAACCTTAAGGACACACCTCTCTTACCTAATCAGTGTACAAAGGAGCCAGAACTTCATTCTATATTCCTTTGAAGTTAATTATCCCTACTACTTCTAAGAACAAAACTTTAGTTTACTAGAAGTCTTTTGTTTTCCTCAAGTATTTTGACTTGTTAAATTATTTCTGTATTACAGAATACCTAAAACATTCCAAGAAACAGAGGGTAAGACAGAACCAGTTCTCCTCACAAAGAACCATTTTTTTCCATAGCACGGGGGCGTAGAATATTTGTGATGTTGACATTTGTGCCTTGGTAAATGCCAGAATGTATACTTTGTACCACACAAGCCTACTCAGCAAGAACTCATACATACCTGCCTGTTCCCAGGGAGCCATCCCATGTCAGAACAGAAAACTGAAATCAGGGCAGGGCAGCTGAATCCAGATCTTCATGAGTACCCTGAGAACAAGGGTTGTACAAGAGGTTGTCATTTGTTGTGACACCCACAAATTGCCCCTGGACCCTGGTGTGCGGGCTCTTGTACCTGAGAGCTGGTCCCTGCTGCAGGTACCTCCCAGCTAATTGCCAGTGATGCACTGGAGGTGGGGAGGGTGAGATGCAGGATAAGGGTAATTGGCAGCGTCATCAAGCTGGGTTACCCTGGTGCCAAAGCTGCAATTAGCAGCAGTGTTGGCAAACACTGTCCCACCACCCACAGAGCAGGGCCCGATGAGAGGCCAGCAGCTGAGCAAGGGACAGTTCACTGCTCCTCCGAGACTCCTGGTTCTCAAGCAGCTGTCAGGGAAGAGATCCCATATCATTGCTCCATGTACTGCTGAACAGGAGCTCTGATGGCAGCTCTGGAGTGCCACTCAGGTCTGCAGTGGGGCTCCTGCCGTGCAGCTGGGAGAGAGGCAAGTCTCTTAGTGAGGAAGGAAGAGCCCTTTGAGGTTAGAACTTCAATTAGAACTCCAGAGAATTCAAGCAGAAAATGCTACTTTAAATTAGTACTGTTCAGGAATGTCCATATACATAAACCCCTGCTTTCCCACATTTCATTTTTTTCTCCTCATCTTGTTGCATACATGACCTTTTTAAATCAGCAGACATAAGTTAATGGAGCTGCATTTATAATGATCATTCAGTTCAACTTATTTCTACTTAATTAGCTAGGGGGAGAGGTCTACAACAAAGCCAAGGAAGCTGAAAAGGTGGCTGCTGCGGCATGCCCATGGTGTTTTAGTGGCAGAAAAGGGATTTTTCATCTGCTGTTCAACAAATAAGTGCAGTTATCTGATGATATCTTTGAGGCATTTTCCATATTCTGCTTTACAGCCTTCATTGGGAGAACAGATTTTCCTACTGCACACATTAGCTCTTGTCTTCGCTGCATGTACTCTTGAGTAGTCCTGCTGAAATTAATTCAGAAAAACTTCCATTTTAACATGTTTTTTTTCTTCCCTCCCCTAAGGTCGCATCACAATTTGTAGTCAATGTTTTCCACGGGCGCCCTGGATCTGAGTTGTGCTTTCAGGCTGATACAAGCAGAGGCTGCTTTGTGCTGTCATTGCCAAAAATGAAGATGCATGGCAGGGCCAGAGAGCACCTTTCACTGTTGAAGCTTAATTAACTTTTCTGTATTAGTGACAGCCTGTCGTTTGGGCCATGCCTGTGACAGTCGCTGCCACCATATTCTTAGAGCTGGGCACAGACTGAGGTGCAGCGTGCACAGCTGTTAGGTGAATGCAGAGCGAGGCGGTGTCTCGGGTATTTAGAGAATCGAGCTGCAGGTCCCGATGCCACCCAGCAGCACGGAACCCACAGAGCGTGAAGTTGTGGCATTTACAGCTCGTGGAGGACCTCTAGAGAGCAAAAGTAATAACTGGTCATTCCTTGCTGTCCTGTGTTCCGCAGCGCACACAGCGTGGGGCCAGATGCACAGCAGTGTCCCTGTAAGAAATCCTTAGGTGCTCAAAGGCTCTGGATTTATATAACAGTTGTGTCTTCTTCTCAGTTTTACAGTTCATGCATTCACACGAACTTGCATTTCTTTTCTAATTTTGGAAGTGTCTGAGCACATGGATAATTTTCCTTGATATAGTGATTATCCGAGGGTTTGGATGCTGGATGACCTGCACTGGTGTTTGAAATCCATCTTCATACATGATTAAAATATACTGTCTGGTCAGTAAATGGCTGATTTTGGTAAAGTTGCAACTCATATTAGCTATTCTCATTTAATAACATGCCAGTCTTTCGTGCGGCCTGGGGGTTTAGGAAGGATTCATTTGTGCAGAACACCCAGGAACAGGAACTGCTGCATAGAGGATCGGGAATGTTTATATTGAAGTTCCTTCTCTGTCTTTAACATGAGTATTTCAGTTCATTCATTTTACAGTAAGAGCACTGGTTACATGCATATGCTTTGTATTGCCTTTTAAAAAAAAAAATTCTGCCATTTTATTCCTTTTCTCTCATTCATGATGAATAAAAAATACACTTTCAACTGAACTGATTCCAGATAGGAAGAATATTTAATAAAGTTCCTCACTTGACAGTATGCTCTTTATCCAGGCACCTGCAATATCTGTGTCCTTATGTACCAGTATTAGGGGTGGGATGATTTTATTCAGAGAAATAAGCACTCATTTGATCAGTTTTTTAATAAAAATTGTTTGTGCTAATACTTTGACTTGGAGATAAACAGATTAAATGGTAAAAGGTTAAAATTATAAGGACTTTGTAAAAGGCTTCAACATAAAAAGTTAATTTCTCAAATAGGTTAACATTGCTTGAATCACCTGTTCCTGAGACATCTGAGAACCATCACTTACTGTTCTATGAAATTATGCCTTCAAATCCAGAACAAAATTCACCAAAAGCCCTTATTAGGAGAAATCTATTTTCTTTAGCAACACCTGCTTGAAATGTCAGTTTACTCTGTGCTGAGAACTGCCAAAAGTAGATTAACTGTTCCTTGGAGATACTAAAGTTATCAACAGGACCACATAATTTCAGTACTTTTTTCATGACAATAAATTCAGAATTAGCCCGTTTATTTGCCCTGAGTCAAATTAATCCAAGTATTGAGAGTGCTTGTGGTGAAAAAGGGCTGCTAGAAACAAATAGAGAAGCTAAAAGAAAGCTGGATTTTGCTCCCTTGTACCAAGACTATAAATTGATTAGAAATTGTTGGCTTTCCCATAGTAAGGAAAATGGGAAAATGTCTCAGTAAAGAACTGTAGGTTTTATTGCCTCTTAATAGGATATTTTGTGAGGAACCCTCATTTCTTCTGACATCTTTCAAGCATTACTCAAATCACATATTGGAAATGTTGCAGGTATTTTCATGTCTGTGCTAACATTTTGGAACTGTTTCTGGAGCCATGTGTAATTCTTTCAAAGAGAAAAGAGCCAGATTAGTAAATCCTGGAAGGAAAGCCTGTTTCCAAAGTTATTTCATATTGGAATGGTTTATATTCATTCTGCCCTGTTGTTCATGTGCTCCAATAGCTCTTCCACCTGAAGATGGCAGTGTTCTACACTTACTGAGCCAAACCTTACCGAAATAGATTATTAAACCTTGCACATTATTCTTGTCTGAATAAGTACCTAGTACTCTTGTGGGAGTATGTTGCCACAAAAGAAATCTACTGCTTTTAAGTTAGTCTTCTTTAATTGCACTTTTTACATGCTTTTCATAATTATTTAATTTGCTGTAGAAGATTTGACTTCAGCTGTAGAAAGCAGAACTGAGGATATTTTTCATTCGGTAACTATCTTTGATAATCTGAAATATTATAAAAACTGAAGAAGAGGAGGCTAAGAAGCAAAATATGGGCAGCTGCTATCACTGATTTTGTGAAAGCAGCCGGGTTCCAGCAGACAATCAGCTGCCAAGTACCTTGTCCCTTTGCTGGGACATATCATGGTACAGTTGAGCAGGTGTATTGGTGGAGAAAGGGAGAGCAAAGACAATCCCTGTTTCCTTCAACGTCTATTTCAAAGGAATTTATTGAAATCTAGTATTTTAAATATTTTTATTTGCAGTACAGGGTCAAAATTATTTATTCATTTCTTGGGCAGTCAGTTTTGTAAAGATGAAAAAAAACTGTATAATTTGTGCGTAGACATCAGAGCTGTTCAGTCATAGAAAGGGCAAAGGTCAGACCTGCTAAACTAAAGGAGAGCCTTAATTCTCACATTCTGTGTGCAGGTTCTTTGGTTTGCTGAAGGCAAAGACTTTGTGTCAGTGTGTGCAGCTCAATGTGTGCAATGTTGTGACCAAGTACATAATCTAATTTTCATGTCATAAAGAGATCAAACAGTGGGGTGGGCAGGAGCTTTCAGGTCGTTGGGGAGAATGCTGAACATTGCCGGTGCAGTCACGTTGAGATAAGATCTGAGAAGGACTCCCACCTTCCCCATCACAATTCACAGTGCCGTTTTACTCTGGTGAAGGTGAGAAATGGGCAGAGTTGGGTGTTTTCCCTTTCGGCCCCGGCCCCAGGATGATCCCGCTGCTCCTGCGGGCAGTGCCCACAAGGCGGCGCTCGGGCGCTTTCAAATGGAAAGGGAATTTTACTTGAGAAACGTCCTTTTAACACCTTATTCATTGACCCAAATACATTTTCTTCATGCCAAATTATTTCCCATTAGGTACATCAAGTCACGTAATGATCAACTTGATAAAATACTCTTACCACTGCTCCCTTCAGTAGCTGAGGGATTAAGAAATGTGCTAAACTCTGTGGAAGGCCCTCAGAATACTTTTATTAGAAGATTATTATATTTGTACATATACCTGAACTGGCTTTCTGCTTTGTCCTCTGAACTCTGATGAAGCTTTGTGAAAGTTTAATACATAATTTCATATCTTGAATAATTTCAGATGTCCTAATTTCCGGCCTAAACTTATCAAGGATTAATTTATATTTATTTTTTCTTGTGTCTACATGGCTTTACACATGCTGCATGTAGTGAATTGGTGAGAAAGGGCTCTTGTCTCTTCTCAGCTTGACTCTGTCAATCAATACCAACTGCAGCCCATTTCAAGTTCCCCTTCTTTTAGCTTGGCGTGAAAAATACATGGCCAGTTCCTGGTTTGCTGCTGGAAGAGTTGGCAGAACCGTAGTCAATATGTCACTGGCCTCAGAACAGCTCTGTCAGGTACAAGAAATGAATTAAAGGTGCTAGCTGTAACAGGAATCAAAATTGCAGGGCTGAAAGTGAATGAAAATAGACATCTGCTCATCAAATACAAGCTGCTTCTGAAATCTGTTGGAGGAAAAGATAGCATCCCATTCCTCAAGTGCTTCAAGTATGTGGCACTTTGGAGCCTTATGGTTAAGCTGGAATTTCCCAAGGTAACATGTTGTGCTTGCTTCCTAAAAATGTGGGTGCTTTAAATCTTGTACAGGGCACAGCCACAAGATCATCCCAGTCAGGAGTAGGAGTATTTGGTTTTTCTCCCTGGTGTTGTGCTACCAAATCTCATAAATATGTGTGATAGGATGGTGAGACTGAGCAAACTTAGCTGCTGGTTTAAAGTAGTGCTTTGACTTAGCACTTCTTTACTGCTCTGGTCTCTGAGACCAGGCTCTACTGGTACTTCAACATTTGTGCAGTATCTCTGGATTTACACGTATAAAATACTGAACAAGGGTGTCCAGAATGTATTGTGGAGTTGATGCAATAAAACCACCACATTCAAGTTAGCCAATATCAATGTACCTTGATACAAACACTGATTCAAGCACATGAAAGAAAATGGGGCTTCATTTCCCCCCTCTTGAGTGCAAAGCCTGTTGTAATAACATTTTAATTCAACATCTTTTATTCCTCTTCAATTTATATTAAGTAACTGAAATGAGAGAAAGTGACTACAATTCATCCTTCAGGAGAAGAAAACTCAGGAACAATGCCAATGAAGTTGAGTCATGTTAAGCTCATGAGTTGGCTAAATATTTTATTGCTTTATTCTCTTCTCTTTAGCCAGTGTTTATATCCTTAGTAATACACAAAGCACTCAAAAGTTGGTAATGTTTGCAGGCAATGCTTTGGGAGAGGAAAACCTGTTTAGAAAAGGGAGAAAGAAGGAGACCTGTCAGCTGTTGCCTTGTTTTAGATAATGAGATCTACGGCTTTGCCTGTTTGTGATAATTAGATTCACATGAGGTTCTGTTGAACTGTTACAGTTTGAAAGAGGACAAAAGCCCAGTTCAAGATAAAAAGCCAAAAAGTATAGACTATTTGTAGCAACTGCATCCCTGGTAGTGTTTTTTTTTTTTTTGACTGCCTGAAGTCTTTAGGAATCTCAGCAATTTATCAGGGTATATGGATAGGGCTGAGCAGTGTTGAGGTGGAAATTATTTCTGAAACTTGAGAAAGATAGCTTGCTTGTGACTTCAAGGTGGAAGGTTCCATCTCTTCCTACAAGAAAGATAGCCATTTTGGATTGTCTCTGGCTTCTCAGCCTGGGGAGGCTGAGGGTTTTATTGTAAAATTCAGAGGGACGTCCACAAAAATAAACCTACCTTTATCCCAGGTGTGGAAAGCTCAGAATTGTCATCAGGGAAGACTCTGGGTGTTACTTAAAGCTCTAACTTGCCCAGCACCCAAAAACATGACAGGTCTTTCTCCCAGTAAAAGGTCTGTGGCCATGCACATAAAATAGGATTTTTGAAATATGTGCCAAAATCCTGCAGCAGCATAACAGTAGCTCTGAAAAAGAATTATTAATATTAATTCTTAATTATTGGGATTCAGTTTTTGGGATGTAGAGAGATCTGCCACAGGAAAACTTCATAAGTATCATTGCATTATGACAATTTATTCCATTCCTATAGGATGGCCTTGATTTACCAGCCCCTTTGATCCTAGCACACAGGATCTGCTTCTGAAAATTATTATTTCTTACACAATGAATTTGTTTTCTCTCTGCTCCCCAGCTGGGCTGGATGCAGTTCCATCCCCTTTGTTTTTCTGGGCTGGGAGTTGGTTTCTAAATGCCAGTGGCACATCCCAGAGCCTTTAATCTTCCCCTGCTACCTCAGTGCCTACTAAAGAGTCCATCAGCCTGCAGCCAGCATCCCTTGCATAGTCAGATGTGTCTGGCACAAGCAGAGTGCGCCAGGAAAGCTCATCAAGAATTTCTGTCGTGTCAAGGCTGAGGGATGAGGTTAGTCTCTGTTAGTCAGCAAGATTCTGGGAAAATCCATCTTCCCAGAGCATCCCCAAGCCTTAATTAGAGAACAGATTCATTCTCAAACAAGTCAGGATGCTGTCAAGTTCAGGAAAAGTCAAATCCATCTCTTATTTTTGTTTCTCATCTCCTACTTTCAGTCTCTATCACTCGAGGTCACGAGTTCTGTAATGCCTTATGTGAAACTTGACATTCCTAATTAAAACCTACAATACTGGTCTTACTTAGAGAAGACTTCAGTGTAAAATAGATTGTGCTTAATCATTATCTGGGCTGGAAAAGGCAGGTCTTCACCTGGGAAGCTTTCTTTGCACCAAAGCCCCAGGACAGGGCAGGAGACAGAATTAGTCCAACTTCTCGCTGGAGGAAAAAAGAGGATGACTTGCTAAAGCAAAAATGCAACCAATTATCAGCAGGCTGTCCTGGGAAACCTGCTTTTGTGGCTTTCTCAGCGCTCTGTGTATAAAAAAATAATTAGGAAACAGGGGGTTTATTACAGAAGTTGTCCAAAATTGGCCTGCAGTACTGTTTTTTAATTTCTGATATTCAGAGTAACCTTCTTGGCAAAGCACTCGTCACGCAATAGAAATCTGTATGGAGTAGGTCATATGTAAAAGCATATAGGGATGTACGAGTCATCCCCAAGCCACGTTTGGTTTATGAACAGGAGTAAATTGAAAACACTGATTGGAACATCTGGAGAGTGCTTTTAGATGACTCTTTGCAGGAAGGCACAAGCGAGAATTGCTTATGCTGCAATTTTAAGCTTGTTTGCAGGCAGGAAGGAGTTTGCCAAGAGTTGAAGCCTCACGAACATTCCTGACACGGTTTGTACTGAGGTAAAAGAGCAGCCAGCAGAACTGGACCCCTCATTGTCAGTCCCAGCTCAGCTCATCTACTCACCAGCCCACTGAAGTGCTCACAGAGTTTGCTGGCAAACTTCTTTTTTAATAGGAACGTTCTTGGTCTACAGCAGAGCCACTTGAAGTTGTTCCTGACGGTGTTACTGTGATGTGTGAAATCCAGAAGGGCTCAGGGTGAGGAGAGCTGGCACAATAGTGACAGGCTCAAACACAAAGTGTTTGCACAAAGAGTGTGTGCAGGCTGGGCTCCAACACCACCTCTCTGCTGTCCCTGAAGCATTTCTGGCTCCTAGAGAAGTCAGCCTGAGGAACTGAAGCACTGTTGCTTGCCTAGTCATTTGCTGTATCTTGCTGAAATGGGAAAAGTTCTTCACAGTCATGATAACATAATTTCTTTAATTTGAGGGGCAGATTGAAAAGAGCATGAAGTGTGCACAGCATGAAATAACAGCTGAGGCAAATCCAACCATTTTATATACTCTTTTATGAAGGAGTTTGAAGTATGGAAATTTGGAATGGTTCTTTTCTGTAATGGTTTCAGACTTGATATGATGATGACCATGTGCTGCTCCAGAGTGAACATGGCCCAAAGCAGTTCATATACACTAATCCCATGAAGACAGTCTGTCTTAAAAGGATTTATCATCTTTTATTATGGTATCTGCCTGCAAGATCTGCTCCAACAGATGTGTAGTGAGAACTGAAAGGCACAATGGTGGAGGCAGTGGAGGTGAGAGATAATTCATGACTGCAGTGGCAGCAATTAGCATTTCCACTCTTGTTGTGGTTTGTACTCTTAATTGAAATGAGAAAGACCAAAGCTCTGCTGCTGTTTAGGCACAGCAGTGTTCTGTATTCAAATACAACTGGAGTATTTAAGAAAGCCTCTTATCAAACACTAATATTTTGTTCAAATAGGTAGGTATTGGTGCGGGAAATTAAGGGAAAATGTGACTTTTCAGTCACATATGAAAGAGTTTTACTGAAGTTCTCAGTGTATATTCTATTTTATATAACATTATAGATTTTTGTCAGCATTCTCCAGTTTGGCTTGGGACTGAAATGAACCACCTCAAGTAGTTCATCCTGATCCCCTACTGCCTTTTTAACTCTTCTGTGTAGCCCTGCCCTTAAGCTGTACACATTAAAACCCAGTGTCTATATAAGGTGATATTTTTAAGTGCCTGAGAAGAGGATTGTCTGTGCACACTGTGTTGTGAGAGGCAGTGAGTTGTCAGTGCAGGGAAAGTGAGGATTTTTGTGTTTTGTGCTCTTGGTGTTCGAGGCTGCCCATGTATAATACTGCTGCCAGTGCCTTTGGCATCTGGCTGCTCACTGTCTGCATTTGGTCCTGAGGGAAGTCTGGATTACATGGACCTCTGCTAATCTTTTAAGCAGTCCAGTGAAGCCAGTTAATCATTTTCTGAACAGAAACTAAATCAGAAATGTCAAGCTGTAGGTTAATTAGAACAACTAAAAAGTCAAGGTCTTGTGGTTACTGCTTAGAATATAGCTGTTTTCTGAGCTGAGGTGGTTTCTTTCCTCAGAGGCTTTTTACAAGTTCCCTTTTCCACAGCATCATATTCCATGAGTATTTTGTTCATCACCCTGTCAAAGCTGCACCCTTGACTCAGCTTTAAAAAATTGCCGTTTCTGCACAAATGCCTTTGAAGGGCTGAAGTTCACTGTGTTCTTTGTGTCACTGCCACTCAGACCTTACTGAATCATGGGTATTTATTGGGAGTTATGTAAAGGATGAGGAAGAACTGTTTGTTTCACTTGAGTTTAAAAGCAAGGTACAATGACAACAACCCTTCAAATGACATGGCCTATGTGGCAACTCCACAGAGAAACACAGGTTATAGGGGATAATTAGTCTTATTTTCTCTTTTTATTCCATCACATTTATTACTATTATCATATCTGAAACTAGTATTTAATTTCATCTTCTGCTGCCATGAGATTTTGATCCTGAAATGGATCTCTCTAGAAAGAAGGATGAGTTTCCAATGAAACTGTGAAAGAAACACTGCAGATTTAATGCTGACAGAGATGCCTGGGTTCTGTCTTTCAAGAACACTTATGTCAGCCTTAACTTTTCAAACTTAGCAATTTTATTTGCTGTAGTGTTAATAAATCTGAGAAAATATGCCTCAAATGTATCTTAAGGACAGAGGAAGAGGAGTGAGAAACCCTGAGAGAAAATATTTCAGGGTGAAGTCTTCTGGCAGGTAATTCTAAGTGGGTGCAAGCAAGATTTTTTGCTGTTTCCCACCCAGAAAACAATTCTCTTTATGAGCTTTTTACGTGGCAGCTCCAGTAAAACACCTGGTCATCATTTCAGTGACTATTTGCTGGTAGACTTAAGCTCTTCCACTCAGTTCAGTGTGTTCATTGCATCCCTGTCACACATACCACACCAGAATGTAGACTGTTCACAGGGTGTCTAATCTGATGTGGTTTTGAAAGAATTAATTAAACCTTTCATTTGTTATTCTGCAAACAGTAATTAATTTCAAATTAGTGTGCCAGAAAACTGAAATGTGTGGGGAGGACTGGGTGGTTTGTTTCCATTTATCTCTGCTTCCATCTAGATCTGTCAGCATCACTCCACTTGAGCATGTATGTAGAGAGCAGATAGAAATTGGGCAATCTTTTATTTTGGATTGAATGGCCCCCTACAATAGCAGTGAATCAGCTCTGTTTTCCACTGTAGTGGCTTCTAAGGGCTAGAGCAAAACAAACTTGAAAACCACAAGAGTTTGAAGGGTGTTAGGTGAAGCTCAGTGATGATATGTCATCTTTAAGGGCCAGTATTGTTAGCATCCCTTGCCCAAATGTGCTTTGTAGAGTAAGATACAACATATATTGGAAAGTTTTTTTTCCAAGTTCTTGCTTGTTTGTTTTTATGTTCTTCAGCTGTTTATCTTTGCCTCATTCTGGGAGCACTGCAAGTCTTCAATTTGCATTTCAGCACTGCAGAGCAGAGAGCAGAAGGTTATAGCTACCCTAAAGAAGAGAAAAAAATCAAAAAAGACAAGCATACTTGCTGTCCTTAGAACCTTTTTTGTATATCGGGGGTCAGATTAAAAAAAAACCACTGAAGCTAACAGGACGGACTCTACTAATCTTTCTGGGTTTTGAACTAGACTTTAGTCTCTGCTCTTGAGTTAACCAGCAGGGGAAAAATCAGTGGTTTTTAAATGTGCTGCCAGCAGATGTCTCACACATTTCCTTACAAATGCAGATTAATGATTTAGCTTGCTTTGATCACGCAGCTCCAAGAAACTGAAAGTTCATGAAATGGTTTTCATTGTGTTATGGACAAACCTTCAGTAGCTGCAGCATCAATTATTTTTAGACCTTTCCTGAGACAGGGTTTACACAGTAATCAAACCAGAACAAAATTTCAGGGGTTCTTTTGGTGTTTTCATGCTCAATATGAAACTTAATGTACGTAAAAATGTCCAACTCCTCACATTAAAGTTAATTTATATTTCAGGCTGTCTCATTTTTTATTTATTCTTCTGCCCTTCACACTGCTCATGCAAAGGGACTCTAAAATGGCCTGGAAATCACGATTTATCACAAATGTAAAGAGTTTGGCAGAGTACCGCTGATGCAAATGAGGTTGGCTGTGTTCTTTCATAATAACTGCTTGCATTAATAATTCCTTCTGGTAGCAAAGGAACATTCTGAATTACACTGTATTTTACACAGCTTGGCATTACACAGTGATTGCTGCTAAAAGCCTCAGAGGGCCAGTTGTGCTGTGCCACATCCCATTTCAGAGCCATTTTCAGAGGTTCACTGCTTTGCTGTGTGTCTGAGGTCTGTGCAGGCTTGGACCTGCTGGCTTCTCTTAGCTGTGGTGCCAGAGAAGGATTTATGATAACATTTGTGTTCCCTGAAAAGTTCCTAGCAGCCTGATTAGTCTGATTGCTGGAACACAGCAGGAACCATAGACCAGGAAAGTAGAAGTGTTGTATCTGTTCACTTGAGGTACGAGCGTGATTGTGTAAAATTGAGAGCCAGCTCCATTTTCTATAGAAACAAGAGAGATCTGTCCCCAGAAAGAGAAGAGGTGCCCTGGTCCCTTTGTGCTCTTGTGGTTGCAGGAGAGTGGCTGCTGTTGTTCTGCTTTCAGACTCAATGAGCTCCTGAATACCTGGAGAAACAACCTGTGTAATGGAACCCACCTGTCCTTATTCACAGGAATGCTGGTGCCACCATTGCAGGGATGGCTCTGAATATGATACATTTGCTTGACTTTCTGTGTAAAGGGAAGAAATCCATCCCCAGCAGTCTGAAGGACAGCTTTTTAGATAGGCAGAGGGATGCCTTTGAAGGCATTTCACAACTAGCTAATCTTTTCTGATTTTGTACATCAAAAATTGAGTCCAATGTTTCTCAAAATTCAAGGCCTGAATCAGGGGCAGAAATAAAGTAAATGAGAAGGGGAATAAAAGCAGGTGTAACAAATACAAGTATGCCACTCCACTGTTTTGCTTTTGTTTTATATGCCCTTCTGTCCATCTTCTGCTGTGTTTATTTGCACTGTAAATTCCATGTGTTGAGCTCAATAAATAATAGCAATTTAACCCGAAGCAGGTGTTTAGGAGGTGAATCTACTACAGGCCCTCATCTTCTGCTTAGCACACTTGCCCTTAGAAAGGAGGAACAGTCTAACAAGGTCACAAAAGCCAAAAGGAGTAGTAAAAACCAAGTAATAATTGAGACAGTGTGTTCCATATTCCTCAAGGGCAACAGAGAGCAGCATAAACTAAATATGTTCAATCTTTACCTCTCAGAACCTCCACAAAAATCCTGGGGGCTTGTCTCATCCTTCTCTTATAAGGTTAATTTCACATGTGCACTATCAACAGTTTGGAAATGAATTGTCCTTGGGTTTATGGGGTAGCTGGACTGAAATGTTGTACAGAGACAGAGGAATAATAAGCAAGGCATACAGAGGAATAATATATCAGAGCCTTTGCTTTATTCTCAGCAATATTGTATGCAAATGGGGACAGTAGCTTCAAAATGTAATTCAAGTCTATTTTCCAAATACTATGGAGTTCTCTTTGCCTACTTCTGTAATTTTACATGGTAGTTTGGTGGGCATGTTACATGAAGCTGGATCTGCTGTATGAATACCAGCAGAGCACTCCAGTTGTTTCCCCCATGGCTGATGCTGTCACAGGCTCACTGCTGCAGCTCTAAACCAAACCAAAGGAAATAGGGAGTGTACTGGTGACCCACTATCACCCCTGGAATCCCATTTTGCCTTCATGAGGGTTATGCACCTGCATTTTGTGGTTTGACCTCTGGGCCATTTCTAAGGTGCCCGGGAGCTGCTCTCCCCACGGCCATACTGTCAGTGCCTGTGGAGCACACACAGAATGCCTTGTGTCCAGTGTGTCTGGTGGGATTCCCAGTCAGTTCCCTCCAGGAGAAGGACTTTGTCAGAAACTTAGACTGACGTTGACATGCAGAAGTCACATATTTGCCTCACATTCCTACCAGTGCTTACCACTCTGCTTGCAGTTGCATGTTTTATTTGGGTTTTGGTGAAACATAAACATTTGGCCTCAAGTAAATGGATCCATTGAAATTTGCTGGAATGCTTGCTAACTTTGGGAAAACGTGCCGAAATTTCCCAAGCTGAGAGAGATTCTTCTGGCAGCATGTAGAATATAGTGGCAGAATGACCCCCAGGCACGGACATTTCAGTCATGTCTCCGGGAGCTCTAATTCCCTGGGGTAGTGTTTGACAGCTTGTGGCTGACTGGAATATTTTAGAAGTGATCAGAAAGCCAGATTTATGGACAGTATTTGGCCATGTCAATGAGTACATGACATGAGTGTGACTTGGCACACTGCTTTTTCCTCGAACCTGTGGCTGTGTTGCTCACAGACTTGCTGTTCTCAGACAACTCAGAATTTCCCTGACAAGGGGGCATCACAACCCTGTACTTCTCCCTGGCCCCAGATTCCTCCTCCAGTGATCTGAGGCTGATTTAAATTGATATTGGAGTCAGCCTTTTAGGCAGAGCACTGAAAAGCTAGGTAATTGCCATCCAGTTATGAAACCAGGTAATTGGATGTTGGATCTGGCCTCGTGAAATGCCATTTCAAAGTAATGCCCCTGTAAACCAAGCAAGGTTTGTTGTTGGAACTGCTGGAGGGAGTTGAGGGGAGGCTCTGAGGGCTGGAGATTCTCTTCTGTCAGGAAAGGCTGACAGAGCTGGGGAGGTTCAGCCTGGAGAAAAGAAAGCTCCAGGGAGTCCTGGGAGCTCCTTCCTGTGCCCAGAGTGTCCCAGCTGGAAGTGCTGTCCCTGCTTGCCCAACCTGTCTGGCTTTCCTGGGTGCCAGCAGCAGCACACGGCTCCTCCTGTCTCTGAAGGCAGGCAGACAAAACCAGGCAGGCTCACAATAGATGCAGCAGACAGTCTCTGCTATAAATCAAAAGAAATTCAACAGTTCTGTCAGACAGGATCCCACTCCAGCTAATGATACTTCATTATGTTCTGGAAAAGAGATGGGGCTCTGATAGGTCTAATTAGAAGAAAAGGAAATGTAATTTCTGTTTCTCTCTTTGACTGTATTTCTGCACAGATGTTTTCAGGGTGGTTTCCAGGTAACTCCTGAAATCACAATAGAATTGTTGGAGACAGATTACGTGCACTCATTCATTATCCATTGTTTATGTAGCACCGGGGGCTCATGCTGCCCTATACTGTGCAAACATGATGAGAAGATAAGTGATGGGAAGACATGAAGTCATATCCCTCACAAAACATAAATAAGCTGAAAATTTGTCCTTTATTTGAGTTTAGATCTTGTCTTTACCTTTCACGTCTTTCCAGAGGCAGTGTTCTCTTGTAAAAACATAGTTGTTATTGAACTAGTGTCTAAGGCCAATTTAGTAAAGTAAACTTCCTCAGTATTATGGATTCTTGCACTTCCAGCTCCACTTCAAATTCCCCTGCCTGCCTTGATTTGAAAATCTGTAATGGAAATTATTTTACCGAGTGAAATGGAAAGGAAAGGATCTGAATAATATAACACTCATAATAAAAATGCACTGAAGTGTTTTGACAAGATCTTTAAAGACACACATACTGTTAGGTTGGGAAGGCCATTAATGCAGCATAGAGTCATGAGCATCTTTTAGGCTTCTCTTTCTTCCGTAGGCTTTCCATTATCATATTTTGAGTTCTAAATTGTAATTTTAAAAACACCCAGCACTGCAGTTTTGCAATTACAAATGCTTTCCTTTCTCAGTCTTCTCTGAATGTTTTCTAACTTCAATGGCAAGTTTTGTACAGCTTCTCACTTATAAAGTTCTATCAAAATAAATTTTAAAAGAAATTACTAGAGGTTTACTCCTGAAGACTTCTTCCTTCCCATGGAACAGGATGAGCTTTATGGTCACTTCCCGTTCAAATTTTGTGACTTACAGACTTTCAGCTCTCGGTACAGTCAATGGATGTGGCCAGGGTGGGCAGTCAGGAATCTCCATGTGTGGTTGACTGGCCCAGCTGCCCTTTCTTTAGGAAGGCTCCTGATTAAATCCTGCACTGGGCCCTTCATTTCAGACCTGGTAGGAGATGTAGCTACTCATGTATTTTCTGTCTGTTGCAATTCTCCTGTATTTCCCTTGGGTGTTACAATTAAAATAACAATCTTTGGAGTGCAGTAATGTGTCTCTGGGTCACTTTAGAACTGCCTGCTTGTGTTTTAAAACAGCTCTATTGGAATAGAAATGGGCATGACTGTATTCTGCTTTATTTCTGTAATTAAACTCCAGATATTAGGTAGCATTTATTGACTAAATCAAATTTTACCTCTCTACTTTCCTGTGGCCTGCAGCAGCAGCCTTAGAATTTGTGTTGGCTATTAAGCAGAGAATGCATTTTTTTGTTAGTTCTCATATAACAAACTATGTTGAGCTGTAGCTTTTGTTCTTTCTTGCAATTATTAGCAGTTTTTTAAATATTAGGAATGATGGTGAATGGTAGGTGAATGGTAATAAAATTGAGGTCTGGAAACTTCTGTTCATTCTAAATTGGCTAAGGCAATAAGAATACAAGTCAGCTTTTAAAGCCATTTAGAAATGTTAAAAGCAACTGGATCACTAGAGACCTATTATTCTGCCTAAAAGTAGGTAAAGTTATGACAAGCAGATTAAAAATTTAGATGTTACAGATTAAGCCTCATATGTGGCATAAATATTTTTGAGTAACTTTTCAAATTTATAAACATCAATGAAGGTGTGCATGACCACAGAAGACATAGCAAGAACCCTATCCCATGAAAACCTATTTAAAGTGTCCTTTATAATTCCTAATAGGCATGACATTAGTTTGTAGGATATGAGAGGATTTCAAAAGTCTGCGTTCAGACTAAGAAAGCTGAAAAATGTTTTTCTGCTGCACAGTCATAACTATTCTTTCAGAGTGGAACAGAGACAAATTACTTCACTGACTCTTATCAATAAATGCTAACATAGAGGTATTTTTAAAACTCCAGAGACCATTAATCTAAAAATTCATTGAAGCCTGCAAAACAAGACTGAAAATTAATCTCCAAGGATTTTCAGAGGGAAAATCCAGATTCAGGTGTGTGAATGCACACAATTAGGAGTGGCCCTGCCAGTGAAGGGAGTTAGCAGTGAGGAAGTATCTGCCATTTATCTCACCCTTTCACACCTGAGTCAGCCTTTCATGATTCATTATTTTATTATTTTTGTTCTCACATTTGAAGCTATGCTCAGTTAAAAATCTGCAACTAGTACATTCAAAGCATTTTATGTAACAACTGAGAATCCACTAAAAGAAATTAACATGGGGAGCATTGTCACTTAAGCAGTAAAAAAAGGGAGGGAAATAAGAAACAAATATGCCTCCCGATCCTCCCTGGATACACTGTGTTCTCAGAAGAATCCAGGATTTGAATTTATTTGAAGAGTTTTCTAGAATCTTTCAAAAGACTAAAATCAAGTAAAGTATTCTTTTCCCTTTAAAAAATACTCTTTAAAAAAAACTTGCTGTCTTCTCCCCAGTGAGCGATTTTGCCAGCATGTACCTTCTTCCAATGTTTATTTGCAAGCAAAATACTTTTCAGCTTTGCTTTTGGGCTCCTCAGGTTTTTGTTAGCCATGGGATACCATGGGACTAATTCAACTGTGCTGGATCCATCAGCAAATACACAGCTTTCAATTAATTGTTGAATCTTGAGTTGTTTGGGTCAGCTCTTTTGCCTAATCTCTACTTGAGGCTTTTATGCTACCATTCTCTGGAGAATGATAGCAATTTGTAAAGGATTTATTGGCATCAGCCAGCTGCTGCTGTCTGCTGCTATTGCTGTGATCTGTCAGGTACTGTAATTTATTGAATTGTCATGATTTCTGAGTTTTGAGGGGCTGTCCATAAACATAAAAATCAAATATTGGGATTTCTTGACTGTTTGGTTATTGGACCTTTTAGTAAGGGCATGTGATGCCTTTGTGAGACAAGCAGAGGTTTCTAAGAGGAGAGAGGCTGTGGAGGTCCTAGTTCACACTAAGCATAGCCAGATGTACTGGTACATCCCGGAGTTTACACAAATATCTTGCTATAAATGTAAGCTATAATCTTGGATGTATTTCTGCTTATCAAACAATATGAAACATCTGTCAGATAAATCATAGGCTGCTACTGACAGAGCTGTGTGAATGGAACATTCAGTCTTCAAAGTGGTTTCTGAAGTGCTGCAGGACTTCTTGTGCTAAAGATATAGTATTCCACACTAAGAAGAAGAGTGTGCTGCATCTAAAAAATAAAAGTTTCCACAAAAACTGTATGTATGTATGTATATATATGTGTATATATATCTACAGTGTTAATGGTTTTTAACAAGGATGTGAGAAACTACCAAAGATAACCAAAGCCACATACACTAAAAATGAATGTTGAGATGTCTACTCCAGTTTGTAATGATGCCTTTGTGCAGTGTTTTGGGCAATGCTGCAGAAACTGGAGATACTCTGCATATTTTTACATGGCACAGCAGTGCAGTTTGCCCAGTAAGTTAAGAGCTTGTGGTGAGAATTCTGTGGTGTCTGACATGGCAAAGCTCTGGTACATCAAAGGCTTTTGTTGCACAATCTGGGGACAGAGCTAGAAAGAGATCAAGAGAAAAAAATGACAGGCTAAGTGCTCAAAACTCTCCAAAGCAAAGAGAAATCCCGTTGGTTGTTTCTTGAGTTAAAGAAGGACCATTAAGTACAATGGTACATTAAGAACTCCTCAGCTTACTCCTCAGCAGAAATTTCATTAAGCCAAACAAACTGCTCTTAAAAGCACTGTGCACAGGATCAGGGGTCTCAAGATACAACAGTTTAAATTAAAGATACAAAAAATATGGAAGATTTTCTTCTATGGATTGTTGCAGTGTTCAAAAGCAACCAATTAAAAATTAATAATATTCAAAAGAAAAAGATATTGGAATCAAAGTCTTCCCTGCTGGATCATGCTTTTCAATAGCCTGAGTCAATGGTAAACTCCTAAGTGCACTAAGCAGAACTTCCAAGTGCTGTAAATACCGCTCTCATCTCCCCCAAAATCAAATGAGATGTGAACTTTTAAACTCTATTAAGGTTGTTCTGAGGCTCATGCTATGAGTTAGGGATCTAGAAGACCTGGATCAGTTATTTGTTCTGACTCCCTGCAATCCTAGGCTGTATTTTTGAGGCTTGTAGAGACCCAAGTTTGCTCACTTGGTGCTTGGAATTTTGGCCATGCTGGGATTACTGTAACCTCCAGGTACTGTGTCCTGTCCAGTTCTGGGGAGCTGTGTCATTCCCAGTCTGGAAGGGGTTTATGTCTGGCAGGTTTGTAGCTCAGGAAGACTGAACTCTGTTCCATCTGCAGAGTCTGTACACATTCACTTGGCTTCTCTGTGTTTCTTGCTCTCCACATACAGCTATTAAGGAAAATTATCCTTTCTCACTGCTGAATTTTACAGATAAGCACATTAGTTGAGAAGTAGTGGGGAAAGGAAATCATAAACCTTCATTTATTAATTTGCTAAAACACATCCAAGGAGATTATGCAAAATAGATATGCATTTCTGAAAGCTTCAGGGCTTTTTAATTAATTCACCTAATCTGTTAACTAATTTATTATTTAGTATTTTTGTGCAACATCTCAGTTTAGCTATGCTACAAGTGCAAAGGGTAGAGAATGCTTTGTCTATTCAAGGACACCCATTTCAAAAGAAGTTTTTAAAACACTTCTCTGTTCTTTTCAGCTCAGTAATATTTAAGGTAAGGAGCTACAAGGCACAGAAAAGCAGGTACTTATACCACAGGGAAAATTTTAACTTCTAGGCTTGATCTTGCTCATGTGGTAATGCTGCTGACTTCAGTGGGATCAGGTATTTGATCTAAAAGCATCTGTGGCATGCCAGCTTTATGTAAGTGAAGTATCCTAGTGAACTCAAAACCAGTTTTAGATTTATCATAAAAAATACTTGGATCTGGCTTACAGGAGGTGGCTTGTAGTAGCCAAACTCCTGAGCCATGACTTCCCTGTGTTTTCCAGCAGCAAGCACTCTGCTTGGAGCTGAAGCTGCTGCTAGAAAGTGGAAACACTTCAAAATGGGTCTAGGACAGAAATAGATTTGTCAATCCTGTTTTTCAAATAAGTGAAGTCATGCCTTAAAATAATATTCTACTAGGCTATGCAGTGATTTTTCTTTGATGGAAATGCTGCCAGTTCTCACATTGCTGTCAGTCACCCACAAGTTAGTAGCAGTTTTGAATGTCAGTCTGAGAAGTTTAATTGCTCTTTCTGTACTACTCTTTCTCTTCTCTGGTCTCTTCCAGCAGGAGGACTCAACTCTGAACCCAAAAAGTCGAAGTATTTTTTAGAGGTTCTGCTTTTTCCCTGTGTTTGAGTTACAGGTAACATCTCATGTAAACCTGTAGTTCTGGACAGAGAGTAAGGCATTATAGAAGAAAATACTTCTGTTATATTCTGGTTTGCTGATGCATGTTCTGATCTGTTTCTCTTGGCTTTCAGCTTTATCTTTGCTCTCACAAATGTCAGTCCCATTAATCTTTTCTCAACGAGTGCACTGAGAGAAGGCTTTTTCAGCATGGCCTGCCCATTTCTACCAGCCTGATTAGGTCAGTGAGAACTCACCTACAATTTACACTAGGCAGCTGGCTCGAGCTGGAAATGCTCTTTGAGAGCACTCTGAGAGCTGCAAGTGCTCTTGGGTGAGAAATACACTCCAAAGTATATAAGCTTATCATTTCCACTGGTGTAGATCTCATCTTACTGTCGAGTGTTGCACAAAGTACCAGCCACTTCACCCAGCAAAATCAAGCCAGAGTAAACCCTGTGTTCCTGCTGTAAGCTGTCACTAACTGTGTGCTGCAATTGATTCCAAGTTAGCAAGACCTGGGAGGTCAGTCTGTTCAGTATTTGCTGCAGAGACAAAATCCTGTTCAGCCAATGCACCAGAGTTATGCCAGTAAATACCATTCCCACACTTAGGATATCATCAGTGCACTATCAGATAGGTAAGGCCTGCCTATGAATCCCTGAAAATATTTTCCAGAGATGTCTAGAAAAGGTCAAAATATTTTCTCACTGCTTCATGGATTCGTGTTTGTTTAGGTGGATTTATGGTTATTTTGATGTGCATGTCTGATGTTGAGATAAAATTTGTGAGATGATCTTGAGGTATGTGTAGCATAGGTTTTTAATTAAAAAGAAGACTTGCAGTTGTTACTCACCTGAGCATCCCCTTTCACTGGTGCTTGTGTGTAGACAAACTCCACATGTGTGGAGCAAAAAGGAGTTACCTCTTTAAAACCAAGGTTCAAAACTTTGCTGCCCAGTCTTTTAGGCATGAAATCAGAAACTTGGCTAAAGTAGTTAAATCAAGGTGAACAAAAGCTGCCTTTGAAAGCATCACCCTGGATAATTCTCCAGCTTAGCTGTCTATGGAATAGTTACCATTAAAAAAATATTTATCAATTATATTCCACAGTAGTATTTGGGAAAACAACCACTTTCCAGCCCACTCTTGGGAAAAAGAAGTGAAGTTTGTAGGTGAAAATATCAGCAAGCCTTAGTTTTAGAAAGCAACATGAAATCATCATGCTTACAGCATTCCTTTTCTTTTTCACTTAAGCTGAATCATAGATAATTGTCTGCAGTGTACAAACAGTGTTTTCATGTCTGTGTAACATTTTATTGAATATATTCTGAAGAAGTTTTAATCCAGAAAACATTAGAAAACTTGAGGAATAATCAGAAATATAAAAGCAGAGCTGAAAAGAACAAAGTTGGTGAGATATTTTAGAAGTTCTTTTTAGGAAGTTAATACCCGTAAAATGCTATTAGTGTAAGTGCAAGCAATGTTTTATTGCAATCTGTAGGAAAGGGTAAGTGTGGCACTGGAGGAATGAATCCATTGAATCCTTCAATACCATTTCAGACATGACCACTGATTCTGTTTGTTTTTGTGGGCTAAAGGCAGGTCTTTGAGAAACACTCCTTTCAGCTGGGATACCTATTTTTCAGCAGTCTCTCTCTAGCCTAGATTTCTGGCTGAAAGAAATGCTACTGCATGGTTTTCTATCCAAGAGATCCAGACACATTGCAAGGTTTTAAAATGATACAATAACTAAAGTGAACAATCCAACACTTAATTTCAGCAGTTTTGTAACCTATGAGGGCCTCCTGCCAATGGCATAAATCATTTGCTGCTATAAATTGATAAAACTCCATTAAAACGGAATGATTCATTGACATACAAAAAGTAATTCAATCCAATGTAAATTTTCCTTGTGATAAAAAAATCTAAATTTAAGCTTCCAAGTTCTAATGAACCTCTGAGAGAATTACAGCTGGCATTTATTGTAGTTCTGATAAATTACTCTTCTCAAACATATACAAGTACTGATGTGTTTTGCTTAGGCTAATATTTCAGCAGCTGTCAAAGTGACCAGAGTTCCTGTAGGAAATTTTAGTAGTAAGTGAACCAAGCTGTGGCTTCTGATATTGTCCCAGCCTTTATTACACTTAACTCCAGAGTGCTTGCCATGGGTTTGCAGATGTAAAGTCATGGTTGTTAACTTCATATTTGCTTGTAGCAGTGGTTGTTATATCCAAAATCCACTGAAATAATATGAAGGATCTGTTAAACTGGCAGAGCAAGGAAATATAGATTGCAACAAAATCTAAGTGCCAGAGCAGAACCAGCACTGCAGAATCTCAGTGCTATGAGGGCACAATGGGTTGGATGCTGTTGAAATTTGTTGAAACAAAAACTAAGGCAAAGGGAATGGCATAAGGCAAAAAGCTTTTGCAATCAGAAGATTTTGAATTTATCAGACAAAATATTTGCAGTCTGCAGTATGAATGATAATGTGGGATGATTATTTTATTATTTAAGTCCTAGTTTTGAAATGTTAGGTAATGCTAACCAAAAAAGGTGCTACTTTTGCAGTGGTTTAATTCAAACTGGAAATTTTCAAATTATTCCAAAAGTGCATGGAAGTTTGGCTTGTAAAAGTTTGAGATTTCCAACTTTCTGCACACACAAAATGTGGAAAAAACAATATTTCTTAAATGTTCAGAGATAACAAAATTATTTCTCTTCCTACTCTAATGCTGTATATGAAAGCCAGGATTCATCTCTGTGGGATCTCCATCACCTCTTGTTTGTTACAAGAGGAGAAGCAGTGCAGTTGAGCTCTCAACCTTTCCAGAAATGAAATAAGGGATGTTTTTTAATCTGTTGGCTGCCTGGGGTTGAATCTGTTCCTACTGGATAGAAACAATGACAGTTCATGTTGGAAATGAGAAGAGGCAAATATGGAAGGAGTAAGACATGAAAGCATTGGATCTCTGGCAACAAAACCTTTAGCACATTAGAAGTAACTGAAATTTTGCTAGACAAACAAGTGAGAAACAGCATTATGTTGATTTAGAATATAGGAAAAATAGGTTGGAGGCTTGGATTTAATTTGTGACTGAACTGTTGAATTATATGAGAGTTGGATGATTTATTGGTATTTCCATTTCAGTTCAGTTCATTCTCTCACCATTAATGGTGTATATTTAGATTATTACTGTTATTAATATGTTTTCCTGAAGAGTGACAAGTACAAGGAGTCTTGAGCTCAGTTTAGGATTTCTGGGGACCCTGGAGGTCCATGGAAAGCAAGACAAACAACTAGAAGATTTCCATTTCTGTCAAGTTTATTTCTTTCTGCAGTTTCACCTTTGGTTCCTAAATATTTCAGCCTGTCTCTTCCTGAAACCTGTGGTAATCTTAGTTTGCCTGGAAGCTCCTGGGTGAAGGGCATTCAGCTTCTCCTGTATCTGATGAAATTGAGAGGTTAAAAAATATCTATACCAAAGGAAAGTATAAGTGTAATATTTATATGCATTTATATTTATAGAGAGAGTGACTCTTTTTAAACACTTTTATGGCCAAAACCGATGGGAGCTGAAACTTGAAATACGGCTTGGAAATTGCTCCCACCAAGAAGAAAGGCTTTTGAGTTCTCTGGAGAAAATTGGTTTTCATTGGATTGAGTTATGAGCATTCCAAATTGAGTATTGAGAACGCTCTGGGTTTTGCAGGAGCTTTTCAAACGGGCTCATAAATTGAGCAGATAAGGATGGCTGGTGCAAAGAGCTCCTTAAAAGAACTCTTGACTCAGGAAAAGTTTCATTGCTCCAGCAGTTCTGGCACTGAGGTACAAGTCCGTGAATGCAGAGCATTTAATTTAGTCGTGGTCAAGCTTTAAGCAGACAGCAACCAGCTAACTCACTCTTAAAAGTGAATTTTCCCCTCTGGTGGAGTATATTTAGTAGAAAATGTTAACTAATGGATTTTTCGGCTCAATTTGCTTCTTCAATCCAGTTTAATCCTTAAAACAACCATGAGATATTGGAGGTACATGGGCACCACGTGGGTACATGGTCTCCATCTCTGTGGGAGAACTCGAGGTTTTTGTGCCTCTGGTCAGGAGTGTGTTGTGGGAGCCCAAAGGGAAGCTTTTGCCTGTGCTGTAGGGATGGCTGCAGGAGCCTGGCCTCTGACCCTGCCATCCCTAGGGAACAGGCAAAAACTCCTCTCCAGCTCTCTTACAGACTCCAAACTTCCTTTCTAGTGCTCTGTCCCTAAAAGCTTTCCTTGACAAGCACAAAGGGAAAACACAGAACTCGTCAGCATTGGAATGAGCAGAGATGTGAAGTTAAGTGCCCACAAGGACAGACCAGAAACTGCTAATTCCAAGGCTGTAAGGAAAACCCAAGCTTCTCAGCTTCCTCTCCACAGATAAATATCAGTCAGAGCTCCTCCTAGACTGAACCCTTTTGTTTCCTTCACTTTCCACTGCAGAAACCAATCTTTAATTATTTTATAAATGACAAGATAAATTCACAGTGACAACTGTCAGTTCTTTCCTGAACTACGGACATGGCAAATTTCTTCTTTTCTCTGCATCAGCTATTTTGTCACTGCTTCAGTTTTAAATCTGATACAAACACACCCCAGGATACAGTGAACACAACCCGGCTAGAATCAATTTATCTCTGCTTACTGAACTCTGATATAAAAGAATTAAGTGAAATCCTGATCTCAATACAGTCACAGGTTAAAATTCTTTAATGACACAATGCAAATTAGTTATCTGCCATATTAGCAATGTAAGTCAAGATTATTCATGAGCCAGTAATGAAACAACATAAATTACCCTCTCATTAAATCATAGTAATAAGTTACTGTTTGGTGTAAATAATTGAGTGGTGTTGATTATTAGCTACTGTGATTTCTTGTCTTAAAAAGGGAAAGGATTTTGTAGTACAAGTAGGAAAGAAAAGATTCTAAGCAGAAGAGTGACGTTTGCTTCTTTTTTCCCTGGGTTTCAGGGGATCCAAATAGAAAGGGGTTTTTTTGACAAGTAGGTATTCTGTTATTCTAGAAGGTTCACAGGAACAACAAACTTTAACAACTACAACCTTGAATTTGACAAATCTTTCATGAATGTCATTATTACCTGCCAATTTCTTTAGTAGTCAAATACACCCACCTTCAGCACCTTCTGTTCTACATAAACTTATTCTGTCTGATGAAGGCAGAATGCCTTCAATCAAAAGCCATCCTCAGATTGTTTCAAAGGCAGAATGCAGCTCAAAGAAAAGAGGAACTAATATATTCTGATTTTAAGCACCTGAATAATTTTCTGCTTAAATTAATAAATGGAGAAGTGTAGGATAAACAGTAAAATCATTAAGCATTGAGAGAAAAGAGCCAGTAAAGTGTCTGCTAAAAAAAATAGGGAGGCTGTCTGCTAAATAAAAGTGACTGGAGTACCAGAGTGCTTTGAATTACAAAAACCATTAATAAATAGCAAAATAGATTACCTATGTCAGCTCAAGTGTGGATGTGGACCTATGGGGTGGAGACTACACCCAAGTCCTGTGTTTTAGGCCAAGATGCTTCACTTTGCTATTTCACTAAACAAAGCTGCTTTGTTTATTTAATGTGGTTTGGTTATTTGGTAGTAACCTGTGTAAGAGCGAGTGCTGGTGCAGCTCTCTTTGAGGGCAGCAAGGAATGGTGCAACAATTACTGCCCAGCTTGCAGTCAGGTTTGCTGTTGTAATTTCAGCATCAATTGTCTTACTCTCGTACTCTTTCAAATGCTCCAAAAAGAGACTTCACAGACCACTGGAATTTGCAGATGCTTTTTAGCCTTTTTCAATTCCTTGCATCCTCACAAATCGTTCAGTATCAGTCTCTTAGGAGAGTTGGGCTGTTTCTCTTTGCACATTTCCAATCTCAGGGATATTGTTCTTTGGAATCACAGAATATTCTTCACTGCAATGTGTTTATCACAAATATGAATCTGCTGCCTTCAACTCAGAAACATTGGGAGAGTGAAGTGCAAATAGAGAAATGAATAGTATTTAAAAAAATCACTGCCTGTTTGAGGTGTGAAAATTACCAGGGAAGTGTCATGTTTTGCCTGCTGAGTTCTCTTTGGAGTGAAATAGCAAAAAAAAACCACAAGGAAAAATCAGGACTGCATTTTTCCACAGGTACCAGCTTAACAAGATGATATTGCTGATGCTCTAAAAAAGCAAGAGTGCAGGGGGACTCCTTTTCAATAAATGTGAGTTCCTGGCCACCATGGTCCCTGACAGAGCAAATGTTCCATGGCTGGTAATTACACTGACCTTGGAGAGCCACAAGATCCTCAGTCTCCCTTGTTATCCTGTAGCTCCATTTCTCTCCTGCTCTTCAGTCAGCTGCTGCAGTTCCTTGTGAGACTGATTCATTTCTCCTGGCCAGTTTATAACTGCCTTTCTAAAGGTATCATTAATATTTCTTAGCTATATATTCACTACTCAGAAAGGTGACACCCTGTATATGAGGAAACCACAAAACTATCACAATTATATTCTTCCTTTTAATCACAGGGTCTCACCTGAATGTGCCACCTTAGTCTGCATTAGTAAAGGTGTAGAGTGCAAGCAGGAAGTTCAAGGTTTAGATGGAGGTAGGGGATTCTGATAGCAGAAATCTCTTGGATATTTTAAACTGCTTTCTTATAGATTTTATCCAGTGGTTCCTGGCCTAAATAATGCTTTCTGGTAGGTCAGGAAGCTAGCAGTCATCCACTGCTGAAATTTAAATGCTTATGGTATCACTTTAAATCTAGCACCTAAATTCCATTTTCTCTTACTTCTCTTTTTTGTATGTATGAAAAATAAATCCATTTCTTCAGGTGCAGATAAATGCTGGAAGCAGGTGTTCTAAAAGTAGAAGAGTGTTAGATTTGGCTTCCCACATTTAATTGCAACTGCATAACAGCAGGGAGTTATGCTGCAGGGTGGTAGGGATCTATGCAAACCAAGGGTGCTTTGCAGAAAAACTATGTGAATTTTTGTCTTCTTGAATGAAATGAAATTGAGTTTCAGTTTCTCTTTCTTGCAAAGTGGTATTGCACTGGGTTTGGGTTGTTTTTTTTCCTTGTTGCTAATAGGGTAAAATGAACTATGATTAATTAATCACAAAATTTCTACCCAGGATATTGCATATTAATATATTTGAATGAACTAAATTTGGGAGGAAGTGGTGAAGCTGTAGTGAATTTTCATGCACCTACATCTAAATGCCTGGACTGGCAGCTAGATAGGAATCTTTGCTGCATCCCAACTTGCAGAATTTCTTGGTGTCTTTCCCAGAGAACATTGACAAACATTGAAACAATCCCTGTTTATGCCGGATACCTCCAGTTCTGTTGAGGTTTTTGGTGCTAACAGTAATCTACACTACCTTGAGGTAAATATGCAAAGCAGGACTTTGAAATGTAGATAATAGGAACAGTTTAGTTAGGTAAAAAATTACTCATGGGAGCAATTGAGTAGATTCATCCATTAATAGTAAAAAAAAATTCAAAGGAACAAAAAATTATAACCACCATGCCTTTTTTCTGATCTGTAACAAATCTAATAATTGCTTCAGCAGAAATTTACTTTGAATGTGCCTCCAAATGAACAGAGTAAGTTCCATATAAAACATTAAACTGGAAGAGTAGGCACAGTTATGGTAAGTGTGCATTGCCCAGCATGAGTTAATTCTCCCAGAGCAATTCCAGGAGAGGCTGTTCCTGAGCATTTGCAGCTGGGGCAGGACCTTCAGGGACTCATTCCCAGGTCCCTGGCTTCTGATGCAAAATACTCAAGACACTTGATCTGACACACATTTAAATCAAGGAGGAGCTTTCCATATGAAGCATATCAAATCTCCACCTGGTTTATATTAAATGCTTATTCGGCATGTTTTCTCATTTTACCCAAAAGCCATTTCTGGGTGGTGGCCAGACAGGAAAACAGGTTCTGTAGGACACTGATTAAAGATGAGGGCATCATGCAGAGGCTCCACATCAGGCAAATGCATTTGGGCAGAAGTCTGAATACATCAGTATGGGGGGTAATGGGGAAAAAAAGTTTCTTTTACAGAGCTCCTGTATCAGCTGCCTGACATCCTTAATCTGCACAGACCCTTATTCATGGTTAGGGCAAAATAACTCAGAGGTTTAACATTACTGCTAGCACATGACATTAAAACATGTATGGTCTGATGGAGTGGGAGCCCGTGCTGCTTGTCTCTGCATCCTCACTACTGCAGGATTTGTATATAAAACAAGTGAGGGGATGCACTGATACTGAATTCTGGGATGTGGGAGCAATGTTATTAGGGATGAAAGCCATCAGAGGCTACCAGACTTGGACAAGAAATAAGGTCTGAGGCTTTCTCCACCATTATAGTTGTAGGACATAGATCATAAAATGCTTTAGGAGCTGGCAATCTAAATTGTGCAAAACCAGAGTTTCATTCAGGAGAAGTTTTAGAAATTTTGAAGTCTGGTCACACTGGGGAGTGGAACAAAATGGTTTCAGAATTCTTTACAAACTAAAAATATTTGGTATTTTAAACACAAAATCAGTTCATTTTTGCAGTGACATGTTTTAGCAATTGTTCTGCATTCTCCTGAAACAAGAGAAGATAAAAACCATGCATTCCCACAGTTTTGACTGGAATAGATTGGCATATTCAGACAAAACATGCTTCCAGTGCAGTTTTTCCAACAAGCTGCATGAATTGACATTTCCTTTTCAGATGGTTTCACCCTCCCCAGTGACGTTACACATATCTAAGCATGAATGAGCTTTTGTACATCACAACACTTCCCTGTCATGGGCTCGGGGCCCAGCTTTCCTATGGGGAGATCAGAGTCAGTTTTCCCTGGTGGAGGCCTGGCAAGTTTGCCAAGCTGGGTTTTCCAGAGGGGTCAGAAACTTGGTCATCCCACAAGGTGTCAAGACCCAAGAGCCATGGAAAGACTGCGGTGGCTTTGGACCACATGTGTGGAAGAGTGACATCTGAGTCTGTATTTCTTGATGAGATTCCAGGCCAGTTCTGGCCAGTCTTGGTGTGAATTGCAGGCCAAGGCACCCAGCAGCAGAGGGGCTGATTTGGCTCCCAGCCTTTCCTTTCTCTGATTCTTGCACAGAGCAATGTGTATCTTTGGCTCTGGTCTCTGTTCCCCTTAGACCAGGCAGCGGCCAGCTGGAAGCACAAGGAGAAACTATAATAGAACTCAACTAGCAGCATTTTATGTTGTTATTAAACAGCTGTCCAAATACCATGTCAGAGCTGCTTAGAAGAATTCTTTCTCTTAGGTTGTAAAGTACATTTCTCAAGCAGGATGATAATCTCACATCTTTATGTAAGGCCAGATTTATTTTGGAATAGTGTACTTCTTTATACTTGAGAAGGATTTGCATGGCTGTAAATGGCAAGCGAATTTGGGTCATTGTGTGGCTTGTGATGCTTTGTTTGATAAATATTGGCACAAAAGTTCCAAGTCCTATAAAAAGTTTCCCTCATACCACTGCAAAATGTTAATTGTATTTTACAATGGGGTTTTTCTGAGAAACTTTTTCTTAAGCATTTGTATGATTCCAGTTTTGTATTGGTGTGCTATAAAAGAGAAAAGTTTGTGGCTTTGCGTTTGATCATATTATTGATTAAAAATTCCCTATTTTTCTTCTTGGAAGACACATAAAAATGAACAATAGATCAGACTCCAGTCACAGCTTGTGTGTATTAAGCCTAACATGTCTACTTTACCTTTTCAACTTCTTTCTAAAAAAATACTGAGGAAAAGAAGGGAGTTATGCCAAAAATAGACAAGCAGAAAAATCATACCAGGACAGGTGGATTAATGTAAATGTTGAGCTGGGCTGAAAAAGCCCTAGATAAATGAATTGTACTTAGACTTTCACATATGTAGTTGTCTTTCAACAGAGAGGTTAAAAGCAGGAGTGTGAAATTCCAAATGGTGAAGAACCATGCCAAAACTTTACCCACCAGTTACACACAGCTCTGCATCAATGACTCCTCCTCAGTGTGAACTTCCCCCTTTTCTGATTAAATGTCATTGCCACTGTCAGAGAAAATGAAAGAGAGAATTGCAATCTGGCAGGGAGGCATTTTGATTTTTTGCTTTTAGTGCAACCTAGATTAAATCTCTTTCCTGACTATGATAATTTATTATCATTCTAGGAAGGGAGGGGTCACAAAACAGAGAAAAGGCCAAACCCACCACAGATGGACACAGGAAGCCAAGGGTAGCTGGGTTACAAACACACATGTAGTTCTCAGAGATATTCTTAACAGGAGCTGGCTAAGTTGGTCACCCTCCAGAAGTTGGACCCAAGATGATATCCATGGGCAGCAGAGCTGGTTTTCTTTTCTCACTGTGCTGAATATTGCCAGATAGGTTTCACCTCAGTGATAGTTTGCAAAGCAAAACGATAAATACCCCCTATTAGGAATGGGCAGGCTGGCACAATTGTTTAGTGTTGTGATGTGTGGAAACCACTAAAATCAGCTGCACAGCTTGGGGAAAGTAGACTTCTAGAGTAAAATCTTTTTTAAACTGAAAGGAAAATCTAATGTGTATTTTTAGCAGGAAGAGAACTGCTTTTTGCTCTTCCTGCCTTTGCTATTCTGTGTGTATTTTTGTCAAGTTTTCATATTTTGGTGTTTGCCAGGAGTAGAAACATTATCTAGAGTATCTGCTGGTATAAATAATTGTGTTCTATGAACTGCTGCCTTTTACACCCACAGAGAATCTGGTCCACTCTTCAAAGATGCATATGGGCACATAAAAGTGACTAATCTTGAAGGAATGTTCTGTACAACCCTTGCCCACCCTTCCACTGCTGGGCTGTCCATTTGCACTTCTAAGCCCGATTTTCAGTTTATTTTGGAATAATAAACTGAATGTGCAAATCCATTCTATCTTCCTGCCCTCTTCCAGCTGCAAAGATTTTGCTAACTTCTTTTTGAGCTATGATTTAATTATTGGGATTTTTTTTTAGAATTCCTATCCTTTTTGCTAGCCAGTTCCCAGCTGCAAATTCCCAACATTATATTCAGCATTTTCACCATGTGTTTAAAATAAAGAGCTGTCCTTTCCCACCCCTTTGGAGAACAGATCACTCCCAACTCCACCAGTAAGGCTGTGGGGAGAGACTTGCTAAATATCACCAGGCACAGAGGGGAAAATGCAGCACTCACGAAGACTCTTCTGTTTCTTCTCTCCAGCAGTGCTTCCTCATTGCAGCTGAGCATGGCAGGGAGTTATTCCCACAGGGCTATGCTTTCAACAGAATCAAAATTTACATTCTGCTAGCCCTTCTCCTTCCCACATGTGCACACAGAACAGAGATTATTTTATCTCTTGAATCTTGCAATATAGACATTAGCAACTTGTCTGAACAAGTACAAAGAGGACATTTCTTGGCATGCAATGCTTTTCCATGTTGAAAAAGTGAAAAATTTACTTACAGTTTCCCTCTTGCTTCAGCATATGGACACTACTTAAAGAGCTGGAGTCAAAAATCCCATTTGGAAGGTACTGAGAAAGCTGAGGGATGGCTGATGTCAGTGGGAGAGGTGGTTTGTGACTGCCTGGTGAATGAAAACTCCCATGGCTAGGATGTCTAAAATGCTCCCACCCTCCGATGTCAGAGCTCCACCAGCTCTGTAGTTTGTACTCCTGAGAGCCATCAGATAGCAGGATTTCAGGAGTCATGGATGACAGCAGCCCCAGGCACCAAAACCTTCCTCCTGCAGAATCCTTGTCCAGGACGGGCAGCCAGATCACAACCTATGCATGGGCCATGGAGCTCCAGCAGCCCTTTTGGTTTACTTGCTGCTATTCCCAGGAATTTGGATTATCTGGGCAGCTCCATGCCTTGCATGGGAACTCCTCCTTTAGCAGAAGAGCCCCGAGCTGGCTGCTGGTATATGCAGCAAACTTCTGATGTTCTTCAGAGTCCTGGTTTTGCATGTCAAAATCACAGGATCTTTCAAGCCCACAAGCATTGCAGCAGACAGCTCAAGCTTTAGGCACCGTGTGCTTAATGCTTTTGCAGGCCTTGATTAAGTGAAATAAATTTCATCATTCACCTTTGAAAAGATCTATCCCACTTTTCTTTCAGAATATGTCCGCTGGCTGCTGACAAATTCCAGACGTAGCAGCTCTGATCCTGAATCAGAGACACCCCTGCTGAATTGCTGTCAGGAGCCACCTGCAGCACATGCTGTCTTGACATTTCTTGCACTCTTGGCAAACTTTGTTTCTTTCCCAGCTGCACCTGGAGTGATGAAAAAGAATTCCTTGTGTCCATGCTGAATTCCACAACTCTGGAGCAGAACCAGCCATTCCCCAGGGCTCCAGACTAGTGACACATTGCATGAACTGCTGTCACAGATGTGATCCACAGAAAAATTTCATTTAAAAATCATTTCAAAAGGTTCTCTTGGAAAGGGCCATACACCTTTGGAAGTCCCTTCCCAGTGTTGGGCAACAGCTGGCCAGGTTTATGAGCTATCAAAATCTTTATTCCTCAGGTATGGGCTGTGAAGAGCAGAGGTGAGCTGAGGTTCTGGGAACACTTTTAAAAGTCCGGAGGCTTCAGCTACACTTGAGGCAATGCTGTAGGTGACTCAATGGCAATGTCTGTGTGAAGCATATTTTCAGAAGCTTGTCAGAGATATCTATAAGGGGGAACAGGCTTTATTTGCAGCTATAAAGAAATAATGGACTTATCAGCAGGACACCAGTATATTTACTTCACAGTAAGTAATATCTGGAAAAAGCTAATCTTCACATGCCATAAAGCAGGAAAGAGCTGTAGCTTATTTATAACACACTCACATTCTTCTGCAGAGCTAAAATATCTATTATTGAAATAGCATTTTGCAGGTTTTGTGAAATGAGGGCTTAAAAATTATTTCAGCAAGTAAAAATGCTTAAGTATTTCTATAGCAGGAACAATTCTTCCAAGTCTTTGTGGTTATATCAATATGTCATCTGTACCAAGAATTAGTATCTCGTAAAATAGTAATTAACAAGAAAAGGAGGGCAGATGTGGATTGTTTTGAGCAAGAATACCTGTTATACCTCTCCAGCCTCTCTGCCATTTCAAATTATGACAGAGCAAATTTAGCTGTGGTGTAAAATCAGTGATTTTCATGAGGCTGAATTAGGATTTGAAGTGAGGAGAGTAGAAGTGATCCATTACTCTTTCTCAGCTAAAAGAAACTGAGATGTGATGGTTATATCAAGAATATGGCAATAGTTTTCTGGGTTGCAAATATATTCACTTAACATCTGTAATTCCTAGAGCTCTTCATCCAGTTTGATGTTCATCTAGGGAACAGTATGCTATTCCTCATCTCCTGTTAAACAGGATACACCAGTTTGAGTCTATAGCTTAGTAAAGCAAGGAAAATTCACTATGAGTTGAGAATGTGGCCCAAAGTGTGCTGAAGAGATGTAAGGGTGTCCCAGGCAGCTGGGGTACTGCAGTTGGAATGTGTAGTTAGGTGGAAAGGTGTAACTGCATCTTTACAGCCATATATAAAGTTGTCTGAGTCAGTCAGTTCCTCTGGAAGAGTTAGCCAGCCACATGTGGTTCTTGTGAGAACACAGATGTTGCCTCTATAATCTGTAATCTATTATGTGGGATGTTCTTCTAAAAGTAATGCAGCAGCAAAATGTGGAAAAAATAGCATAACATTGCCTTCTGCTTTTCCATAGGTTCTCCAAAGAATATAGGTCATCACCAGTTGTCTGAAGCATGACACCTTGGAGTTTTGTGTCTTAATAAAAAAATGCAAGGACTTTAGTGCTTGGTCTCTGTCATACCAAAACTCTGGGCAGCAATTCTGTTCCTCATTATTGGGCATGCACTGACAATAAGGACATTACTTAAAAGGCTGGCTGGCAGGAATGAGACTTGCTTTCCCTTGAAGCTCTAGAAAAGGGGAAAAAAGTGACAGTTCCCCCTTCACTTCATTGTGCCTCAGATTATCCTGTGCCTTGATAAAATCTGCTGAGGCTGGATTCTTTTCACCTCTGTGCTTTGGGTGTGTTGTCTCAGCGAGTTCTGTCTTGCAAAGCATAGGGCTCTGCTTTCTAAGTAACCTGGTGAAATATCTGAGGGTATTGCAGAGAAGAGCACAATTCAATGTGTAAAAGAACGTTAACAGAGACCATTAATGCTCCTCAAGTAGTGTAATTCAAGGTCTGTGGTACACTGACCCCTGAGCACCACAGAGATTGGTACACTGCAAGGTGTTCAGTCTTCCTTATAGAACTGTTCCTCTAACCTATGGAATAAAGGTATTTGCATTGCAGTGTTAGAAGATTGAATTTATATCATGAAAAAAAGAGTGCATCCTGAGTAGGTAGTTTGGTGGCTACAAGGCTATACATAAATTAATTTGCAAACTAAGAATTCTACCAAAGTACTCAAGTTTTCTGTCAGTGTCATTTACTTACTTTTTATTGTTACAATCAGAGAATAAATCACTTCGCTAATTTCCCAAAAGCTCAGCTAAAGCAATACTTTCCAGCATGGTTAATAAAAAGATTTGGGTTATCTGAAAGCAGAACAAGACAGTTTGAAAAGCCAGGGAGCAGTCCCAAGAAAATAGCAGCCTTTTGACTCCTGTCAGGGACTCCATCCATCACCAGTGTCAAAACGGGTAAAAATAGCATATCTTTCCATTAAAGCTCGGCAAGTGGGAGCTAAACCAAAGGAACAGGAGCCGTGTCAGGAGCTGAGGCAGCTCTGGCCACAGGAGGGCTCCTGGGTTTTCCTGGCTGCCTGGAGGCCGGGCAGGTCTCTGTGCCGCTGCTGCGGCTCAGGAGGCTCTTAGAGCTGGCAGGGATGCTGGCCATGTCTCCTCTCCTGGAGAGCAAGCAGCCAGGAAAAGTGACTTCAGCTCAATCCTGTTAACACTTCCTCTACCCGTACTCCAAAATCAGCTTTTCAGTCCTGAACGTTCCTGTTCCCCTTTCTTCAACTTGATTTCCCTTTACATCCTCAGTCGCTCTGCTCCTGCCTTGCTGTGAGGATTGCTCAGCCAGCCTGGGGAGAGGCATCTGGTTTGGGAAGCCTTTGTTGTCATGTAAACAGTCAGCCCTGAGTGCATTTTTTCATTCTTTACCAACAAAGATTAGAATTGCTTCCTTGGCTCCACAGTGAGTAACTATGTATAAAGAGATTAGCAAAGTGACACTTAAATTCAGTGTTTTGGAAACGGGATATGAAGTGAAGTGCTGGGAACAGAGGCTTTTCAAGAACTTTTGGCTGGCCCCCCTTTCCCAGATAGGGCACTTGACATAAAGAGTCCTTGTGTGTGACACTGCCAGGAGCAGATCAGTGCAGACTCAGCAGAAGAGTAGAGCTGTGTGGCAGGAATTCTTGGGGCTGCTTTTTCAGTGCCCCTCACACAATGCCTCAGAAACTCTGGTGCTACTAATGTTTCTTTAAAAGTCCTTTCCTGGCACATATTTTAAGGAAAAGAGTCAGGAACTGAAGTGCAGTCTCTGAGCAGAGACACAGCAGGTATGAGAGATACTAGCTGTATACATAGAATTAAAAAGACAAGCACACAGAAGATATTGTGGCAGCCTCAGAAGAGCTTTAGTGATGGAAACTACTGAATATTGAAATAATGTGCATTTCCTAAATCTGATTGAGACAGTCTTCTCTGGTTACAAATTTGCATTACTTGCCCCTAGATGCTCTATCACAGTGTTAGCTGTGTCCCACAGAGCAAAGAATGACAATAGAAATACATTTACACAGAATTTCACTGTCCAGTTAGGAGTCAAATGTTGAGTATGAGGAACCAGTAAGGCAACACTGACTGCTCAGAGAAGCATATGACACAGATGCATTAGGAGAAACTCCATTACCACAAGCTATCTAAATAAACCTGCACGGGTTTTCACTTGCTGCTTTTACTTAGTCCTTACAGAATCTGCTAATTGAGGTCTCAGCATTGACTGGATGCTTGTGTATAACTGAGGTTTTCATTTGAGCTCCACAACTTCTTGTCAATCTCTTGCTTACATTTTGCAAAGGACTTGTCATGTGGGATTTGTCAGCACTTTCCCAAAAGGCTGGGGGAAGAATGCAATGTGTTCTGCAATTTGTGTCCTTTCTTGACTGCAATCAGGAAGATTATTCTAACAGCATCTTTCTCTGCTGAAGCTGTTCTGTTAGAGGATGACTGTACATGCTCCCTGTAGCCTCATCCCTCAGGATGTTATTATTCTTAATGTTATAAATATCAGGAAAATGACTCAATGGTCTATTATGCTTTCTTAAATGCTCTAAAGCACAGTGTGGTCAGAAGCTGCTTGAACTTACCACTTCACTGATTTTTAAAAATATACCAAAGCTGACATTGAGTCTTAAATGGCTCATAGAAGTACCAGAGATGCAGCTGATGAAAATCACCAGATCTAAGTTTGCATGGAGATCTCTTTTTCTCTGTGGAAGCAAAAGGACAGGCTCAGAGAGAATCTCCTGATAGAGGGAACAGGCCAACATCTTCATTGCTTTTCTGCCCAACTTAATTTTCCCAGAATTGACAATGATTTCTCATTGTTCATATGTTCATTTCATCTGGTTTTGAGATTACCCAAATTCTAAACAGACACCTTTGTGTAGAAACACAAAAGGAACTGATTCTGCAAAGAAAGGATTTTAGGACAAATGTATGGAAGAACCAGTGCACCTGAGATCTGTCCAGTTTTGGACACCAAGTGCTAAAACACACTAAAATACTTCTGCTTTTCTGCATCAGTGCTCTAAGAAAGCCTGAATCTTTAACTGGTATTTTGTACATAAACATTCACATTGAAAACAGGTCTGCAAAAGGCTCCCTCTTTACAGCAAACTACTTGTGCTTCATTTCTGTGTGAGTCCTTAGCCCGTTTGCGATAAAGCATAATATTCAAGTGATCTTTCCTGGATCTGAAAAAATCCAAATTGGATTTGGAATGGATGAATATGTTCAAAAAGACCATGGAAAACAGATACTTGCAGCTCCTTTCAGGGAGACACTCTGCAGTGGTGACTGGTAAAGGTTTCTCCTTGAAACATAGTCCAGCAATGAAGGAACAGGCTGAGAAAAAGTGACTCAGACATTTAAGCATACATGGTATTTCAGTGAAGCCAAACAACCCCTGCATAAAAAAATGACAAATGTAAAAGGGTTTGCATCCTAAAGACGTTTTGAAAATTGTGGGGATGTGTATTTAGTGAGGGCTGCAGCAGGAATAGCAGAGTTTGGGCAAAGACTGGTTAAAACTAAGTGTTCCCATAAGCTGATTCTGTAACAGAGAAATCACTCTTCTTGGGTTTTTTCTCTTCTCAGTGATCTATGCCTGGGGAAAAGGAAAAAGCACTGTAAGCTTTCATTAATAAATATTAGTCAAACACTTTCCACTCCCTGAACCGTTGATGCTGTAATTATAAAAGGAGAATATTAGAGGACTTTTCCTTTTTCAGTGCTAACCAATAGGTTTTGGGTTGGGCCTGATTTCCACGATGGAAAGCAGGACTGCAAAGCAGAACCCGGGAAGTTCAGAAATGAGGTGCAGAGCTAAATGCAGAGAGCATTTGGAAGAGATTCACGTTGTGTTCTGAATGCTGTCCAGGCTAGAAAGTGATGGCAATGCCCGGGGGTGACTCAGCACTGGGTGGTGCTTTGGATTTCCAGGAGTGGTGTCACCTGTTCAGCTTGCAGCCACTACATCTCCCCAAGAATTCTTTTGGTTTCCATCAACGCCTCCAAATGCTGAAACTCTGCATTTTAGTGCTGATGGATATAGTGATATTTAATGTGAACTCTGTGTCTTTACCTGTTTGGCAGAGGAGCCACTTTTGAGGAGGTGTCTGTAGAAAACTGTGAAGTGTTTATTTGAGCCTCTGCTGTAAGAGTGTTTCCTGAGCCACAGTTCAGGGTTTACACTGCTGAGAGGGAAATGGAGATTGCCTGCTGGAAATAAATTAATGGAATGTCTATGAAACAGGAGAATTCCTCCTGTTATGCTTTTCCCATTCCACTCCTCTTATTGTGGGTCATTTATTATTGCTGCCATGCTTTATTGAAGAGGGTATTTCACTGAGGGAAATGTTTAATGAAATAAAAAACCTCACTTAGGAGAGTGCAGTGTTGCAATATTTATACTGAATATGAAGTGAATGGGCTATAATAAGTGTAAATAATAAAAGAAAATTATATAATTCCTGAGAGAAATGCTCTAAACAGTAAATGTTAAACATGTAGCTCTGTAGTATAAAGGAATGTACCATGAACTCAGAGAATCACAAGGCTGGAAGCAACTTCAAGTGATCACTTAGTCCATTCCCTTTCCCCACCAACAGTGTACCAAATGTATTTGTCATTCCTCACACAGCTGTCAGGCTTTTTCTTAATTTTCCAGTGGTGATATTCCAAAACCTCCTGAACCAATCTTGCTGTTGCAGGGCTTTTTATAATATGAAGATTTTCATAAATCCTCCTTGATCCAATTCAATCCTTTTTTCTTTGTTTTATCCAACATATACATGAAGAAAGAGAATCACTCTCTTCCATTTCACAGCACTTACTTCTATTAGGTGGCCAGGAATGCACTAACATTTGCATAATCCTAATCCAGCATTTATTATTTCCTTTGGGCCATGTCTTCTAAACCTGTTACAATTTCTGCTGATTTCCTTTGAATTTTATCTAGTTGTTCCCAGTTTTTACTGAAACATAGCATCCAAACTGATCATATTCTACTGCAGGTTTAATCAGTGTTAACTTGAAAGACTTTTTAATATATCTCATGAGTACTGTGATACTATGATGAATTCAAGGATAATTTGTGTGATCCCAGGTCTGAGTCCTCTACAAGTAAATTCAATTGAATTGGCATAATTTCTCCCTCACAAATTCATGCTGGCATTTTATTCCCCTCTGTCCCTTGGACACAGTCCCTCCTTATCCATTCTGAGATCTGGGGTTCTTTCCCTAACAAAGTATGCCATTCATTGTTGTTTAGAAGTTCTGTCTGATATGCTTTTTATTTAGTCCTGTATTAAATAGTACTGCTGTTTATTTGCTTCAGTGCAGGGGAAAAAGAAAATGCAGACCTCTGTATGTACCCTGACAAAAATGCTGGGTGGCCTTCCAGAGCTTTTAAATGTAAGACAGAGAATGATAGAATTAAGTCTGATATGATGTGGAGGCTTTTTAAAGGAGAACTTATTTCTTCTGTGCAGTGGGAGTTCAAAATGAGTGGAATCTCACGTACACGAGAGCCTCATGGCCCACAGAACTGGCACATCAATCCCCAAAGCAGTTTCCCTCCCCTTGCCCATTTCTGAAGGGCAATCTCCACATCCAAATCAGAGATAGAGTGCTTGGGATCTAGCAGCGTTATTAGGCTGCTATTGGTGACTTTTTTTCTCCTTACATTACATTGGCTTAAATTATTTTTACTGCTTTTGTTCTGTGGTGCTTGTGTTTTGTTTCCTTTTGTTTGGCAGAACTCTCCCAACATCCTGATTCCCTGGAACAAGACTTTGGCATTGCCCACGTGCTGCTGTTGGCTGATCTGACTTCAGGCTTTAGAGCAAAGTGGGATTTTCTTCCATGGAAATGGTCACACGAAATGTGTGTCATCAGATCTCTAAAATCTGCGTAGTTTGCTGTGTTATGATCATGAAAAGATTTGGAGAAAGTACTTTTCAATTACACCACTTCATTTGTAAGGGTAACAGGCCTAAGTGCATGGCTCCCTGAACTCCTGGAGAGGAGAAACACCGAATCAAATGGCTTTTCAGAGAGGTGTCTTGTAGCATTGAGAGTTTAGTTTGGGGTGTTTAAAACCTTGTTGTACCATCCCTGTAATCACCCAGAAACTGTCACTTGTTTGTGTGCTGGCTCCTCTTGCCAGGTAGGCAGTTCCTGCTCAGTTCTGAGTGACAGAACATCCTGTTCTCTCTGTTCCAGCAGCAGAGTACCCACATGCTCATCTGCATTCCTAGATAGTCATTATCATTTAAAAAACAAGAGAGTTTTCTCTTCTGCTCTGATAGTTCTCGTCAATACAAACAAAAAAGAGCTGGAGCTGTCAAAATTCATCCTTTTGGCAGCTTCCCACACTTATGCCAAAGGAAAAAGTAAGGATTGAAAAGGCTTAAAAGGGATGATAATAATAATGAGAAATCAGAAGTTTCTGAAATATTTATCAGTCTTATGAGGAACCAGAGACAAGCTAAGTAAGTTTATATATTCTAAATAACTTGGTGACTTCAAGCAAAAAAAGGAGAATGTAAAGAGTTGTCACATCTAATGATGGCAGATACAATGAATCTGCACTAGTGAATAATTTGAGAAAATTTGGGGGTATTTTTCCTACATATGCACAGTCTTCAGAGACCATTATCATCTTTTCCTTACCCTTGATCCAAGCTGCTGCCTCCAGCTGGTTCTTTGAGCTCTCCATATCCAGCTAGCCTGGCTGGAGATGGTAACACAGGAGCAAAATTCTGGCTGTTCTGTGGCCTTCTCAGTCTGGCCATGGATGGAGTCACCCTGGGAAGCCAGACACTGTTCCTAATGGAAATTGCAGCACTGCCACAGCTCACTCTGTTCCTCCTCTCACCTGCTTGCAATGAGCTGTACTTTTACAACCAGAGACTTTCCCACTGGAGTTTGCTTATCCAAAAAGCACATACCTGCTCCCCAGGGTATGGATTTACTGCAATTACCATTATTAAAATCCTTTGTGTGTATTTTGTTTTGCTGTGCTGGCAGGGTGAACGCAGCCATAACCGGCTCTCTGCCCTGCTAATTTCCTGGGGAGGTCAGGAGTCAGGCTTCCCCAGGAGACATTTAGAGCTGAGATCCCTTGAGCTCCCAAAAACTCATCAGTAATTTCCAGGGAGTGAGAAGAGAGGTCACTACAGGACTTCCATTATTTTACTGAGTAAGTCTGAACAGTCAATTCAAATGAACAAAAGCAACAGGTAAAAATTCAGAAATAGTTCTATTCACAGAAGTGTCGTTCCACAGCAGATTTTTGAGTTACTAGCAGTGACAGCATTTCCTTGCATGTGGAGAGGAGTGGAAGACGTGTCCCTCTTTATCCTCTAACTCCTTGGCATCCCTGAGCCCTTGCTAAGGCTGTTCTGTTGTAACCTGGGCACTCAAAGTGGGCAGCACACATTAGCCATGGTGCCAGCTAGAACATGTATCTGTGTCTGCATCCTGCTTTTCTGGAGATCTGCAGAGGTGTACTGGAGTAGAACAGAGCCTGGAAGCCTTTGTACAGAAGAGCAGAGTACCTAACCAGTGTTGTTCCCCACTAAGTGAACCTTTCCTTCCTTCCAAAAGACCTGCAGCATCTGAAGGGCTGCCTCTATTCAGTGCACAGCTTGCTGTGCTCCAAGGATGAGTCAGGTAATCTCTATATAATCCGTAAATTATTTGGTCATGTTCTGCCAAACCCCATCTGGTGGAAGGTTGAACATTTCTGTCTTCCTCTTTTAAAAACCTCTGCCTAAGATGCCAAGGATACTTTGCTGCCACAGAAATATTTACAATACTATCAAGAATATTCCCTGTTTTCCCCCTCATTTGTCTCACCCCTGCAAACACATTGTGTTTGCACAGTGAGACTGGCCACAGCCCCACCTTCTTCACTCACTCAAGCTTTGCTTCTAATGAGAAAGGCTCTCCTAGGAGATATCTTGTCTGTTGTAACTACTAATCACAAATACTGCAAAAACCCTCTAGGCTTGAAAGAGAACTTTTTCTTTTATTACACTTATTTAGTCTGTTGTTCTACCTAGCACGCATGCTAATATTTTTCACAGTTGGATAACATAAGAAGTGGAAGAAATTTGACCTGACAGTTCTCAAATGAAATGCTCTTCTAACACACTCAGTGGCCCCAAGCTCTCCCTCTCCTTGTAAACAGTCCTGTTATCTCCCAGATAATGAGGCCTCACCCAATGGTGCCAGAATTGCACTGTAAGTGGCTTTATAGAGCGGAGTTCTATTTTAAAAAATCCATCTGGATAGAAGAACTTGGTACCTTTATAGGCACTCAATCATTTTCTCCCTTAGGGATTATTTTCTTGATTGGATTTTATAGGTTTTGGCAGCTTTTAAATCTGTTGATGCAGGCTTCTGTCTTGCAGAGATGCTAATGAAACCTGTTTCCAATAAGCAAACACAATGACAAGAAAGAGCTTCCAGCTCAACTACTCAAGCAGGGTAATTGTGGAAGTGCAGGATGCAAAGTGGGCAGGGACAGCCACCAGGCCAGGCGATGGTTTGGGGGCAAGCACAGATCCATGGCTGATAAAATGGGCCAATGGCATCCACTCTGGAATAGGAAATAATGGTAGGACACAGAGGTTGTACAGTGCCATCCGGACTTTGGGAAGCTGGAGCTTAATTTTACATTAAATAATATAAAATATTATTTAATGCAGCCACATACAATGTTGCTCATCCAGCAATGAGAAACATAACTAATTGTAATTTCCACAAAATACCCTAAATTTTTTTGAAAAGTAGTAGGGAGACCTTTGGAACTGATTTTGCCTCATAGCTATCACCATATTTTTATTTACATTTAGTTTCAATTGGTTGTACATTTACTCTGGGAGAAGGCACATGTGTCCTGCTCCACATCTGGCAATTCCTAAAACATGTCAGACACTGTAGAAATTGGAATGGTTGTGTCCAATTTTTTTTGCTGGAAGACCAGAGTCTGTAAGCTTGAGTCATTTCAGTGAACTGGTGCTGAAATTAAATCTACTTGGTATGAGATTTGTACCTAGGAACAGAAGATGCAAATTGTTTATGCAGAAACACAGTACATAAATTACAAGTTAGTGAAGAGCTATTGTAGAATGATTGACAGGACTTCAGTTAAAGATTTTTAATGATTTACTGTTGTACATCAGGCTGTAATCAGTGGGTGGTGTAGGACCCAGGCCTAATTAATTAGCAGATAACCAGAAGCCATGAATATATGCTTGGAATTAACTGAGTGAAAAACAAATGTTCTTTGGTATTTGGTGGTTTAGAGTTTAGTAATGAGATTGTAAATTTGAAATCAATTTTCTGTAATTTATTATCTGAACAAGATGAAGTCACTAAAGAACATGAGTGCTTCCAGTAGTTTCTAGAAAGGAGCTGGATAGACCATAATAGAAAACACCTGATTCTGTGTGCCATTGCTGCTGTCAAAAAGACTGAGCACAACAGCTTCATATAGCACATCACACATTTTAGTGGTGCTGCTGTTAAAAACAGGAGGAGCACAAGGATTGGGACTCTCTTGACAGCTGTGTCACCCAGCCCAATGTGTGCTTTAGGTGCTGCATCCCTAGAATGGGAGCAACGCTGTCACTGTTGTAAGATTCCCCTTAAAGGACAAGTGGGTGAATTCCCCTCACTCTGCCCCTGGGACCAGGAGCACAGGGATGCAGCAGCTCTCCCAGCAGTCACAGACCTGGCACAGAGCAGCAAAGACTGGGGAAGGGAACCCAAAAGCTCCACAGCAGTGCAGCCACATGTGGCCAGCCACAACCATTCACTTCCTGCCAGTGGTTTGCCAGTTTCCTTCATTCTGTGTGTGCAGACCAACTTCCCCAGTGGCCTTAGCCAAGGCTTCCTTCTGCCTGCCACAGGTTCCTTCCAGCTGACAGCCATCTCTGCCCAGGGAACAGCCCTGGAACAGTTCCAGGCCAGGTTGGACAGGGCTTGGAGCACCCTGGGAGACTGGAAGATGTCCAGCCCGTGGGTGAGCTTCTCCCAACACCATGGCATTCTATGATGAACTATTCTAATGTGCATTTTCACTATAAATAAAAAAGAACAGATGCTAGCAGGTTTTAGCAAACATACAGACATGTTAGATTTCTCCAGAGTGTTTTTAGCTGCATTTCTGGTGCAGAAATTCCCAGAACTGGTTCATTCCCAGGGTGTCTTTCTCTGCACCATTTACCCCACAGGATCACCTATCCAAGGCTATACTGCACTCAGATGGGAGAGAATTTGAGACCATTTTCTGGCACGGGAAATTTCTCCTGATACCACATAGTCTGTCATCTGAAGTTAAAGAAAGTCATACATTAAAATCTTTCTCTTCTAATGTCACTGTCCTTACAAAGACTCACAAAACTTTGTAATCTCACTTACAATTTTTTTCCTGCACTGTCTGTCTTGTACTGCTTGGTTTTGCTCTCCCTGCCACGATTCAACACACACATGGGAGTTTTTCTTCCTGCTGCCTCACAGTGCATTCTAAGGTACATTAGATGCTGCTGCTTGCCAGTGGTAATAAAGAAAAAGCTGGTTAGTATCAGTAATACGGGGATGTTTTTAACTAAATGTGGGCTCAGAAAAGAAAGCAAAAACTTCCTAGTGAAATGCAGAAATGACCAAGATGGATTATGTCTTAAATGTCTGCCTTTGAATAATAATAATAATTTTAATGATTCAGCTGGAGTCATGAACTGGAAAATAGCTAGGGCTGTTACGAGCATGATTTTGTCCAAGTTCCATGATATGAACAACATCTTAGCAAAAAAACACCATATTTAAAAATATGAGCAAGGGTATTGGAAAAAAATATGAGAAGAGGAGAGAAAATCCTTTGAGAAAGGTATCATAAATATTTATTATAATAAAGCCAGAAGTTTGTTCATTGTTCATTTCTTCTAGCAGCACCTTTCTCACAAATACAAACTCTGAAAATTTTAGTTAAAATAAATGTCTGACTGTCAGACATTTGTGGGCCATAGGTAGGCGTAATCAGCTTATTTTTGTTTGATGGTCTATTTAAGAACAAGTACAGAACAGGAATGATTGAAAGCAAAAAGATACTCTTAAAATATTTTATTAATATCTTTGGGTTTCAAAATATTTCAAAAAGTTGCAGAACTCTTAGTCTGAGGAACAGAACCAGAAACAATATTATTTGCAATAGATGATCCAAGCAAATGCTGCCTTTTGATAATCTTGTGACATAGTTGTGTCTTGAACTATACTATGCTAATGAGTAAATAGTTGGTAAAACAAATTGGGATATATGGATCTGACTTTATTGAGCTTGAACTTACTGCTCAGAGCAGGGCAAACATGGAATGTGTCAAGTTTTCTTATTCAAATGCTGAGATTGTAGCAAACTGCTTCTACTTCATGAATTTGCTAATTCAGCCAAAATCCCTTTCCTGTCATTTGGATTCACACGTAGTATTTATTCTCTTGAAAATCCCCCAGTGGTGTGGCCCAATTGCTCCAAATTCAAGTAAATCCAATTTGATACAACAAAGTAAAAAAAACGAAGAACTTGTGAAAAGTGTAGTTTGCCTTTGTCTTAACCAGCTTGCCACTGTGAACATTCCAGAAGCATTCCTGTCACTAAGGTCTGGCTCTGTCTCTCAAAACACACCCCATTTCTGCCAGTGCAAGGATCTAACTGCCTGGGGATTTACTGTGTGGTGAGCAGGCACTCTGTTAATTAAATGGTAAGTGTTACTTTTCAAAGATAAAAATAATTGTACTTTTTGTATCTGACATAGCAGCAAGCCCTTCTGCTAAAATGAAAATCAGCCACCAGCTTCCATTTTACCCATGAGTCTTCCACATATTTTGCCTCTCAGACCTGACAATATGTCTTGTGCTCAAATTACTCTAAAAAAACTGGGACAGTTTCTTTTTGGTGCACCAGAATGAGGAAATGACTACAGAGTGATCACACTGCTGTAGAAATCTGTCTAGGTGCTCCATTTTGGCTGGGACTGCTGTGTGATGGGGAACAATCCTCAGGCTCCCAAGACAGGAGAGGAGCCTAAAGTCTTGAGGGAAGGAGAGTTCCAAATCAATTGTTCAAACATGAGCCAAACCAACACGTGATATCTCTGCTGAAGAAACAGCCTTTGCTTTTTTCCTGAATTGGTGTCCCTGGCCAATAGTGAATATCTAACACTGCTCCCTCTCCAGAAAACCTGCATATCCTGCCACTGAAATAAAGGAAAATACCTTTACATAAGTACAACTGGTTTGAACCTCTCACAGTAGGGAGGAGTAGGTGTAGTAAAGAAGTGTCAAAGTAGTTTTCTCTCTCTCTTAGAAATCAGTGGGAGCCATGGCTGTTTTATTAAACTGGTCTGTAACTCCATTCACTTCTTTATGTGTAGTTTCCATGCTTGTGTGTGGGTCAGTCTTCTCTGTTTTTAAGGCAGACGTGCTTCTGATTGACACTTTCTCAAATGGCTCTTCAGGAAACAGGAGAGGTCCTGAGGCTTGGTCTGGATTGTCAGAGGTACACAGGATTTGCATTTCTCTGGGAGATTTCAGCTGAGGCAGGAATTCTGTAGGTGGCTGCTGAGCTTATCTCACTGTTCATTGCTGCTGACAGGGAAGTTCTTCCTCTGCACTTGCACCCATGCTCTGGATCTGGCACTGTCACATTCATCCCATCTGATGTAGGAGAAGGTGGCAGTGTGAAATCCACCATCTGTGGTGGCAGAAGTTCTGACTGTCCCTGCCATTTCAGAGACCTTCCCTAGAGCTCTTCAAGTAGAACATCTGAACACTTCAATTTGGCTTCACAGCAGTAGCATAAACTCCTCTTTTCTTTCTTCTTTTCTCTTTTTTTAAGCAGAAGAACAGCTTGGCTGAGCTTTCTGTTTGCTTCCCAACTGTCCACACTTTGCCCTCAGCTTTTTACCACCCAGACAAATACAAATGCCCAAGAAGTTACACCCAGTTTGTTTTCTTCCCCTCCTTTTGTCTTCTCACAAAAACTCGGCTGGTTGCACAGTGGCAGAGCTCAGGTCTGAATAGAAGAGCCTCCACCCAGCTGGTGCCACAGGGGAAGGGTGGGTTTGGATTCACTTGTAGGTTCACTGTCATTTTCAAAAGAACACACTGGGCTGACAGTCTGCTTCAACTCACAGCAGTTATTGGTTCACTAACCCCCTCATTTGATTGCCAGGGCACTTCTGGAATCTTCCAGGACAGTTAAGAGCTTCCCTAATAATTTTCTAGATACCATTTTTTGACTTGTGTTTTAAGGGATGTGGTTCTGCCACATGCCTGAGTACATTTGGGCTCAAGGAAGTTTCTGGGGCCTGGGACTTCCAGACCTGAAATTCTTAGTTCACAAATGCAAGCGTAGTTCTTAGCATGTATTTCTTACCAGAGAGTAGAAATAAAAGCAGTTGTGATCAGCGTGCAAAGAACCACAAGGTTCTTGAGCTCAGGTTGCATTCTTGGTCAGACTTGGTCACTGCAAGATTGAGCACAGGAGGAGGAGTTGGACACATCAAGCTCCAGGACCCTCCAAGATTTCTGACATTTGCAGGGTGTGAGACTCTTTCAGGACTGCTTTGAAAGGTCCCTCAGCTCTGCAGTTTAACTTTCCATTGTCTTTCACACACTCCTGGTGCATACAGGCTCTTTCTTGCTCTGCCCACTGCAGTGAAATGATAGTTTGTCCTGTGATACACTTCCATGTAAGTTATCCCAAGAAATCTCTGTTCTTTTAGGCAGCTGCCATCCCTGGAAACTAAAAAGCTATATTTATTCATGGAACAAAATCAATGTAATAACCATCATGGTCCTTCCTATTTACTGGTTTTACTACACTCCTGATTCACAGGGAGTACCTAATATTGTTCTCAGGTGCATTCCCCATATAACCTCTGTGCTGTGAATGATTACAAGTGTAACACTCACACTTTGTCATGCACCCTACAGGAATTGCATTTACATCTCTCCAATGATTTTACATAGACTGGAAGTGGTATTTGAAACAGTGGTACATTGTAAGCAATGGCCAGCCAAAAAGGTCAGTAAAAGCACTTCAGGTTCATTTCAGAACAAAGCAGACAATACATAATCCTCTTGTGCTTCACCCCTTCCCTTAATAACATATTTAAGATCTTTGTTTTGAGTGAAGCAAAGCATAGAACTTAGACCAGAAATTATATCCAAAATCTGGCTTCTTAGGAATAAAAACAAGGAGAGCAATGTTGAGTAATTTATTTTTCAGTAGATGATCATCTTAACAAATTGATTGCTTTTGTGAGTATTTCAAAAGGTTACTAAAGCACTTTGAAGTTGCAGAGACATACTGAAATTTGTAAAAAACAAATATACTTTTTTTGTTCAGGAAGATAATAACCTGCTATAACTTCATAAGACATTTCTGAAGAATTTCTCTGCCATTGTAAATAAAATTTATCACAAAAAAACAACAAAATGCCCTTTAAAATAATGTTTTATAACTGATTTGAAGTCAAGTGGGATCTGTGGCTTGTGGGTTTCCCATAAAATTATGCATTTTGCAAGTTACTTTATTTTTTTTTCACTCAGTGTGGTATTTTTTCAGGAGTATTTCTGTATGCAGGTGCTAACCCAGCCTATAGCAACATCTCAGCACTAAAAACTGAGTTCATTTTGCTTTTCTTAAGGAAATACATTCGAGCACATACATTCAAAAGGAGTGAAAATAGGCATTGCTATGATTAATGATCCTCAGTTCTTGGAGAGGATGTATGAGACTTTTTTTTCTTGTACCTCCAACTAAAAGCAAGATCAGATAATTTTATTATTAACATAGGTTCTTATATTTGTCTGTACCCTTCTGCTGTGGTAAACTGTAGCTCCCTTTGGGATTCTTCAATCACATAAAGAGAAGTAAGGAAATAGAAATTAGAAGAAATAAAGCCATGCTGAAAATCCTTCTGGATTCTGTTTAATTCAAAGGTGACCCTGACTTATATAAAAGGAAGGAAATTGCTTTAGGCTCATATTCTAACTTGCACTGGAGGAATCTCTGAAGGCTTGGAGTTTTCACTGTTACTGGGTAAACATGCAGAGATCTCTCTTTTGCACCTGCCAAAATGTACTGGAAATCCTGTGACAACAGGTTTTTTGGCAAAAGTCACTGTTTTGCTTTCAGACATGACCAGACCTAAGAAAAGCAGAGGTGCAGAAAAATTAAAAGGAGAGGGGGGAAAAAGGCAAGGCAGCTTTTGAATCTGAGAGAAATTTGCTTGCTGCCTTTTGAGATAGTTCAGATTGGTTTATGTTGCACCTTGTCCCACTCTGAGTGGGTTTTCTATTTGTAATAAAGTCTGGCAGTCTCCCACAGCTCACTCATGTTGTCAGAGTGGTTTATTCCTCCACACTTGGCTCCAAACAAGCAGAAAAGGGATAATATGAAATAGATCTCTAGCCTGGTACTGACAAAGTAAAAATAGTTTTGTGTCTTTTGTGACAGTGACACATGACATGTGACAGTTGCTGGGCATTCAGGTTTTGGAGAGAAAGGAGGGAGTTTGCTCACCAGGAGGGTTGGAAAAGCATTTATTACTATGGAAGAAGTGGTGTTGTGGTCTTTGAAGGAAAGCTGTGCCCAGGGAGTTTTTTAGAGAATTTTGGTTTATCTGTGTGACTGACACACCTGGAGAATGGGCTCTGCTCTGAGTGTGTCACATAATCTCACCAAGGTAACACAGCCATGGTTGCTACTGCTCCCACTTGAAAGAATTAACTCTGAGATAACTCACTCCATGCCTGTGGTAACTTTCTGTTGTTGTTATTGTTGAAAGAGTGAAAACATTTGTGAACACTCTTGTATGTACAGTTCCAGAGCCCGAATCACTACAGCGTTTGTCTGGGTTTATTTTGGCACCAGTTTAAATGTTCTGGTCTACAGCATTTGTTTATTTACTTAACTCTTGTCCTAAACTTCCAAAAGAAACCACCAGTTTCCATTCAGTCATTCAGTTGCTTTTCTGAAAACCAACACCACTGGGGATTCAGGGAATACAGGAACAGTGAAAATCTCCATGCTTGCATGGATTTCTTTACATTCCCGTTGTCGTCCACTGTGACAAGCAAACTCACAGACTGAGGCTGAGTATCCAAAGCCAGCCAGGGTGTTGCAGTGAAACAACCTAGACTCTGCTGCAGTAAATTTCCTAAAAGGGGACAGAGATGGTTTTACAGTCCAAACCCCAAAAACTTTATTAGAAATAAAAACAGAAGTGATTTGAAATAGATTTTGTAAGAAACAAGACCTTTATGCACAAGCCTCTCCATTGCCCAGAGCAAAACATGGGAGCTCAGGGCAACGCTCAGCTTTCCTACAGTCCTGCAGACTGCTGAAGTGTTGCAGTGCTCCTGTTTCTGCAAGCAGCTGCAAGGAAGCCAAGAGATGTTTGCTGAAATCCTGAGAGGAACAATTATGTCAGGCAACTGCCAGGGAAGTGCTTTCTGCTTGGTATCATACGCTGTCTTGCCCAAGAGCTGCTTGAAAGAGGGCATTTCCTCTTTCTCTGGCATTGCCAGCACCTGTTACTACTTTTCTTCAGGGCAGCTTTACTGCTTTTGAGTTCAATTTCCTTCCCAGAGCATGTTTGAGGAAGATCTGCCTCAGGGAAAAGCAAAATTCTTCCCTGCTACTTCTCATGATGCTGGCAAACATCTGCTTTATGTGCTTTTGAATCTGATTTTATTTGCCACTCAGAAGTGCTTTCTTCAAGGTGCATCTAAAGAGCTACTGATCATTTTTATCTTTTTTTACCTCAATTTTGCTTGCAGCCATTTGTAACTTCTCCAGCAAGAGAGGAAAATCTGATGCTGTGGTTCTCATCCCTGAAGTCAGGCTTGTGTCAGCCTTTCCATTATATAAACCCTTATTTTGAAGAGTTTCAAATTCAGCTATAAAAATTCAGTCTAGGCTGGAAACTGGCAAATTAAGTCTTTGCATGGAATGTTACTTTTAATTAAAATATGAAAGAACTGCATTCAATTGCCTTTATGTTTCTCAAGTCCCTGAAAGACCTGTCAGACTACACTTAGAATGCTCTTTCTATGCTTGCAAGATCAATTTTCAGAGATACTGAGTGCTTTTATCTCTCTATTTGATGCAATTGCTCAACCTTAGATTTTCTATATTTTTCTAAAGCATTTTATTCGTCAGGTTTGTGTTTTCAGTGTGCCCATCCACTTACAACAGTTTAAAAGTTTGAACAGCTTTCTTTCCTCTTAGTAGTATACTTACACTAGGAATGTACATCACTTTGTAATTCACTCCTAGTCCTTTGCTATTTTGTTATAAAAAGAAAAAGAATCTTTCTGTTGTGTTGTTCTAGCTATGACCATTGATTCCTGCAGGGAATAATTTAACTGACTCATTATTTTCATGGTGAAGAGTTCTTATTGCAGCCTTGTTTACTGGCAGGTTTTACCTTGTAATTCCTTCCACACTGAAATGTGAAGGACAGGACAGATAATGCCGATCTTCTTGTTCTGGGAGATCAAAAATCACTGTAGGTCAGATGCTGAGGGAGGTTTTACTCTGTTCTCAGAAAATTCACTGGGGATTAACATGGAAGAAATGGAAGGGGAACTTTGCAGTGAAATGTGATCATTGATTACTATGTAAATATATATATATATATATATGTATGTATTCTTCTGTATTGGACTTCTGTCTTGCTTAGGTGATGCCAAGTTTGAAAAAAATCCATAAACATGACCTTTATTTTAATGGTTTTTCCTGTACCTGAAGTTGGTATCTCCATTCAAAGTGGAAATGTGTTTTGCACAGAACACGGAGTCACTTGTAGACAAAGCGCCATGAAATTACCCCTGCAAATGGGCCAGGTGCCAAAGGAGTGGAGGTTGTAATTCAGTGAGCATTTAAGCATACGCTGAAGTTTATCCCTTTCCACTTATATGGGCTTAATTTTAAGTATGTGCTCACATCCCTTTGAAATCACACGATTCAGTGCCTTGGTGAATGGAAATTACTCAAAGCCACAGTGGGACAACTGATAGGGATTGAATTTTGCAAGATCAGTAAATCATATTAATACAGATTACAGCAATGTAAGCTATATTAATACAGGTGTGTACTTGCAGTCCCCAGAGAACTCCTCTTTGCTATATGTTCTCCTTTATGCTATAACTGTTATAATGCCAGTGGTGTTATAACTATCAGAGATAAAACTTCACTTCTTAATTGAAAACCACTGTTTTTTCCTCAGTGCAATTTTATTTTTGGCCCTGAAGTTCTATATTTCTTTTCATTTGCTAATCCATATCTCCCTGGCAATATCCCTGTGTTCTACTGTACTTCAAACAATTTGGCAACTAAACAAGTGTTTGAAGCTGATTTCATTACATTTGCCTGAGATGCCAATTAGATATTTGTAGAAGGATCTTTCTGAATGCTATTTCTTGAATAGCTGAGCAAGGCACACTGGCCCTCAGTTATTCAGTTCCTGCCAGACTGACAATAATGTAAACTGAATCCCTTTCTGCAGGCAGCCACTGCACACAAAGGATAAACAGTGGATGCGCTTTAACTCCAAAGGCCTCTTGCTGTAATCATTAAAAAAGATAAACTTCCAAGAAATGTCCTCATTTAGTTGTGCTTTGCCTTTGTTTTTATATGAAGTCTTGGCAGATTGACCAATTTTTGAGATGAAAATTGGAAAACTTAAAGGAAAGGATAGGAAGCCAGTTTGCTTAAATTCTCTTCCAACTATTCACTCAGAAAAAATGTATCAAAACCTCTTGTTTATTCAAGTTAGATGCAAGGAGCAAGGACGGCTCTCGTGAAGGCCAAGCTGATTGATTTCCTAGTTTATTTCTAGGGTTTATGCAAAGAGTTTCAAGAATGGGATTGAGGTCAGGTGTAACATCCATTCAGGCTGTCAAATGATAATGCTCTGATCCTAATAACAGCTTTTCTCCTAGTAATTCCCACTAAATCCCACTCTAAAACCCTAAAGCCTAATGACTCTTCAGCATTTCTACAAAATTCAACTTTTAGGAGGCTGGCTATGAATGTCGAAGCCTGTCTGTGGGTATATATTTATGAACTCTTTAACCTCAAGCAATCATGATTCTGCTATTGAAATAAGTCCAGGCAGCCTCTCTCTAGCTTCAGTATATTGCTGTAGTTCAAGTTTAAATATTGATATGGCTCTAAGGTGCTTGGAGTCATAGCAAAATTAATAAGTTAGCATTTTGGCAACTAGTACAAAACCTCTGGAAGGAGAAGACCTTTATGGACTACATTAGCTACTGCTGCTCCTGTTATTCTCTGGTCCTGGGAAGTTTGTCTTTGGAACAGTGCGCTGTCAGAAGCAGGAGCTTTGCACAAAGGCACAAAGCAGAGCCAGAGGTGATTGTATAAATAGCAGAGCCTTCTGCGGCTCCTCTGCTCTCTCACAGCTCTGGCGGTGCAAGCGAGAGTTTCTCATCTCTGATCTTTTGGCAATATCCTGCGAAGAGCCACCCCATTGTATTGCACGGGCTGTTGCCATGAGAACAATAATATTTTTAGTAGTGCCTTTCAGCTGAAAATCTCCGCTTTGCAGTGAACGCTGCAGTAGCTGTGGGGTAGGTCGGGGCTCCACGAGTGGCAGTGATGAGACAGTGAGGGCTGGAGCGCCTCTGCAACCACGGCAGCGCTCCCCCTGAGCACAGAACCCACCCTGGGCTCAGCCCCTGCTGCCCTCCGAGCCCCTTTTCCTGTGCAATGCAGGGGGATCTCACAGCTAAAGAGATAGGCTGGATCTAAGGAATCGGGCCTGCTCATTACTTGATTTGGTTTTAAATTAAGAGTAATGAAGTTAAATGGGGTGCTTTGTCTGCTTAAAGAAATGTGAAAATAGACCAAAATAAATCCGTGAAGGTGTGTTACTTGAGGATTGGTACTACCCTCACACCCTTTTCTTCCTCAGAATAACTTTTTTGTTGATCTATCTCCTTTTGCTCCCCAGCTCTAGTCCTAATCCAGTGTATGTGATTAGTGCTTGCACAAAGCCCCGTTCCCCACTGTTCTTCAATCCCTGTGTGCAACGCCCGGTTGTTGGAACATTTTTGGTACAGACAAGGATGCACCACAAAACGTGTGCCAGGATAATCATTGCTGATGTGCAGCTCCATCACCAGTCGCTGTAGATCATACAGACCAACCCATCTTGCAGACCTGTGTTGATGTTACTTTTGGTAATCATCATAGAGCACATTTGACTTTTCAACCAAATTCCTGCTATCAGCCTAACTTCTCTTTCCAAAAAGAGCAGCTTGAATTTTCTCAGAACTAGGAATATCTGGCTTGCAGGTCACTTAATGCTCTCAATAAAAATGATTCCTGAAAACACCCCCAAAACTCCAAACTAAGTTGGCAGCTCAAGGGCTGAAATGACTCCAAAATGCAGCAAGAACCAGTTACAAAGGAGCATTTTGGCTGGAACCCAAGGAATCTGTCAGCTATTGTGCAGGGAATGTGGCTATCCTCCCAGCGCTGACTTAAAACAGAAAATTGAGGAGATACTAAGGACTGGGAAAGTGATAATTTTATCTGGAATGTCATGGCCAAATTCTGAGGGCAGCATGTAAGTGTCTGTAGAGGGAGGAAAAGAGACCTTACTTCAGAATGACCTCATCCAGAAGAAATCTCAGTGCCATATGTTCCTTTGGCCTGCATTTGATACCACAGAGACTCTAAGATACAAGCAAGGAAGAGGGGGTGGCTTCTCTCCTTTAGAGGAAGAAACCTGTAACAAAATAGCTGCAAATCTGCCTTGTGGTTTGTTCGTGCTTCTTCTAATCAGCTCCAGAGGTTTCCTGAGATGTAAAATGTTGACAATTTTAGCTGGAAAAAGGGACATACCCTATAGCACAGCTTGCTGTTTTCCAGAGCTTTTCTCTAACCACAGACCATCTTATACATAGCAAGCAAAGACCAAGGCAGATTTGTCTTTTGATAAGCCTGGAAAAAAGTGGTAAACAGATAAATGATCCCACAACAGTGGGAGATTTGGTTAAAGTTTTTCCACTCATTTTGCAATCATCCTTAATGAGTTATAGGAATATAATTTGTGATGTAGGTTTTTTTTTTCCCTTTGAGTTTAAATCCAACTACTATGAAAACAATGATAAGTGGAATTCAACTCTGGTTCCAAAATATTTCTGTAATATGGGAAAGACTTCTGTTCCCATTCCCTTTCTAAAATGAAATGGCTTATTCAGAAGCAGGGCTGCTGAGGGGCTTCCACCCAGAACACATCAACACTTAATTAAATTATGGTGCTATCTGAGGAAAGAGGTGCAGCAATTTCAGCGGCTGACAGCTGGATTTGCAGACACGGATTTCTCCAAGGTGAGCCCCTGCTTTCACAATGCCCGGAGTCTGGCAGCCCTTGGATTTCATGGCACGGTGCCCTGGGCGCTGCAGCTCAGCGCTCCCAGCTTGTGCCAACACAATCTCATTTGTCTGCAGGCTCTTCTCCTGTGATCCAGCTGGGCTGATGCTACTTAAAAATCCCTCATCTGTCTCCTCGAAGGCTTCCTAGAGATACCTCCCAGCACAGCCTTGCAAGTGTCCCGGGACAGGTGCCCTGGAGCCCGTAGTCACACTGCGAGGTGTCACCCGGGGGCACACGGTCAGCGGGGACCATCCCCGGCCGGGCTGTGACCATGGCGCTCCGGGGGACGGCCTGGGGACCCCGCGGGGCCGGGATGGGCGCTGCTAGGGCTCGATGGAGCTGGAGGAAGGCGAAGGGAAGGGGATGGAGCCGCCGGGCCCGGCCCGCGGCCCAGGCCTGGGGGCTGCGCCTCATGGCGCCCGTGGGGGCGCGGGAGGGCGGCCCCGTGGAGCCCTCACGGCCTGAGGGGACACTGCCCGCGGGGCGCGGTGCTGCCTGAGGCCGGGAGTGCCGGGCGCTTCCCAGAGAACTTGGCCCCTGCCCTGTGCTCCTGGCGGGATCCCGGCGGGATCGCATGTGCCCGCAGCGAGGTGAGCCCCTCTGGTTTTTGTGGTTTGGGATTCTTTTAACTCTGTGGTGCTTCAAGGAGGTTGCTTTGGTAGATGAATGGACAACAACACAATGGTAGCGTTGTGGAAGGATTAAGGATTCCCTGCACAGTTGGAATGCGCACACAATGTAAAAGGATTAAAGATTGCCTTCAGAGCCCCAAGGCTCTCAGGCGCAGGCTGTGACCCCTGGAGGTGCCTTGTGCAGGAGTGGAACTCGGTGGCCCTGATGGGTCCCTTCCAACTCCACACGTTCTGTCATTCTGCACATGCGGTAAATGGGGTTGTGCCCCTTCACCAGGGCAGCTTTTATACCATGTTCTGTCACAGAACTTAGCTGTCACTGTTCCTTTCCGAAAAAACAGCCCACAATACAAACACTGTTCTCTGTTTTATCCTAGGATGTGCCAAGACTTGCCCTAGTGTAGTAACTGAATGTTTTCTTTGAATTTACTGCCTCGTTTCCATTGTTCCTTGGTGGTAGGTACTAGAATGATGATAAGATTGTTTTTCACAAAGATTTTAGGCTGACAAGGAGTGATTATGAGTGAAGATGAAGTAATTCAAGATTTAACTTCATGTGATCAAAGGTAACTCAGCTTAAATAAGGTCTTCAATAAGTAACTGAGGTTAAAGATTCTTTATTTTCTCACACTTCCCCCCATCCTAAAGTATACTTATTCTTATTCTGGGAGGTTGCTTTGCTTCATTTTTTAAATAGTTTTGGTACTTCATTGAAAAAGTGAATTTATCTGGAGTTCTCCCTATCTTGTTGTGAAATTGTTTTGTCACAGGAAAGAAATGAAAACCTAATTCATACATTTTAAAAACAATAGCATCCTGATTATTTTTAATAAGTCTTCTAAATTCACTCCTTTTCTCCTGAGAGAGAACAGCCTATCCAAAATTCTTGTCATTTATTGCATAAAAGTTTCCTCTGAAGCACTGTGACAGTTTGGATAAGCAACCAGAGCTGCCCTTTGGGTTCTCTTCTTGCTGTCAATTCTCTTCTCAGTTCCTAATAAAAAAACCCCGGTGTGTTTCCCTAGCAATTTCAGAGCATGTTAAAGCAGTGTAGTCATACGGTGCCTTGATGTGTGTTCTCACCCCTGCACTCCCCACACCCAGATTTCAGGCGGTCTGGAATGAAAGAAATCCAGGGAGGAACTCCTCAAAGGCTGCTTTGCAAGGAGCCTTCACATATTCAGCCTAATAAGGTTTTCCATAACAGAGCTCATGTGTTGTGTATGGATGTGCTTTGTGTCATGTATTTGGCAGTTTCCCTTCCTCCCAAATTTTCATCATGAATCAGCAGGTAGAGGCCCAGACTTCCTCATGGGGAAAATAATTGCAGATAGGAAGTGATTGCTGTAGTGTCTGTTCCAGACTCCCTTTCCAGCATTCTCTTTCCTTAAGTGTGCTTTGAAGTTTTCATGTGAGCCCAGATGTAGTTTCATGCAGAATGGGACTGGCTGAACCACCCATTCTCTATTTTTATTCCTCAAAAAAGCCATGTGATCCCTAGAAAATCTGTTAAAAGAAAAGGGTAGTTGGGTCCTAAGTGGCCAAGACCCCTTTTCCCAAATGAAAGTGAGGATTCAGAAAACACTGCTTGGGAAGTATCTTGTAGATTGAGAATGATTCCATGACACTATGGCTGTGTCAGAGTACTAGGAAGAAGAAGAGATGATCCCTCTGGTAAAAATCTCCTCTAGGTCAGGGATGTCTGTGCTGCAGCACATCCATGACAAACTGCAGGATTTGAGGATCACTAAACCAGGGGTCTCACACAGTGTAGTAAACAGACATTAAAAGTGTGACACAGAAGCCAGTGATGAGTTTGGTCTGTTCTTTCTTTGACTTGACCTTGGACATGGAAAGCAATTTTTTGTGCTTCCAGAGGAATCCTCAAACAGTTTTTAACAAATGGCAGTACCAACCACGACCACAATTTTTTTCTGTAGAGGCTCAGCAAACTCTGCAATTCCGTATTCATTTACTGATTCATTTGGCAAACTAAAAGGCTCTTACTGTTTCCATAAATTGAGCTGTATAAACTCAAAACTTCCTTACCTTTATAATTGATCCTTGTGTAGCCATTAAACCTTCCACATGTTTGGGGGGTTTTTAGCAGTGTCTGTGTGAACAACGCTATTCACAAGGTACCACTTAGTACCTTGTGCTGTTGTAGTACCTCATAGTTCTCCATCATAGGAGACATCTGCACAGAGCTCAGAACTGCCCCCCCTAAGCCCCAGACCAGCTTTTTTCAATCACATCCTTTCTTTCAGTAGCATGAGTGGAGAAACTGTAAAGGGGTAGAGGAAAAGGGCAGGAACATGCCTGCTTCATAAAGTAGACTACTCCCTTTGCACTTTTTTTGCATTCCTTGCTTTCTCACCTTTGCCAAATATAATCTCCCAGCCTGTGACTGCATTTGGGAAGGCGGAAGGAGATCACGCTCAGAAAGGGTCTGGCTCTGCCAGAAAAGAGAATTATAAGCTGGTGATGCCCAGTACTTACTTCTGATTGTGCTGTACAACTTTGTATCCATGAAGAGGCAGAGGAAAGAGTGATCAGGCCTGTTTAACTCAGCAGCAGTGTTGGATCCTTGCTTTTTGCCTATTACTTGCTTTGGTTTTTATCAAACCATTTTCTGAGAGACCTTTATTGCTTTGCGAGTGCATTGTGGCTGGCATTAATTCTGGTGATTGAAACTCAGATTCTGCAATTTGTTTTTACCTCATGTTTTTCTGTACAGTGAAATGACACTTATGGACCCATTCCTAACCCATCAGCAATTCCCTGGTGCCCCTAAAGAGGCACGATTTCCACTTCTGCCAAAAACCGTGCGTGTGTTGTAGTTGCCTCACATGAGCAGCGGGGCTGTTTATGGCAGGAATTGTGATGTGAATGGCAATGTGTGTGCAGGATCAGGGCCACAGTCAGCGTGGGGTAAAGCAGATGGTGCAGAACACAGGTCTGATTTCATTCCACTCCCAGGTACTGTGAGGAGCCAGCAGGGAGAAGGTGTTTCCAAATGCCTGGAGGCAGCACTTGCATGCTGTGAAAATCCTGATTGTGCTGACAGACTTACCCCGGGCTTACATCTGTACTAAATTACAGGAACTCCCCGTGTTTCTGCAAATCACAGCCGTGTTTTCTGATTGCTGCACTGTTTCTGCTTCCCTCTCTGTAGATGGGACAGCACAGAGGTTGCATGGTTTATATTCTAGGTAGGCTGTCAGGGGTTTCTGCCATGCCTCTAAGAATTCCTACAGAATTGCATGTTTAGCATTTACAGCTTGTGTTAATGATGGCTATAAAGTTGTTTGTCTTCATGGAATTAGATATATCCATAAGGCACTTTCCAGCTCAGCTATGCTGAGGCAATAAAGCAAATTCTGCTGGCATTACTCACCGCAGTAATTCCCAAATAATTAGTCATCCTAGGTAATAGATGTGTGATGTGTCCCAGTCATAAACTGCATAATGTGGGCTATGGACATAAAACACAGCAGCTGCTTGGGAAATGCAAGGCCAGAAATCAAATTGCTCAAGTTCAGTCAGGCGCCAGCTTCACACTTGCCTCAAATCTTCCTGTGGAGCTTTTCTTCCACTTCTAGAGCTAGGAAACTCCAGTTCTGTTCTTAGACCTTGCTTAAGTGGATTTCCTAGTTTTTCACTTCAAATTGCTTATTTGTTACTGGGAAGCACTCATGTATAGGCACGCATGTTGAGTTTTCCCTCTCCTTACCCAGAGGAATATCAATTGACATTGATACTGATATTGATATTGATATTGATATTGGCTGGCTTAAAAGCAGGAATATGGGCGGGGTTTCCCGCCCCCCCCCCCAGTTTTACCTTTTGGCCGACGTTCTTCTGTCCTGGCATTGAAAGCTTCCCAGGGTGTAATTCATCCTGGTGAAGTGTTGTACATTGTGCTCACAGTGTTTAGTGAATGTTATACACAGGGGAAATTTACTGTTGGAAAATAAATCATCCTGGACTGATTCCAGCAGTGTTCATCAAGTGTGTGTGTGTGTGTGTGTCTTTGTGCCTGTGTGAATTTGGATTTTGTATCCATAAACTGGTGCTCAATTTCCATAGAAACAGCAATATTCATAATATCCTAAAATCCGTTCAGTACATGGTATTACAGCAATTTGCATCAATGCTCCATTACATTTGCTTCCTGAAGATTTTCTAAAACATATAAATATGTCCTTAAGGAGATCTCTGTGATCAGTGCAACAACAAAAGAAGGGGGCATATTGCTGAAAGCACAGTGTGTCCTGCACAGTAATTTCCAGTGGGCTAATCATATTAACAGAGAAAATACTGGTGCCAGTTTTACTTTAACTAGTAAAGTTTTATTGAGTGCTACTGTCCCTAGCTGCTGCCCTTAGCTTCATCTGATTACAAAACCATCTACAGTTTGGAACTGGTTTTATAGCTCACCCTTCTTATAGGGGAACAGCTGGCAAAAAGAAAAACCATTAAATATGCACACTTAAAATACAAAAAGTGGAAAAAAGATCATAAATATAAAACCAAAATATTGGTTTTCTTAAATCTGTGGTAATGACCTCACTGGGCTTTCCAAAATGCAGAGTAATCTGGATCTCTGAGGCTCTCCTGGGTGTTATGAAAGTCAGTGGAATAACCATGGTCTCGGTGAAATCCCACTGGGAAAGCCTTTTTTCTAGCTAATCCTGTTCTAGAACCAATCAGTGATAAATTGGATTGAAGGGAGATGCCCCCACAATAAGGATCAGGACAGAGCTATTCCTAAGGTGTAAATGGCTGAAAACATTTTGGCATCTTGGTTTTGTTCTATTGCCAGACCAAACCGTTAAAGGTCCCTCCAAGGCAAAGGCAAGCACTCCCTGTCCCTAGCAGCACGCTGCTTTCTGAACCAGGGTGTTTTGGGATTGACACTCTGTCCTGTTGAGTGAATTGCAGAGTTCCCAGAGCCCCACTGGTGACTCATGTCTCTTTGTAAGGTATAGACATGATTCCAGGAGAATTTCTGGCGGCCAATATTTGGGGTCCTGGCACTTGGGGTTAAAAAGTGACTTCACAGGGAATTTAGTCCGTTTTAACATTCCTGCAGCTACCTCAGCATGCATTTTCTTTAGCATCCCTACAGCTCCTTGTGTATGATGTATTGGAATTTCATGGCAAGCGACAGGTGAAGAGAAAACCCTGTAGTTTGGGGATCATTGGAGTTCCATATGCAAACCTTGAGCAATATATGTTGAGTGATATAAGAGTCTCCACCGACCATATATTACTTATTTCTGTGAGTTGGTTCCAACCTCGCACACTTAAATCTTTTTAACCCCAAAATTTTACCCGAGGGACCCTTTCTCTGGCTATTATGCTGTGCCTTGGAAACAGTAGACTGGGATCAAGGCTCTGGATCAAAGTCTGATCAGCAGAATACCTTCCACTTGAGAGTTAATACACCCACAGTATTAGTCATAAAATATGGAAAGGAACCAAGTTTCCTGTTCCATGTCTCCAGGCATACCCAAGTTACTGTATCCTTGGAATGAGGACTATGGGATATTTGTTTGGTGAATTTGAAATGAGCCATCTAGGAACAGAGCTGTGGGTTGGATCTGTATTGCTAGGAATTGTGAGAGCTCTGCTGTAACCAGAGATGGGCATGATTTGCGTTAAACCAAAAAACGGAAATGAATGTCTTCATCAGGATGGTGGCAATCAGACCAGAGAGAAACTGGAGTGAGTTGCAAGCAAGGTCGTTCTGGAAGAGACCTCCAAGGTTTTTGGCTCCAGGTTTCTGCCATAGCAGGGAGCTGCCTTCTCAAGCCCTATTTATAGAGTTCCAAGCCCATCTGTAATCAGTGACAGTCTCAGCATTAAGCAAACACAGGCCCCTTTGATTTTCAGAGAGCAACTTGTGTGGCTTGCCTCTGCACACTCTCTGATTTTTACAGATGAGCTCAAGCATCCAAATGATAACTTTAAGAATTAATTTTAATCTATGCATTCTGCTAGTAAAATCTAAATCTATAAATTATGTTCAGTTAATCCATGTTTATAGCAGCTCACTCACAGATCACTTGGTGAACTGCGCAGCGTTTCTACTTCTTCCATGATTATTCTGAGCCTGATATTTTCCTTTTTGTAAATAGGTATGTTCATTTTTATCATTCGTGTTGACTAACATTTGGATGTTGCCTCTGGTAAGGGTGAAATACAGCTGACTACATACCATACAGCAGATTTTAACAGTTTTATGCATCTGAAAATTTACTTACGGGCTCAAACCTGAGTGTGAGAGGCAAACGAAACATGACTTGAGATTATTTGTGGTAAAAATGTGGGAGTGTTCTTGCTTTTTTTTCCCCCTTAGAAATGAAAAGAAAACGCATTAAAGCTGCAAAATTCAGATGTAGGATCCAAAATGTATAAAACAAAAGTTTTTTAAAATCCCATGAGAATTAAGTGCCTGATCCGTGATGTAGGTCTTTGGCAATATTACAAATGCCCATGAATTCATTTATAATTGTTTTCTTTAGAGACAATATTAGAAGGAATTTCCTACAACAGTAGAAAAAAGAGCTTGTATTTTATATCTCTTTACTCAATCCAAAAGATGGATACATCTTACATTGCTACATGTCAGAAAAAAAGGACAACACATTCCTTTTCATTTCTTATTTTTCACACAGTTCTATTGCACAAAATACAGTTTAGGTTTTTATTTTATGACACCTGAAGTAGTGAGAGTTTAGATCATTCATGTTGTTACTGTGTCCAGAATTCTGAGGGTTTGTGGTGGCAGGAGTTCTGTGGGTGAAAGAATCTGTGCTGTAAAGGCCATTGAAAATTAACAGAAACAACTATTGTTTTATCCATCATATATGTATATAAAAAAGTATTGACCTACCAGCAGTTGCAAATTATTTCAGCTTTAAGAGCAGATTTTGCCAAATTCATGAACTAAAGTCCATTTTCAGGGAAGAAATGTAACCTGAGAATCAAATAATTCAAGGCTTTCTCAGGCTGATACAGAAACTGCTGACACCCAGTTGGGGAAATTAGTTTCTCAGAGCTTTTTCCTCTGCTGCTTTTTTTTTTCACTGCTGAACGTGGTGATAGTTTCTATTTCACAGCATTTATAAGGCCTAGCACTAGGGAAGGGAGGAAACTGAAGTGGTAAAACTTCTCTAAGGCAAGGCAATTATTTTGGCAACTGCAGAATCATGATGCTCCAGCAGCTGGTGTCGTTCCAGGAGCATTCCATAGCTCATTAGAGCTCCATAGCTGCATGTCCATGATGCTCCACGGACATCAATTGATTTTGCTTCAACCACTCCTTAGTTAAAGCAAGTTCCTCCTACCCATAGGCACTGTGCCTTCAGTTGCACACTCCACAGGAAGTTCTGTTTTCCAGGACAGGGTTTGGAAAGGTCCCTGGAGCTGTCCGAGCCCCCACACCTGCTCACATAGGGTGACATTTCATGCCTGCAGCCTGTGGCACACCTCAGGGATTTATAGTGAAGAAAGAGGAGCAGCCTGTTCTGTCTGGAGCACTTGCAGAAGAAAAGGCAACGTTTGCTCTCTAGAAACACAGAGGGACCTCTAACAACGCGTTCTTTGAACGCTCTGCCCGTGCCTTTTCCTGCACTGGGAGAGGGATTTGGTTCCCCACGCAACACCACAGAACTCCTGAGGCAGCATAAAAGTATTACTGTTCAGTGTGTGAAGAGATCTGTCCCTGCTGCAGCTGGGCTTAATGATACTGTCAGTAGTGCAGGGCTGGCAGTGCGGGACCTGCGCGTAATTCATCCCGGACGGGAAGGCCGGGAGACAGGAGGTTTGCATTTCAGCGTGGGGAAGGAAACACAAACCCACCTGGGAGAGCAGCTTGGTTTTATTGCACAGCTCTGTCTGTCTGAAGTCCTCTCGCAGGAGCTGAGCCTTGTGCTCGGAAAAGGGATGGTGGAATGTGGAATTCTGGGAACACATAAGAGCTGATGGCTGCTGAGGCAGGATAACAGAGCCTGTTGATGAATCCCAACTTTGCTGTTGCAGGAGAGCAAAGCTTTGCTTTGGTGATCTTCAAAAAGAGGATTCGAGTTTCCTCATTGCCCACAGTGTTCCGTTACTGGTGGAGATGTTTCACAAGGTTTGTGTGTAATTGGAAAGACAGCCTGATCCGAGCCATTGAACATGCCTGACAGGAATTCGGAAGAGGGAATCGCTGGGGCTTCATCCACAAGCCCAGGATGATGCTGGGGCTGTGAATCCAAGCAACCATTTATGTGATGTTACCAGAGCAGAACGCTGGAAAGGGTTCTCAGAAAATTCTTAATTCATTACGTGTTCAGTTTGGGCAGGCAGGGGATGGTATGTTTTCAGAAATCCTGGCACTCATCCAGGCCCAGCTAAAATCCCATCTAACCTATGGTATGGAGCTGCTGACTTTCAGAATGCTCACACATTCCCAGAGGAAGTGAGAAAGTGAGAGAAACACTCTACCTGCAGAATTTCGGCTCCTTGTTATTACTTACACTGCAGCAGTGCCCTGAGGCTCTCATTTGCATAACACACTTCTATACAATGCTTCGGCTGGGATTTATCACCCTCTGTGGAATCAGAGAGCTTTTATGGTTTTTAATTACTAATTGACCTTAATCAGCACTTCTTGGTTGCTCTGGTGTTCAGAACATGCCGCTGCCTACATTTTACATTTCTGTCATTCAGTGTGCCACTGAATTCCATGCTGGCCAGCTTTAGCAGTAGAATTTGATAAATGCATTCTTCTTCCTCCTTACCTCTTGGTTCCTAAGCAACACTTATTTTCTGCCAGGCTAGTTATCCCTTTACCTGGTGCTTTATGACACAAAGTAGACAGTAGTTTTCCCGAACACAGTAAGGGATTTTAGTGTAGCAAGGGGTTTTTTAAACAATGTAAAATTGCTTAATTGTCATTTATATATGTAGCTGCTCTACTAATTTTGGAATAATTGATGATTTCCTACATCCTAGAAAAAAGTGCCTGCAGCAGAAAAAGGCACATACAGCCATTATCCACAACAAGAACAGTCTTGGCAGCAGAATGCAAGAGAAGAGCTTTATTAGACAGTAACTCCTGTCCATCGAGGAGTGTCTTTCCAGCAGGCTGTAAACTGGGCTCACAAGGCTGTATCTGCACAGCAGCTTTAATAAAGTTTATCTTGTCTGCAGATGGAGAGGTCATTCCCACCAAAGACCTTTCTAAGGAGCAATAGAGCCTCATTCATAAAAATGGGAATAATAAAGCGAGGAGATTCCCCTCCCAGACAACATACATTCTCATATTCACATTAAATAGCATTTCTTTTGAAATACATTGTGTTCACACATACTTAGATAATGTCCCAAACTTTCATGAGGTATTGATTGATTTAAATATAAAAAAAGATATTTCAGGAGACATTTTTCCTTAAAAGCCTTGAGGGTTTTTTGTTGTTTTGTTGTTTTTTTAAAAATCTCTTTTATCATATTCAATCTCTCAATGCATGTTTAGGTTATGTGTGCAAGCAGAGAGTTCAGGATTGGGTGAGGAATGCAAGTAGTTACCTCATGGATTGGGCAGTATCAAATTCAGACTAGAAATAAAATACAGAAGTTTCAGTGATTGTGGTTAACAACTGGAATAGTGAATCAGGCTCTATAATCATGACTTTTTAATGAAGCCTGGGTTGTTTTCTAAAACATTTGCCCACATGTTTATAAGAGCTTTACTTCAGGGAAGTTCTGTAGTCTCTATGACTGATGGTAATGGTGGGCTCTTCCAGCTTGAAAATCTCTAAGTAAGTCTAATTCTTACTGTCTTCACTACGAGCTGCCGTGAGTGCTTTGAGAATCTCACTGTCAAACTCGCTGTGAAGAAAGCAAATGAAAGTTCTTGCAGTATGCAGTTGCAAAAATCAAGCGTACTAGTGGGTTTCCAGCAAGCCAAAGGCAGTATTTCTCACAGTGCATGAGCCAAACTGGCTAGGAGATCAAAAATAGGAGCAGGTTCAATAGAAAACCGTATCATTTCCCTCCCAATTATTGATTGGATGCAATAAACTCAGGAAATCCTCGACCTGCAGGGTGCTGGAAGGGACCCCTTTCCCAGACAAGAGGCATTTGTTACAGCTCCAGGCAGATAAGGAATATGCTGGATCAAGCTTTATTGCTTTTTCCAGTGTGTGCAGGAGGAATGCAAGTTCTCTGATTGGACTGGTTACTTCTGCTTTTGAGTCCAGTCCTCCTGTTTGGTTTGTGAGTAGCTCGGGTTACTGAGCCACATAGATGACATTTATGATCCATTACCTAACACTTCTCTGCAGCAGTGACATTCTAGCAGTTAATAATTCTGAGCTAGAAACAAGCTGAACTAAATGGCCCAGGCGAAGGTGAAGGAGTGAGGTGTTGGGGTGGGTTTGGGTTGGCGAGTTTTTTTTGTGGAGGCAAGGACTGAGTGCTTGGGGGTTGTGATTGTTGGGTTTTCTGGGGTTCTTGTTTTGTTTTTTGGGTTTTTTTTACCTGAATAAAGTAACATTAGAATTTATTACTAGAGTAATCTCTGATACTGCAATCTGTAAAGTTCTGTATGCACGAAGCTTTTATTTAGTGTGTAGCAGTGAATCATCTAAATGCCATTTCTAGTATTTAACAATTATTTAAAACATCCTGAGCCTTACAAACACTTCATTAGCATTCTTCCTTCTAAGGACAAGCACCATTCCTCGTTTAAATCATTCCCTCTCCCTTAAAGCTTTCATTGGAAAGGCACAGAGTTTTGTCAGCTGTGCACCCTTAACCTTGAAATCAAATCCTTCACAAGACCAAAAGAAATATTTAGAATTTTATTTTGCTATAGTTGTACCCTTTTTGCCAGTCAGTATTTTCAGCTTTATTGTTGCATGGGATAAAAATGTCCTTTTGTGTGAATGCCAGGCAGTTGGTAGAACACTTGTGGCAGTCTGTGGCGTATCCCTCCTAAACTAGTAAAGTTTTGTTCTGGACAGAGAAGAAGGTTTTTCTTCCATTGTAAAACTTTGGTAATTTTGAAAAGATAATAAATCTTCCATGCTGTTTAAACTTCCTTGATTTATGTTGCAGTTACATTATAAGCTCATGCCTTGCCCCAGTTCTCTTGCTCTGGCCTTTTTAAGTGCACTAGAGTGCAGTTTTAAACAAGAGTGCAAGTTTTAAACAGGACAGGTGACCTGTGTGTAAGACCCTACGCTTTAGGAACAGATGAGAGTCCCTCAGTGGTTCCCTCTGTACTGTTAGTGGCAAGGAAACCGTGCTGGAAATTGTAGCTGAGAAAGAGATTTAGCCAACATGCCTAAGCTTCAAAGCAACAATTGATGGCTGTGTGCTGTAACCTTTTCAGATTATTTGGCTCTTCAGAGACTCAGTAAAGCCAGAGAAGTGTCCACAGCCCTTGCTCTCTGACAGCCAGAGAGCTGTGACCTGAGCTCAGTGATCTGAGCTAGTGGAAGGTGTCCCTGCTCATGGAACTAGATGGTCTCTAAGATCGCTTTCAAACCAAGCCATCCTGTGATTCTGTGACTTCTCCTGGCATCTGCTACTGAAATGTCCCCTTTTCCTACAGAAGCACATCAGTTGCTGTTTCCAGAAGCTGCCATTCCAGTAGGATTACAGGAATTTAAAGACTTGGTTCTGTTTCACTTGGGACCATAAACCTTATGTGTCTGGGAAATGGGAGACTCCTCCAGGAAGGCCACCAGCAGCTCCAAAGTTGTGTTGTTTCAGTGATTACAGGGGATTACACGAGAAGGATATCTAAGGTCACATCCCAGATTTCCAGAGTGACTTTGTTGGCATCAGCAGAGTGAGTGCACATTTACATCAGTGCAGGCAGCTGAGATCAGAATCTGGACCTTTGCCTATGAAATACGGCAGGGAGTTGAGGAAAGTCTGTGTTAAATATAGAATAAGCTGAGAGCAAAGCTCTGTTTATGTCATCATAAAGCAGGGAATAAGCCACGGGTGGAATCTGAGCATTCCCAAGCAGCACATCTGTAAATTAATTACCAGGGTCCACCAAAGGAGGCAAAGGTAATGATGTAAAGCTCATGACTCACCAGACTTCTATTCATGTTGTAGTTTGCTGTTTGCAGTGATGAGTGCCTGGCAAAAGCACAGCATCCACCTGGAAAGCAGAATGCAGGGATGTCCTGCCTTTTCCTTTCCCTGTGAGGAAGGTATGCTGAGGCCAGGGGCGTGCAGAAACGCACCAAGGTGAAAGGAAATGCGCACTTACTGTTCCTGGAAATATGTAGAATATTGACTCTGTGTGTAGGCCAAAGCCTCCTTCATTCTTCCTCTAGTTGCAGCAATTCAGCTAAAAATAGCAGTTCATAAAGCTGTTCTTCAGGCAGGCAAAGTTTCCTGGCCTCAGGCAGGATTAGGAAGAGCACTGAATTGCACATCCCAAATTGCATCCTTCCTTGCTACTGACAGCTGTGAGTCACAGTTAGAGAAACATGGAGCTAGGAAGAATTGCCTTTCTCTAGCTAGGAGCAGAGAGGCTATTACCTTTTCAAGACCGACCTAAAGGTTAGAAAAGCAGTTATAATATTAGCATAGGAGTTTTAGCACTTGAATCTATTTTTTTCTCTGAACTGTCTTCCCAAGACCTCACTTAACCATTATTATTCCTGTTTCTCTGTAACTTGGAGTGAAACTCTCTCTCAGGAGGAGTGCTGGCACAAGGAATGAGAGTTTGCCTGTTCAGCCTTCGTGCTGGCACCCAGGGCCGGTCAGGGCAGAGAAGGGAAATGGAGCACATGCTCTTTTTGGGGATAGATATCTTTGTGTGTCAGACGTGTCTGGCTCAGGAAGAGCAAGGTGAGTGGCAGCCTGACCTGGAATAACCAGCAAAGGGCACCTGCAAGAGCCCCCACCCAGGCTGCAGGTCACTGCAGATGAGCCTCCAACTGCAGCCATCCTCTCTGCACACATTCGATTTAATGCGCTCAATACACACAGAGGCTGCACAGCAAGGACTAAAAATACATCCCTTCCTAATGGTGTGCTAAATTCAGTTTTAACTAGTGTGTTTGAATTAATGTATTCACTGCACTCAAGTTTAAATACCTATGGATGCTCAGGATTTTTTTTCCCTGAGGGAAAAAATACTTCCTCCAGCTTTCACCACTCTTGTGTTCTTTTCACTGAGCATCCAGAATGGGCTATATAAACCTTGGCTGCAATTCCTGAGCATCTACAAATATTTTCTTAAGTAGAATATTAATAGCACATTATCTTCTAAGGCCTCTCTGCTTGAAGGTCAGCTGAGTATTTTTGCTGACATAAGCCTACTTTTGTTTTTGCAAAAATGGAAGAAAAAAAGGGAGGCTTTGTCAGGCCCATAAAGAGAGAAGGTCAAGTTCATAGATGTCTGGCAGAGATTGCCGTGGGATATTTTCATTTGGAGCTGGGTGGGGACTAACAGGGTTTGGTATGGTTAACAGGGCACTGGAAAGTCACAGGCTCTGTTCCCCTCCTGTCCTCTAAGAGCTCTGCTCTATGGCATCTTCTTAATAATACAATTTTTCCCTACTTTATTGCTAGAAAATATGTATATATACATTTGATCAGATACTTATCATGATCCTCTGATATTTGGCCTGGGTCCATGGTGCTACTTCAACTTACATTAAAAGGAGATCATATTTTGTTTGTGTTAAAGGCAAAATGGCATCACTAATCCAACTTGCACTTGACCATTTGTGGATTTAGGTGTCTACATACATTCTTTTGGTCTTGTAAATGTGGGAGAAAGGCAGGAGTAAAAACTGAAATAGAAAATTATTTTAAAGGAAATGTCATTTCAAAGAATCGTAGAATGGTTTAAGTTGGAAGGAATCTCTAATTCCAACCCGCCTGCCATGAGCAGGGACAGTATATTGAAACTTATGAAAATGTCATGGATTCTTAAGTTTAAGATTTTGGATTTTTTTTTTTTTTTTAGAGCTTGTGTTAACGTGCTGTGATTTCAGAGGATGCTCTACCTCGAAAGTTATACTCTGCAGGTTTTACAGTGCAGTTGTGATTTCATTGTATCACTTTTCAGTGTGGACAAGCCATTACACAGCATGCTGAAATCCCTAAATCCACTTTTACTTCCACGTTTTCCTGCTGTAGCATTGAAAACTTGAGCAAAACACCATTATTTCTGAATAGGTCTTTTTCAATTGAAACTTTAGAGTGGGGACATTTTTGTACAGCCTGATGTGAACCGAATCGGTCAGATTTGACCCAAATTAAAGTTCTCTCAGGACAGCACTACTTTATTTTTGATCTGGGAGGGATCCCAGAGGGATGTAGGAAGTCCCTTGGCAGGGACCAGCTGGAGCTTAGCACAGAGGTGAAGGAACTAGAGGGCCTGGTCCAAGTGCCTGTTTAAGAGTTAATGCTTTATAAAACGTGCTTTGACTAAAAGTTGTTCATGCTGACTCACGTTAGACAGGTCAGACCTGCAGATTTACTGCAGCCTAATCGTGTGTGAGTATCAGTTTCTGCTTGAAGTTGTATTTTGCAACTGCAGCACATCCGTACTTTAACCCAAATTCTTAAAAATTATTCTGTTCTGCAAAGGCGCATTCCTGGCGTTTGCCACAGCCTCGCCAGAATTGGAGGGTTTGGGATTTGGGGCTGTTTTGTGGCTGGAAACAAATCCGGTACGTTCATACCTTCCAGATGTTTGTGGCCAAGTCAGAAACACTTAAAACAATCAGTATTTCGAGGGGGCGGAACGGGGGGGACATGTAAGACCACCTCGCTGTAGGGGGGAGGCTGGAGCCGGCGGCCCAAAGGGGTGGGGGCTTCTCCTCTGGGATGGGGGCGCGGGCGAGGGAGGGGAGGAGGTGCGGGCAGAGGGGAGGAGAGGGAAAGGAAAAAACGAGTTGGGGACGGGGCGGGCGGGTTGCGAGGGGCCGGGCAGGGAGGAGCGGGGCTGCGGGCGCTGCCGGGCCGGGGTGCCCCTGTCCTCCGGCGGGTCCGAGCACCGGGAGCCGCCGGGGGCGGTGGTGAGGGTGGGCGGAGGGAGCGGGGAGGGAGCGGCGCGGCCCGGCAGCGCCGGCGGGGGCGGGCTGGGGGTGGCCCGTCCCGGCCCGTCCCGTCCCGTCCCGGGGCGCCCCGGCTCGCCCCGCCATGGGCAGCGGCCCCGGGACGGGCTGGCAGCGGCGCCCCGGCGCGGGGCCGGGGGCGGGCCGAGGGTGCCGTGACCCCCGGCGGGGCCCTGCCCACCCGCCCGGCTCCGGCACCGGCACCGGCTCCAGCGGCTGAACTTGCAGAAGTTGGGGTGACTGCGATGTCTCTCGCCCGGAGGGAACCCTGACGGGCGCTGCTCGTCCCGAGGCCGCCTGGCTTTGTTGGGTTTTTGTGGGTTTATTTCCTTTTCGTTCCTGTTTTTCTGCCCTCCCGCCGCGGTGGATGGCCCGCGGTGGGCGCCGCTGGCCGCGCCGCCCCAGCCCGGGGAGGATGGTGGCGGCGGTCCTGGCCGGGCTGTCCCTGCTCAGCCTCCTCACCTGCGGCTACCTGGCCTGGGGCAGCCGCCGGGGAGGTGCCGGGGAGGCGCCGGGAAACCTGCGGGGAGACGAGCCCGAGGCGGGCACCCCCCGCTCGCAGCCGCACATCATCTTTATCCTGGCCGACGATCAGGGGTTCAGGGACGTGGGGTACCACGGGTCTGAGATCCGGACGCCCACGCTGGACAAGCTGGCTGCCGAAGGGGTCAAGCTGGAGAACTACTATGTCCAGCCCATGTGTACACCATCCAGAAGTCAATTGATCACTGGAAAGTAAGTTTGCTACTACTTCATCATTCACTTCTCCAGCCTAAACGCTGTCCCTGTTGGAAGGAGCACGAGTGACCCTGGCAGGCTCATGTCTGGGTTATTTTATGGGCAGAAGGTGCCTTTCTGGTTCCCTTAAAACCCTTGAATGGAACGGACTTGTGCTAGGTTTGAAATAGCGAAATACAAAGGTGTCACCCAGTGAGGCAGGAGGGTTCAGCACCGCGAGCTGCCCCGCGGAGCGCCGGAGCACATTGGTGCTTGCAGCATCACTACCAGACGTGCTGGTTGTCAAGCACCGTTGTTATTGCTGGGGAGCGAGCAGCTCCGCTTTGCTCTGTGATTTCCAGGGGACTCACAGGAGGAGTTGTCTCAGGGAAATGCCAGCCCGACATTCTCTTTGTGTTCATTGCAGTTTGGTCACCGGTCTCGCTGACATTGTTCTCTCCAAGGAATTTTTGAGATTGTTTCTCAGTGCGTTACCTGTGGATGGGCACAGGGGATTCAGGCTCTCTCAGCACCCTCGTAGCTGCAGCATCGCTCTTGTCACTTTGCAGACAATTACAAACTTTATTCCTAAGCCACTAAAATAGGTGCCTCACCTAACTGGTGAAAGCACTGGGTGGGTGTCATGTGCTTTGCCTCAAAGTTGTGTTATAATGTGGTCTGCTAACAAAATAATTACTCAACCTCAGGGCCTTCTTACATCAGAAGGTTAATGAGGATTAAGGGTGGGAGTTTGTGCATTTGAACTGTAGGAACAATTTCCAAATAGCTCCAAGTGTGGACACATTTACTCTGGAACAAAACTGCCTTGTTTCTGTTTAGCTTAACTCCCTTTGACAGGAACAGGGAACTCTTAAAAGAGCAAAACAAAATCAGAGGAAAAAAGTTTATTTTCTGCTTTCCCAAAGTATAAACAGGAACAAGGCCATGTTAATGCTGCTGGTAAAAGAAACACATGTTAAATAAAACAAGCAACTGGCCTGGTGTCTTGCATCTCCATATGGTAGAGCTGGAGATAATTTCCAGTCTCGGTCTATTTCCCAGACTTGCTGGACCAGGGAGATTTGCATGGAGAGCTGACACATTATCTAGAGCAAGAATTCCACACAGGTTTTTGTTTTGGTTTTATTTTTACTTTTTTGTGCAGACTATGTCGCGAAAGTTATTTCGAGACACCTCCTCACTCATTCACAAGAACAGAGTTGCCCTGCGGCAACCAAAGCAGACTTTCAAGGGAATCGTGTGCCAGGAGAGCGTTCAGTGCATCTTGGTTGTCTTGAAAGGCACGCAGCAGTTGGAGGGCAGGAGCTGGGCCAGCAGCACGTAGCCAGGCAGCTCTCTGAGGATGCTGGTTTGGGAAGCAGCGCTTTACAAAGGGAATGTCACGCTGCACAGCAGTGACTCATGCAGCAGCTGCACGAATGGGATCACCGGGTTCCAGTGGAACCAGGGTGCTGCTCTGGCTCTTGGAGGCTGCAGAGATTCTGTAAACATGAGAAAAACACACGTTAAGAATAACTGTAACTCAGTTTAACTATTTCGATCTTTTTTTAAATACAGTGAAAGGTAGGCATGTTCTGAGGAGCCCTGCTCTTTTCATTGGCTTGTCAGGCGGAAATGGTTCTGCAAATCTGCCTGCTTTGGTTTTGGAAGCCTTTATGGGAAAAAGAAATTTGCTTATACTTGGTCTTTATTTTCTTAGTCTGCTGGTCTAAAGCCCTTAGAGCTTTTTTTTTTTTTTAATGTTGTCCTACTGTAGGGAAAAAGGAACTGTAGAGAGAGATCTATTTCTCATGAGTGAGAAACCAGGGAGGGATTGGTGAGGGGTTAAAATGCTGGCTAGAGTACTTACAAGGCAGGTTCAGAGAATACCGTTTTCATTCCTGCTGGAGGTAAACTTTGATGACTGCTTTTAATGCCTTCTTAGAAGAGGTGTCTTAATTAAAATGCCAAGATTTGGACACTCCTAATCCAGGACAAGCATTCTTATTTCTTGAGCTCTTAAACGTGTTAGTTCCGGCTAAAGACCTGCTCATCTTCTGAAGGATCACCTGGATACTCCAGCCTCCCAGTACACATCCAATGCTTAACACAGTACCAAAGGATTGTTTAGGTTGGAGGGGACCTTTAAAGGGTCATCTAATCCAGCCCCCTGCCATGGGCATGGACACCTTGAGCTAGAAGGTGTTCCAAACGCTACCTGTTGGATGAGCCAGATCCAGAGGGACTTGTGTAAATCAATCATGAGGGAGCTCTGATTCAGCTTCCCAGGTGGAAGTTAGATTTCAGAGAAGACTTTGAACAGCTTTGAACAGTTCTTCACAGGTCTCCAGGCAGCCCCTCCATGGGCTGTGTTAGTAAGGAGACCTTTTGGTGGCTGTCGTGTGTCAGCCAGCGCAGGGAAGGAGGCTGGAAGTGACATGTTGCAAGAGGCAGAGTTGGTGTTTTCCCCACAGTGTGGCAGCTGGTGGCCTTGTCATCCTGACCACTTCTGAGTCCCTTGCTGCTTTCTCACACCCTGTGTGTGAGCCTTTGGCTGCTTTCATTCCTTGCTTTCCCGCAGTATTGTCGCTTTCCCCATTCACTTTATCCAAAACTATTGCATTTACACCGCTAGTAGGGCTGGCTTCCATTGCTTTTTATTTTGGGCTTTATTTCTGGGTGTGTGTGGGGGGGGGTGCAGCTGAGCTGAGCCTCAGGAATGGAGAAGAAAGGCGTGAGCCAGTGGGCTGAGGGCCAGTGTGATGAGCTGGGGCCGTGCAGGGAGGTGAGGGAGCAGCTCTGACAAGCAGCTGCAAGCTGAGGTGGCAGCAGGGACCTGGGTGACAGGGTGTGCTCTGCCTTAGGCATCTCTGGGACACTGCCCCGCCTCTCCCACGTCCTACAGCTGCCCTAAACCTTTGGTCCTCCCTGGGTTTGGGTGTGAGGGACAGAAATTGTCTCCAGATGAATTGTTTTGTGTGATACAGTGTTTTTTGTGGTTGTTTCCTTCCTGAAAGTAGCAGGCATGTCTCAAAAACAGAATAATTTGAGCAGAATGGGATACCTGGCTGAAAGCCTGTAAGCTTAGATGAACATGTGTTGGGGTAGCTGCCATTATGCAATGAAGTGGTATTTGCTGGAGCAATGATTAATTTAGCAAAGGAATCTGACAATTAATACTGCCTGATCAGAAGGAATCTAGGCATAATATGCTGTAAATACTTTTGGCATTATTTAGATACCTGCTTCCTCCTCTAGGCTCCTGGATTTCTGCTGACCATCAGACTTGTAGCCTGGGGAGCATGATGTGCACTGGAATCCATCTTGCCCACAAGAGGGTTCCTCATCTGTTCAGGAGCAGTGATCTCTCTTTGTAGAATCTCATGCACAGCTGGCGTTACAGATCATTGAGAATCTGAACTCCTTTTCTGACTCATGGAAGCCCTGCACTAATCTCAGAAATGAACTTTGCACTGTGGATGGAATGCAGAGATGGAAGATGTTGGGAAATGCTGAAAGTCTGGGGAAAGAAATCCTTTTTTCCCCTGGGATAAAATGGAATATTGAGAATTTGCTCATCCAGAGCAGGCAGAAATAGACTGTACAATCAGTAAGCATAATCTGACTGTTATTGTAATATAAGTAATTATAACTCTTTTCTAATTCGGAAATGTCACCCATTTGTAAACATATATATATAGCTATATGTGTTAAGCATATGGCTCTAGGCATCCCTATGTGGTGATACCTAGTTCAGCATTAAAAATGACAATGTTTGAGCAAACTAAGACTTATTTTGGCAAACAGGAGTGGGCTAAGTACTTTGAGTTTTAAGCAGTGTAGCTGCCTTGAAGCAAACAGAAATACTTGCCTCTGAGGGTGCGAATTGTTGGTAAGGCTTCTCTCTCCCTGCCTCCTGGGTGCATCCCAGCCCAGCCTGCAATTCCAGCAGCGTTGCTCTGGGAAGGAGCCAGTACAGTGGTGCGTGACTGGGAAGTTACCTGCTGTGCTCTGAGCTGCAGCAAAGGGTCTGGAGCCTTGATGGGATACTGGGAAGCATATATCACACTCCATTAGATATATTCCCTGCCCTGTAGTTAACAAAGTATGAGGGCTGCAGAATATCAGGCTTAAGTACCAAGCGGTGACCTGATACTTTATCTGCTCTGGAGTAAAGGGACTTGGCAGCCAGAGGTCCTGAGTTTAATTCTGATCAGTGTTTCCATTAAGAACTGAGATGATGAAATAAAATGTTCTGATTAAGTGTGCTGCTGAGATAGGAGGGCCTGCCAGCATTAAGGGACTGTAGTGATACTGAAAATCATCTTGACAAATTAGGGACATAATCTGAAAAAAAAGCAGAATTAAAGCCAGCAGTGATAAATAGAAGATACTCTGCTGAATTCCTGAAGCAGGAAGAAATTTAATGGGCTGAGGATGGTGATGAACTCCTTATTCCCTTGGAAAAATAACTGGAATTACAGTGCATCATGCACTGGGTATGAGGTCAGCAATGTCATGCTGTTACCAAAAAAGCAAACATCACATGAGTTTGTGAGAATGTGGGGCCTGGCAGGTCTGTGGAGAGCCATTCTTCTCCACAGCTGGAGCACTTTTGCCCAAACTTGGGCATCATTCTCCAAGAGCAACGTGTGTACCATTGGAGAGTGTCCAGAGAAGGGTGATCGGATATCTCAGAGTGATAACTCAGGGGAAAGGATCAAAAGAAAGGGAGCTGTTTAGTCTGAAGAAGAGAAAAATGGGAAGGGACGTGGTAGGTCTGTGGAACTTGAAGAGCTGTGCGGAGAAAGGGATTCGTGTGTGTTCAGTGCCATGATGAGTGATACAGGAAGTGAGGGGCTTTCTGGAGCACAGAAAACTTCAGGTCAGATCAGAGAGAGAGCCTGCAGGCACAAAGACTGAAACACTGGAATAGCTGGCGTTCAGAAGTGCTGGGTTTCTCCAGTGGCAGTCATGAAGAGCGATATGTCAGCAATGACTTTATGGAGTTGAGTCTGTCTTGGGGAAAAGGGTTGAGCTGGATGGCATCTCTTCCAGCTCAGATTCATCTGTGCCTTGTTTGAAGTACAGATTAATACAGAAAGCCTTCTGAGGGATGGTGTGAGTAAAACACTGCTAAATGCCAGAAACTATTTCAGCGTTCATTCTGACAGAAAATTCTCTGTGAAAGTTTAATTTCAGTTTTCTCCTAAAAATTCCGGTTTTCTGCAACCTCGTTTTCTCTGGAAATTTTCAAGATTTTTCCCCCTAGGCCTCATAACTCTTGCAGTATGTCATTGTTTATTTCTGCTGACTTCTTTCAGGACCATTTGTGGGATGGCTGCCAAAGATGTTGAGGTATCTTTTTCCATGTTCTTATGTCTTTCACTTAGGATGACATTGTGCATACATACACATATATGAAGCACACACAGCGAACAAGTAAATAATTAAATGCAAGAACTTACTCTTCTTTATTTTCTTCTGCCTCTGTTTGCTCTCCTCTGCCCTATGGAAAATTAGATCCAGGTACTGAGCTGCTCTGGGCCATTAAGCTACAAGAATGTCCACATCACTGTAATTACTAATTGACTGCACAAAGGAGCATGTGGAGAACAGGGCTGGAAAGGAAACGACATGCAAACAATCAAAATAAAAAGTAGCACATGCAGGAAGTAGCCAAGTGTAGGACAGGTTGTGGTAACTTTTTCTTGCATCATTTTCTGGCAGCCTCTAAGAATAGTGTTTGATAGTTACAGTCTGTTGCATGGAACAAACAGCATTGCCTGACATCTATAACTTTAGAGTGGAAATTGATTTTTGTTTTTCATTTTCCAATTTATAGAAAGTACAGTAAGCTAAAGAAATATAATTGGAAATAAATTTAGAAAATCTGTAATTGTAAATTATTACAACTCCAAAGAGTTTGTTATAGGTTTTTATCCCACAGTTGGGTTTTGTTGTGTGTTTCAGCTGTAAAAGAGAAATTATATTCCATGGAAAAGTTACCCTTAAAATGATTAAGGAATTTAGCTCTTTTAGCATTGCTCCTGATGCATGCTGTGTAATTGATGACACACAGTGCTGCCTGTGACTGCAGGTTGAATCAGGGGTGGCACTGGACTCCTGTTCAGTTCTCCCTTTTCACTGCTACTCTTCCTTCATGGAGCCCTTTAAGTGAATCAAGATGGGAACCTGAGATGGGTGTCTGAAAATAAAACAGGAAATGAAAACATGGGGTCTGCTTTCCTGTCAAAGGATTTAGACCAAATTAAATGGGACAAATTAAATGAATGTTTTCATTAGACCACTTTACCTTTCACAGAAAGATTTTCCAGATTAGTGAGCTGAAGGTCAGAGGAAGGGAAAAATCTGTCCTCATTCTTTCTGTCTCTGTTACACTTGCGTGGGTGATAATGCCACACACCCGGGGCTTTGTCTTCAGAACTGTGTGTATCTTACTTGAATTTTTATTGTGCTTTGGGTTTTAAGTTAATCTTTGAGATTTCCTATTTCCCCCATATTTTTTGCTTGGCTTTGTATTGATTTGTAATCAGATTTTCTGTGCTGAGTTGAGTTTGCTCCATTCTAGAATGTCTGTTCCAGAATGAAGGAGGTAATGTCACCAGCCATTTTCCAATTAATATAAATAGCACAAGGCAAAGCAGATTGTGCCTGTGTGAATGATCTTGTGTAGGATGTGCTAGCTTTCTCTGTATCAGTAAGCTTTTTATCAAGGCTGCCCAATTTATTAGTTTTCTCACTTAAAAGCCAGTAGACCTGGCTGCTGACCCCAGCTTCTCCGTGTACGTGTAAATTGGGAGGCTGGAATGCAATAGGAAGAGCTCAGAAAAAAAACCCAAGACAGCCCTAATGGGTAACAAATGTAAAGGATTCATACAAAAGGTGTTTTAACCATTGAGGTTTGACTAAAATAGCTCTGTGGTCTGTGATGAAATTGCAGTTTTAAATGGGGAACTTTACGTGCTGGCTTATAATAAGAAAGCAGTTAAATATGTTTCATCATTCTAGTTGAACTGCAGTTGTAATACCTTAATTAGTGGTGTCAGCTATCACCTACATATTAATTCAGGCTGTTATCAACATATTATCAAGCTCAAGGTTGGAAGGACAGGATGTTGCTGGAGTTGGAAAACACATCTGGGATAATTAAATACATTTTAGTCTGCTTCAAACACACAATTATCTTCTCGAATGCATCTCTGCAGATATTAGATAATAAGCATTGAAGTAGACATTATTAATATCATAAGTATGTTGTGGCCCCAGAGCCTTTACTTTCAACCTTGGGGCAGAAAATTCACCTATAGAAACCAAACCTATCCCTTATTATTCTTACACTTTAACACGTGGTTCATGGGGATGTTTGTGCCATGGCACCTTTCTCAATGTCACGGCACTCTGATTGTAAATGCAGGATTCAAACTAAATAACTTTAGCTTTTAATTTCACTTATTTTTTTTCTTTTTTAATTGAAATATTAATTCAGCTTTTTTCAGTAAATTTTAATTCCACTGCATCCTCTTATCAGAATATTAGCTGTCTTCTAGCCAAATCTCTTGTGTCCATTTTCTGATTCGGTCTACTTTTATCTCCATTCATGTGTTTTAAAGCATTCCTTCCCTGAAAGAGTTTTCTCCCATTATGAGATAACATTATGTAATTTTTCTTAGCATTTATAGAACACAAGTGGGTACCAAGGTACTGCTTTAGAGGCGATCTCTGTGATAATAAGCTCTCATGAGGAATGAGTTCCCTTCTGTTTTGAAGAGGCAGAAGATTATAAATTTGAAGAAACACTATAATTTGAGGAAAATGGGAAGCTTAAGGGAGAGCAGAAAATTAGTCTCAGGATAGGGGGAAGCAGTGTGGCATCTTTAGACTAAATGTACTCTAATAGATCCACTGTTGCCTCACAAATTGTGCCTCTCCAAATGTAATAAACTTTGTCAAAACAATATTTACCATCACATTTTATACATTCAGTTTTAGTAGTCATGGATCAGAGTTGATAAAGTCATAGAAAACTGGGTTTGAGGGGACCTCTGGAGGTTGCTGAATTAGGTCTCCTGCCAACTTAAATCACACAGCAGGGACACACCGACTTTATAAACTCTTCTTTATCCTTTGTTTCCTTCTGGAAATAAAAAATATTGCCAAGTATTCAGGAAATTGGAATCTTGACTGCTAGGGAGTTCCCTAACTTTACCACGTTGCCAATTTTAGTCAAGAAAACTTTTTGTGGACTTTTTTATATTTAATTTTTTTTCTTTTAAAGGGCCAGCTGATGTAATGAGGGACTTTGTTAATGACCACAGCACAATGGCAGCTCCTTCCTTAATTGTTCCATGGTTCCATTTTCAAGAGCCTTCAGAGGAAGCTATTTCAGTCTGTTTGCTGATTTTTCCTAAGAGCAGATTTTTTTTTTGTACATACTTGACTAGCATCATTCCAAATTAATTCTGATATGCAGTCTGTTTAATTCTTCAATTACCTTATGGTTCTGACTTATCACAAGAAAATTCTTGGTGAAGAGGAGGAAAGAGCAATTTCTGTGTTGTTTCTCCCCCTGCAGAAGTACTCTAGCAAAAAATGAAATATTTGCTGCTTCGTTTATGGCCCTCTCCATTCTTGCCAGCTTTTCATGTTTCCTACTAAATGTGACCTGGAAGTGCGCTGGGATTTAATAGCCTGAATTTCCTCTGTTACCTCCTACAGTGCCTTGTCTTTACCAGTAAACGGATTTAATGGGATTTATATATATGTATATATAGATGTAGCTTTTCCTGGCAACTCATTTAAGTGCTCTTGACTCTCAAATACTGTAACATCAAGATGATTCTTACTGTTCAACCTCCATGTATCTGAGTCATACCTGCTCACTTTGGTAACAAAAACATTTATTTTGTTACCATTAACCATGGTGAGTCACAGCAATGCAAAAATGAGATTTGTGGGCTACTCTGCTTTGCTTTTCTTTATAAACAAGATGCAGCCTGAGATATCTTAAAAGATAAAAAACCAGAGTGGAGCATTTCTGTATTAAATGATTTCATGTCACAGTTGGGTTTTAGGAATGCTTGGGGGACATTTCTGCTCCTTAATTAATTATTGATTTGCCTAATGAATATACTTGGGGTCAGAAGCAGGAGGTACAACCCCAGCAGTGAGTCAGAGAGCAAGGATTTGACTTCCTGCCCTTGTGGTCGTTTGGCCAGGTTTGTGTGTTTGGAAACCCTTGCTGTGGGGTGAGGGTGCCCACCAGCCAGGGGGAAAGTGGTGAGCAATCCCTTTCCTCCCCAGTTAACCTGGAGAAAGCTGGTGCCTGGTGTGCGTTTCTCTTGTAATGTAGGTGTGTGTTTTAGAAAATGAGACTATTTATTAACTTGACCTGGTTGCCAGTTCCTTCTGCAGCCTCCCATCCTTCTGGGGAAAACCACAGGAAATGATTCTATCCGTAGTAAAACTGGTGCTCTGTGTGACCCTCCCCTCCTGTCCTTCAGGATGCCTCCCTGACCCTCTTCACACTCTCCCCAGAAAACACTCAAACCTTTCAGGTCATTCCACAATTAGTTTTAAACATTTGCAGCCTCCCAAACCACTTCCAGGCTTTCCTGGATAGCAGCCCACCAGGATGTCCTTTTGGAGTCTTCTCTCTGCTTCCAAGGCCAATCAGTTTGGCTGCCAGACATAAATCCATTCTCTTCATTTTCCCCATTATCCCATCTCCGGCACCAAGCAGGGCAACAGCCAAACCAAGTCTTCTCCAGAAGAATGAATTGTCTCACCCTGTCCTTTAGTTCTTCAGGTATGTTTTGGCTGAAGAGCAGACTGATGTGTCTTTCAGATACAATCAGAATTTATGTTCCTGTTAATCAGTTACTGGCGTGCATAAAGCTTTGTGTGCATGAAGAAATAATATTTATACTTTCCTTATCAATGTCTTAAAGCTGGATTCATTATAGCTGATCATGTAAATGCACTTCAAGGGGTATCAAAGGTTCTACTCCTTGCACAGTTCTGAAATTATTTTGAAACCATTAAAAAACCTGTTGTCAAAGTAGGTTTTGTCATAAATGTTTGATTTTCTACCATGTAGCTTTCCACCAGCATTGTATTTTAAAACTGGAAGAGAAAAGGTGATACTGTCAGGGAGGAGAAGGAACTTTACAAAGGTTGTGCTACTCCCAGGAGTGTTTGGAAAAGAAAACAAACCTAAGGCACTTGGAAAGAGTTCAGGGATTTCTAATTAGATAAAACATGATATGATAAATGATGTGATATGATATCTAGGAAGATTATTCACCTTTTAAGTTCACCCTTGTGTATTCACTCCATGCTTCCCTGATTCACCCCAAGCTGGCATTGAGTTCTCTGCTGCTGCCAGCCTGCCCTAGCAGTGCAGGGAAGTGTGTGGCACTGGGGTTTGCAGGCTGCTCTGAACAAGGTGTTTCCAGGAAAGCAGATGTTCCTTCTCCTGGGCTCCGCGGTGGCACAGCCACTCCTGGCTCCTGCGGGAGGAGCCGTGTGCCCTGGGCACAGACTCACCGTGTGCCCTGGGCACAGACTCACCGTGTGCCCTGGGCACAGACTCACCGTGTGCCCTGGGCACAGACTCGCCGTGTGCTGCTGAGCTCTGGGATCCGCTTCTTCTCCTGCACAGCCCTGGGTGCTGTGCCAGAGAGAATCCCAGCTGGACTCCGTGCATGGTGCTCTCTGGATGCTTCCCTTTGTGGCTCCTGAGCTCACTGCCCTGCTGCTGGACACTTCAGAAGCATTCGTTCCTTTGTGTCCACAGAAAGTTCAAGAGAACAAAGTTTTAAGAAATCACAGTAAATTACCATGTCTGTCCTTTTTCAGGAAATCATTAAAAATTACTATTTGAATATGTGGGAATAACTTGTTCCTAAAAACTTTCAACAGAGATTTCCACACTTCCTTCCCCCAGGCAGTCTTAGCTCTAATTCAGGTTATATCACTTTTAAAATGTCTAACTTCCTTCCCCCAGGCAGTCTTAGCTCTAATTCAGGTTATATCACTTTTAAAATGTCTAACTTCCATCTTTCCTGCTGCAGTTTAAGCCTCTGGTCTCTTGGCAATTTTCAGGTGAAGGACTTACTTTGCTACAAAAGGTGATAAATCTCTTGAGTCTATTATCACATCTCTGCTCTTCCTTTCTCCAGCTTGAGTCAATTCAGTTCTTTCCATCTTTCCACACAGAAAAGGATTTATATATACACCTTTGATGGCTCTTAACGTTTAAGAGGTTTTATATACCTTGGTTTATATACCTTTGATGGCTCTTAATGTATTCCTCTGGACTTTCTATGTCTGGGCCTATGTTTTATTGAAAAGTGTCATCTGGAACAGGACACAATGTTCCAGTAAAAGTTTGACCAGTCCTGCCTTGATGCCTTGTTCTCAATTCCAAAGTTGCTAAAATATTTTCACAGTTGAGTAATTGGAAGGCAGCACATCAACTCCTTTACTGGCATGAATTTACCTCAGCAGAAAATCTGGGCAAAGCGTCTGTTTATCAGAGTGTTTGAGGCTTTTCCGCTGCTGATGGGTAGGAAATGTCACAAGAACAACAGATCTTGTACTATTTTTACAAGTTCAGCTGTGATCTGCCAATTAAACCAAGCTGATCATCCTTATGGGCTCGTTCCTGTGAGAGCTGCCACATTCTGTGCAGTGCAGGGCAAGGTGTGCTCGAGCCACACCACCATCCCAAGATAGGATAACAGCCAGCTTGGAGCTCTGCCCTCTCTCTCAGTGTTTGGTTCAAAGCAAATGCATTTCTTTCCTCTAACATACCTGGGAAACCTGTGTTTTATTGCCTTGTTTAAAGCAGGATGTCAGGTTTTCCCTAATCCCTCGTGTAGGTCCCAATAAGACAAAGCTTTTTTCCACAGCACGAAGTCATTGCTGACTCACCCTGAGGCTGGGATACCAGCAAGCCCAAGATCTTCTTTTCTGCAAGAAACTTAAGTTAATGCTGTTGATTATCCCACTCCAAAAGCACTGCTCTGTGGTTATTGTAAGTGAATTGCTTCCTGTTCAGTTCAAGTTGTTCTTCTAATTCAATTTCCTTTTGAATTTCAGCTCTTCAATAGGCAGTGCAGCAGTTTGATGAGTGCAAATTTACAGTCTGAACCAGTTGTGGAATTTAATCTGTATAAATTTCACCTTAAATATATATTCATAACCCCTATGAAAATAATCACTCAGAATGTAATTAACCCAATTGCTTTTTCTAATTTCTCACAGATGTACTGTAAGAATGAAAAAGCCTGCAGCTTAAATATATTTATTCCAAATCGTTCATTTTACACTTTCAATTTGCCAAATCAATTTTCAGGGTTAGTTAAAGAAATCATATGGGCATATCATCAAATGGTTTGGGTTGAAAGAGACATTAAAGCTCATCCTGTTCCACCCCCTGCCATGGGCAAGGACACTTGCTGCTAGCCCAGGTTGTTCCAAGCCCTGGCCAGCCTGGCCAAGGACACTTCCAGGGATGGGGCAGCCACAGCTTCTGTGGGCAGCCTGTGCCAGGCACACCCCCTCACCCTTTCACAGTAAAATATCTTTTTCATGATGTCTTGGGCTTTTGGACTCTTGGGTGTTTATGTGTTTAGAGTTTGTTTTGTTTTTGAGGTGCTTCTGCTCTCCCTTCTCTGTGTTCCTGGTTCATCAAACAAAATGATCTTGAGTTTCAGCATTCCAATGTCAAATGACCTGTGCCACTGTCCATGCATCCTGCTCTGCTGGAGTGTCACTGGATGTCACTGCAGGTATTAAATAAAGATAAGAATAGGCTGATTGTTCCATCTTCATTTCTTTCGGTATTTCTCTGAAGAAATGAGGCAGGCAGCTTCCCAAATGAGCAGGCAGAGCCTTCTCTGGCTGAAGCCAGCAGGGCAAGGCTGGAACAAGCTGGGAATCCAGGCTGTCCCGATGTGAATTCTGATTGTGGGCCTGTGACAGTGAGCAAGGAAGGACTTGGCTTTCACAAGTTGTAAAATCTGAAATCGCTGGATTATATTTCATCACAAAAAATGGTCTGTATAACAGATCAAGGTGCTGGTAAGTCATATGCAGTGTCAGAAAACTAATAGGCAGCTACAGCTCTGGTATTCAAAAATACAGTACATTTGTGCTCTTTAAAATTCTTAATTCTCTGCTGAGCAAAGACCTATTTCGTGGTTTAATGGATGCTGACATATAAAGAAATTTTCTTAAAATACCATTTGAAGCTTTCAGGTCTTCTGGGCTAGATCTACAGTGTTTAACAGCAGGGACATTTCCTACAAAATTACTGCTGGGCCTTCATTAGGTTTTAAAGATTAGAGATGACCAATTAGGCACGCTCCAGGTGTTTCCTCTGCTATAGGTAATAGTGGTTTTTATTAGAATTATGACCTTTATTTGCTTTTGAATCATGTCCAGCAGAATGGAATTGTCGCTCATTATCAGTGAATTGGATTTTGGTTTGGGGAATAAACCATGCATGCTCTTATTTGTGCATCAGTCTCTTCCTTGCCAAAAAAGCATGGATTATGATGAAGAGAGGAGGAAAAATAATTCCTCACCACAGCAAAGCATAAAATACATATCTATATATATCTGTAGATATAGATACATTGCCAGTTTCTTTTTATAAACTGGCATTATTGGAGAGGGCAAGGTCTGTTGCTCAGCCATTCTTCTATGGAAAGAAAATGTGCTGTCTCACTTGAACTCAGTCTTCTGGCAGCCACTGTGCATGGCCAGAGTAGCTTGCTTTAAAAAAAAACAAAGCAAAAGTGTACAAAGAAAACCCCCACCCTTGTGAAGCCTAATTCCCTTGGCTTACACAAGGGAAATTTTGAATTTAGCAAATGGAACAAGTGTGCTCCAAGCCTGATCTGTTTGGGAGCATTTGATAAATTGTGTCAAAACAGTCCTGCGTACTTGGAATTAAATCCTGCACATTTCTGAAGAAACACTTGCAAATATTACCACTCTGCAGAAGTGTCTGAAACAGTTGGTGCTGGTGCAACAGTGGCCAGGCAGGAATGGAATTAAAATATTTCCTCTCTGCCGTCTGCTCCATGCTTATCAGCTGCTGATGCCACAGAGAAACCTGGTCTGTCTATAGCACCCTGATCCAAAATGAAAATATTTTCCTGCATAAACATTTTTTAAAGAAATGTTTCAGCAACTTGGGCTTTCACAGCGATGCTTTAATTGCAGTCGGTTTGTTTCCTCACAAAACTCAGCGTAAATAAAGATTTATTTCAGTGTTCATGCATTCAGAAAATGTAATTTTATTTTTTATTATGTATTTTATTTTATTCTTTTTGCCAAAGACAGCCAGTGAGTGGACTTCATCTCCCACTCTGTGCTGGGTGAATGTAAGTAATCTGTGTGGGAAGGTGTGCTCCATGTATTTCCATCGTGTCAAGCCAGTGATGCTCCATCAGCATCAGGGACTGGGAATGTAACACTCTCAGTGTCCCTGACCACAGTGGCCCTGCCATACCAGGGGCATTGAAACCAGCTGATCTTTCTTCCATCAACCCAAACCATTCTGTGATTCCATTATTCTAATTCTGTGGTTTTCTATTGCTGTATTTTTACACTGATACATCTTCAGTTTGTTATCTTGATGCACCTAAATTTAGGAGCCAGTGAAGCCTGTATTCACAAGATTTTATTTAATACACACAATTTTGCCATGGTTAAACCAGAAATAATTCATTAAACACAAAATGTCATTCCCTTGAAGATATAATTTGATATACCTCTTAGAAATAAAAGTGGGGATTTTCTTAAATAGCTTGCTTAGTTAAATAAATCTAAATAAACCCAGACAGTCCACTTAGGCAAGGAGTAGGTGCTTGAAGACAGGAAGTACATGCAAACCAGAAAAATGTACCCACAGCAACACACGAAAGTCTAAATGCAGCTGAACTGTGTGTTCCTTCCCATTTTCTGTCCCCTGTTGGGATTGTGTCTGTGTGGTACAACTGGAGATTGGCATGCCAGGAACATGACAGGGAAAGAACAGATTGCTTCCCTTCACTGCCATGGAGGATTTAACCTATTTATGGCACTGGGGTGTTAGCACAGAAAAGCCACGCCTGCCCAGGCTGTGTGCTTTGCTGATAGCACTTGTTCTGAATTCACACCTCATCAATCATTATTTAAGGAAATGAGGGAAGAAAGGAACCATGTCTTCATTGGGGTAGGTGGATGATAATGCCAGGCAAGCAAGAGGCCAACCTGTGCATGAGCCAACAGCAAAACATTTTCTGGGAAGGAAAATGTGATTTTATAATCTGTGATTGTCACCAGGAACACAGAGAAAGTCCCTGAGCCATGGACACTGCAGCTTCTTGGGCCTTGTTTGCTACTTCAGGATGGAGAAGTGCAATGTGCAGGCACAGGGTTTCATTTTTGTCACTTCTCTGCAAGAAAAGAAACTACCTGCAGGTAGAGAAAGGCTTTTTAAAAAGCAGCTGAAGCCATGGTCATAATTGGGAAGAATTTTGAAGTAGGAGTTAAGGCAGGAGAACTGGAATTTTTTTAAGCACATTCCTGAGGGAGTGAGTGGGAGAAATCATTTTCTCTGCTGAGAGGGTGAAATAATGTGTGTGCGTTTTGGGGGGTTATTAGAAGGCAAAGTGCACTTTGTGTGATTCTGTTTGTTTAGCTACTTAATTCAAATCTATCTCTTCCATCTATAGGCTAATCAAGGGCTCCATAGTAGTCAGGCACTTGAAAATTTTAACCTTTGTCAAATTATTGTTTTGTTGCATTTTCTTGTCTCAGTAGCACACCTTGGAAATTGCAGATTCAAGGAGAGAATGGGAATTTTCTTCTCTTTTTTTTCATCCCTAGGGAAGGCAGGAATAAAGAAAAATTGTTCTTTTCAGCTAGAATGGATAAGCAACATATAAAGCTTTTTATTTTGTTGGCTCCAGCACTGTGTTTCATGCCAGCAGAATATCTGCAGCTTTAGTAGCTGTGTTCTTACCTATAATATAGGTAATATAGATCTTGGATGGCCTTGGAGCAGCCTGCTCTAGTGGAAGGTTCCCTGCCCATGGCAGAGGGCTCGGAACTGGATAAACTTTAAGGCCCCTCCAAGCCAAATCAATCTGTGATTCCATGGGCCCAGCAAGGAACCCCAATGACCCCGAGAGAATTTTATTCCAGCACATCAAATCCTTAGATGTGGCTGATGCAAAGGATATTTATAGGCTCAGAAGGAATACTGATGAGAAATTTTTCTGGAGCAAATGAAATAAAAATGAGGTTTGTTCACAAGCAAATGTTGTAAATCATGATGGAGCTAGCATCTTAATTTTGAGTCCAACTGAGAAAGAGTTGGAACAGCAATTTCAGACTTCTACAGGGAATACAGGTAATCTCAGAAGAAATGGAACTATTTCCTTGTCAAACCAAGCCTTCCAGCTTAGATCCTGGAACTGCAACTGGCTGTATTTTCAAGCACAGAGTTTCATCCTTCATCTCACAGGAATGAGAATGAAGGCAGATGGAAGGAAGGGAGGGGAAAGAAAGAAAAACAAACAAAGGCACTTTTCCTGAACTGGAACAGTTTGGAGGATTCTAGAAAATGTAATCAGTTTGCAGAAGTATTTACCAGTATTGGACTGGGATAGTTCCATGGGCTGTGTTAAATGCCTCACATTAAATTTTTATTTCTCCACATTACTAGGAAGTCTTCTGCACTTTGTGAAACACCACATGTTAGCCTGGGATTGCCTTGGAAGAAACTGGGTATCACAGGCACCTACAGATAATTCCAGATATGCAGTAAGGTCCATAGACATGTCTAGCCATTATTTTGCTGGTGAAAATCAGGATTTGCATTACTCCACACTGAAAGAGGAGCTGTTCTTCCCTTTTTCCTTTTAATGTTGTTTTTTGGGGGGGTGGTTAACTAAAAGCATATAAAGAATGAATTAAAAGCTGTTTGCATTTTATGCCTTTAATATATCAGAATGCCAATGTCTCCAGCAACCTCACAATTAACATTAAGTAGAAATTTATTGTCCTTGGAGTTGACTTGTAGCATTGGCAACAAGCAGAATTACTGTTGTGGGGTTTATGTTGGGTTTTATATGACAGCCCAGGATGATGCATTTCTCAAAGCACTTGAGATGCAATTTCAGAGAGGCAAATGAGAATCAGTCAATGGGTCAGAGCAACACAGTTCAAAGGCCCATAGTTCATAAAATATTTATGTGCTGTTATAAAAGTAAAGAGGAAAGGGAGCTTATGTAACATACCAAAAAAATGAAGAGCCAGCAGAAAACTTCCTCTCCCATCCCACAACTGAACTAAACTTACATTTTTCCAGAGAAAGTGTGTCCAGCCATGGCTTTTCCACAGCTATCCCAGGATGTCTGCCGTTTCTAATCCAATAATTCAGTTCTTTGCTATTCTATTGTTCCTAGAAGGATGCATCATGTCCAAGCTATGCTCACTGTGACCAGCTGCAGAAAACTAGTTTGCCACAAGATTTTTTTGTTGGTTTCATTTGGTATAATAATGTCATTGCAAGGGAAAGGGGGAAGGAGGAGGATGACACTGGAAAATAAACTGGATGGTTTAAATTCAAATGATATTTCAAAGAAAACACCACAATCCACCTAAGCAGAAAAAAGCCCTGAAATTCCAGGCAATAAAAACCTGAGAGGAAATTTTGTTGCCTGTTAGCTGGCTCGTGGTGTCCTTTACGCTGTTTTTGCCTATTGTCATTCAAATTTTTTAATTTATCTGGATTTTTAGATAAGTGCCCATTTGATTTTAAAATATTGGTCTTATATTGGCTTGATGTCTAAAATATTATGCACTGAAAATTCTAACTGAAAATATGAAAAAATAATGAAAGGCTTAATTTAAACTTTTGGGTAATGTTACTAACTGGAGGAAGCCCTGTTGGAATCAGAGAGTTCCAGTCTGATTCTAATGTGGGTTTTGTGGATTTTTCATCTCTCCCTTCTTTCTTTTGTCTCGTTTCTGCATAGTGTGGTGTAGCAGTCGCCATCCTTACCAGGAGACGTGGCTGCAGTTTCCCCTGGTGACCATCAGCACTGCTTCCCTCTTGAGGAACTAGAGTGGATGAGAAACATGGGAAAAACTTCCCAGTCAGAGCCAGAATGCAGATTTAGCCCAGACTCTTGGCTCCCAAGGAATGCAGGCAGGAGCTTTACAGACCTTTTGCTGCTCTCCCATTCTGCTGCCGCTGACTCTTTAATCACCTCTCCTGCACTTTGATTTTGAACACACAGGCTTAAGCCTGGGTTTGAGAAGCAGATGCTTGACTTTAACACAAATAATAGTAAAGTAGTCAGCCCTGCAGTTTGTCGAGCACTGCTCGTGAAAAGCTGGGCATGAAATGGACTGCTGAGGAATTTTACAGTCATGCAGCCAGATTACCAGAATTCAAAATACATTAAGTGCTGGATATTGAACAAGCCAGCTGGGGGAGTTTGTGAAGAACCAAGGCACCAGGGTTAAGTTGTAAGGGTACATTAGTGGGACAAGTTGAAAATGTGTTTTATAGTGTGCACCCACTGCTGTGTGAAACCTGGTGATCCTGGACAAGCCCAATGCTCTGACTAATGTATGCAATATATACTGTGTTAGCAGTGACTTACTGCACTGACTTGGTACAGCTGGGGACAGGGGTGTTGATTCATCTGCTGTCACTAATGGGACAATAGGGGTAAGGATGTTGTCACCCAGTGAGCTGACAGGCTACTGCAGGGCTCCTTGTCTCCCGTGTGCCCCACGCGTGCTACACCCCACAGATTTGTTTAGGGAATGGCAAAGTCTCCTGCAGGCAAAGCTGAGCAGATGCAGTGCTGTGGTTCCAGCAGTGTTCCTGACACGTTCCCATCCCCTGAGCACAGACACTGCTCTGTGGTGGTGTCACCAGTGTCCCCTCTCTGAGGTATGGTACAGTCTCACACAGACACTGCTGCGCAATGTCAGCAAATTGCTGTGAGGCTGATTCGCTCCTTTAACCTTCCTGCTCCTGCAGAGGAAAGAAATATTTCACTTTTCACTCAAGACAGATGCAAAGCATGCCCAATTCTTCTGTCTTTTTCCTTTACAATCCCCACAATTTCTGAATTTCTATTCCCACCCAGAGAAGCATGTTGAAAGTAACAAGAGCGTATTCTAAATGATGATGCTTTGTTCAGCATTACACCATTTTGTTCATTTTGATGTTATTGCTGGGATTATTAACCACTGAAATACATTATTTCACAACCTGGACAGGATGTTAGTGATTGGGAAGCTGCAAAATATTTACCACTGATTGAGTAACTTTCCACAGAATTAACTGTGCTTCAGAAAAATGGATGGCTTATGATCTTGCTGATATATTTTTCCAGCTAATGCTTGGCTCCCACTGCAAACCCTAGGGTTGAAGACCAAATGTGTAGGAGCTGCTTTTCTGTATAGGTGATAATTTCAGTTTGGCACCTCTGAGAAAACAGAGTAGCTCCTTTTCATCTTGAAGGATCAGGTTTTTTTTAAAGAAGCTTAATAATGCGGATTGGGAATCAGTGGTCTTTTGTTAGTGCCTGTAACTTCTATTGATTTCATGGAGATTTAGGGACCTTTTTGAGAATCCCTATTTGTGTCTAGCTGTAAGACATACAGACTAGTCTGTAAAATTCCTTTGGAAATGCACTTAAACGTCAATTCAAGAGCAGCCAGTTGTTGGGATCCATCCCTTTCAAGAAAGCTCTTGTGTCACCAAGGAATTCAAGCAGGTGTAGAAGCTCTATCCATACAAAGATATCTTTTTAAGTCAGAGCTCCATAGATACTTCATGAAGCACAGACTGATGAATGCTAAATGTGATTCCCTCTCTTCTAAACAACCAATGTTTCTCAAAGAATCACTACTTACGCCTTTTATTTTTAACTTCTAATGAGTGATCTTCATTTTCTGGAGGTGTTTGCCCTGAAATCCCTTCTCACAGGGTATGTGATGACAATATCACTCTACTTAAATAAATGTTTTCAGACAGGAGGAGAAAGCCCCACGGAAGGCAGCTGATGGTATCTCTACATAGATTCCATTAGTGTATTAGGAGTTGCTGGCTATGTTGAATACACACTGCCAAAACTTTGTGTGTGTCCCATTTACACCTCACTTACTCTTATCCAGCTCACTCCATTACATGAGTCATTTTTGTGGTATTTTGTCTGAGGTCAAAATCACCTACTAGCATCATAAATAAGGCACAGCTTCATTAATACATTAACATTTTGTAACAAATATTTTATGTATGCTTTATCTGCTTCTATACATAAGAGAATCTGTTTCTAGATTTTTGTTGGACCAACAGCAATTGGGCACCTGTTTCCATTCTGCCCTCTGTTTTATGCTCCATTTTATTTCCAGGGATGTTGCACCCAAGCCCTGGTTCCTGTTAGGCATTTGGACACTGCCTCAAAGCAAGCAGCAAAGCAAGATGAGTGAGGAGCAGTGTGAATGAGAGTTAGGAGGGATTAGGGAGTGTGGCAGGGACATCCAAGAGAGCACTACTTGTTTCGCTAAGCCGGATTTAGTAGGGAAATAAAGAAGCATTTTTCCAAATCTCTTCATTACTGGTCGCACAGTGGCCTAGAAACAGATGTGCTGTTAACCTCTGTCCCATATTAACTGCAGTTTGTTCCCTTCTCTGGTGAGGGGTGAGGGAGAGGGAGAAATGCAGCAGGTTGGGGTGAGGGGGCTTCACAGTGTCCGTGCCACGGCAGCTTGCAGCCATCAAATGTGACACAGAGTATTCTCCAGTTCCATCACATTCCTGTCCACAGAGCAGCCTTGTATTTGTCCTAGCCCTTGCCTAATTAGGGCAGGGAGGAAAGGTAGCAACTCAAATCCACTGGTACTGGAGTGGAGAAGTCCATGTGAAGTACCATGGAGCTTCATCAAGTGCCATTAGTGACAGGACAAGAGGGAGGGGCCACAAGTTGTGCCAGGGGAAGGCTTGGGTTGGATAGTAGGAAAAATTTCTTCACCCAAAAGACTGAAACCACACAAAGCTCTGAAACCACCTGAAGCTCAGTCATCACCCTTGAGAAATTTAAGAGATACGTAGGTGTGGTACTTAGGAACACAGTTTAGCAGTGGAATTGGCATTGTCAGGTCACTGGTTGGACTCAATCCTAAAGATCTTTTCCAGCTGTGGGTCACAGTGAGCTGGTCACTGTGTACCTGCTGAAGTTGCTTTGTTCCTTTTGAGTTCCAACATGTTGTGCTTTGAATACAGACATTTTACTTCCTTTTTTAATGCTGTGCTGTACAGTGTGTGCTATCTCTGATGTGGTAGTTAAAAATTGTCACAGAACTGACTGACAGCCCTGCAACACTGTTCCCCACTCTTTTCCCTGTGCTACAACAGCACACCTACATCCACTCACACACTGGCAGTGAAAGCAGCTCCTTTGCATGTGGAATCTCCCCTGTGAGTAAACAAAGATGTTCCATTTCCCTGTGGTGTCAGCCAGGAATGTGTCATGGGGGACCTAGGTTAATGCAATACCTCATTACCTTAATCCATGATTTGTTTGGGAACCACACACAGTGCCTTTGTTTTGATCAAAACTGAACTTGAATGTTATGGTCAGTTCTGAAAAAGGGATGTCAATACAATATTTCTCAGATGAATCAGGAAATAGAAAGAGAATCCAGCAACCTGCAATATGTGACAGAACTCATACATAACTGCAGGCAGTCATTGTAAATTAGCAGGTGCCTCTAAGCCCTGTATTTTAACTCCAGTTACAAACTGGTTTAGCATCAGGGTGAGGCTCATTAGCATCCTGCTACCTCTTTTATCAGGACTAAAAAGTCCATTTTGAGCTTCAGCTGTGTTGTGCAACAGGCATAGTTCCATTCCTGCTCAAAGGCATGAGGAGTACAATAGACTCAGAAACTGAAATCCAAGTGTCAGAAGGAGCAAAGAGCTGAAAGTCAGTGGGGATGGTTGGGCTGAACACTGCAGCACCCAGAAGACAGCATCTCTTGGCTCCCAGCTCACCCTCCCTCCCTCCCTTTCAAGGCAAGGTTATTCCTCTCGCTAATGAGTCACTGCCACTGCTGTTGCTAGTAAATGTCAGCACAGAAAACCAGCATTACTGGTGAGAAGACAAATTAGGGTGGTTTTTTTCCCATATAAAGCTGTTCTTCATGTTATCAGGGCTGTAGCTTTTCTGGGAAAATTACTCTGGAGTGGCTTGAAGCAACTGTGGGTGGTGAGTGTCCCAGGATACCTGCAGGGACAGCAGCAGAGGGCATCGCTCTCATTGCCAAGAGTGCCTCAAATGAGGGTCTGGGTGGGCACTGCAGCCTCCTAAAAAACCTCAACTTAGGCTGTTGGAGTGAATGACACAGTTCTGATTCACCCATTATCACTTCACATGCAGCAGCATCAAATGCCACTGGCTGAAATGCATAATGAGACTGCACAGACCTAGAGCAGGTATCCTGCTGCGTCAGGCTGCTGTGCCATACAGCAGGCATGAAGGAGAAGATAATAATTTCCTTTTGATGCCCTTGTACACCTTTTACAATCATGTTACGTGATAGAATGCATTAAGTAGAACAAACAGAATAACAAAGTTGAGATGAAACAGAAATAATCATCCAAGAATATTTCTTAATTAATCAGCATTCCCAATGAACCTCCTTTGAAAAAAAGGAGTTTATTGCATTAATTCATAGGCTCATTTTGATGCTTTGATGACTCTGAGCAAAAATTTACCTAGAAGCCTACTCAATTGAAATTGATGGAATTAGACTTCTATTTAAATAGGTGTATATTGATGAAGGGAAGAATCTGTTCTCTATCCTGTAATAGAATCTTGGACCCAGTTGAGCTTGAGACAACTCACAGAGCAGGATAATACCAATATTATAAATACTAAAGAGGGGTGTGGCTGTTACCACTTGATCATCATATTCACAATAATAATTTATCTCTAACCTTCAATTACTGTCTGTGAGACTTATCCAAGGATTCAAAAGAAACTTAATGGCCTATAATACACTTCTGCTCGCTGAAGCAGTGGAACTATAATGTTCTCCAATGCACACTCAAAAATGTTTATGTAGTTGTTGAGTAGTTTATAAAAAATTGCAGCTGTCACAAAACTTGGATGTTGTGAAGGTATCTAAAGCACTTGAGATATCTCTGAAGCACCACATAGTCCTAATTTTTTTCAATGTCATAATGTTCTTTAATTATAAAGCCATTAACTCTCTCAAATGATACCATATAAGCCCGTGATGTGGTAGTTGTTAACCTGTATTTTACATCTTGTCATTTTGCCTTCAGTCATCCTTGCTGTCAATCCAAGGTCATTTTATAGAATTTAGGTTGATATGGACTCTAAGTGCTGCATGTATGAATAATGGATAAGGGCAGCTTTAATTCAGAACTGGTACTAAATGCTCAAAATGAGTACTTTAATTAGAGAATAATATAAGACAATAACTGTTTGGCTGCTACCTTAAGGACTGCCATCAAGCCTGTCATTTTTATGAGAGATGTCTTCTTATGAAAGGCAACCATTTAATGAATATCTTTCATGTCCCTTAGGTGCAGTCACTGAATAAATTCTTCCTATATAAAGATGAACCAACTTTCTTCAACTGCCACAGTATTAGGTGGAAAATATTTCACACATGTGCATGGCGGGTTTTTATTTTTGGTCATATAAAAACTCCTGCATTATTAGCAATTAAAGTCTTCTTTTAGACAGAATGAGACATTTTGAAGTTTGCCCTATCTGTAACAGCCTGTTCTGGGCTGTTAGGACACTCTGGGGTGCTGTTCTTCCCAGCAGAGCAGAGAACAGAGGCTGGAATGAAGGCACCTCTCCCGTACAAACTGGTGTGTGCTGTGTCCCTGTCCCAGCGTGCTGCTCCCGCTCCAGCCAACTCTGGGAGTACCCGAGGGTCCTGCACACAATCTTCAGACTCCATTTATCTCTTTTTTTTCTGATTTTTCTCCTGCAAAAATGACCAAAGCGGGACTGCATGTTCATCTCTAACTAATCAGAGAGTCATTTTCGGTTTCTTTCCCTGTAACATGGTGATTAGGTGTCATATCCGCTGGGATCTGTTGTTGCTGAGAGCCCAGAACTTGGTGGCGAGGTCTGGATTTGTGGTTGGCATGCAAAGCATTTAGTCAAATTGTTTTCTTTCCATGTCACTCCCGTGTAGACATGAACCGCGAGCGCCGATTATGCAATCACACATTTTCCCCTTTTTCCTAAATGAGTTACAGTGACAAAGCTGGAAACCTTGTGCTCTGTTTCCACAGCTGCAGCAAACTGGGAGCAAAGAAAACAAGAGCTGCACACACATGTGCATTTCAGCTGCTGCCAGCTCCCACGTTCTCCCTTATCCTTGCTGTCCTCCCATTGGAGCAGATAAATTGCCTCAGTGACAGGAAAGGTTGGTAGCAGATAACCTGCCAGTTTAATAACATTTGGTAGAAAATCCGGAATTGTTGTATGAAAATACTAATTGCAACTTAATTTGGAGGGTGATTTAAAGTTCAGGCTTCTGGAAGCAAGGAGAGTAGCCCTGAGGAAACGCAGAGGAAGGTTTCTGTTCCTTTCCCTCCCAGTTTGGTCTCACAGCCAGATATTTTTCCTTTCAAGCTCACAACTCTGGAGACAACAGTTGCTTTCCTGCTGTTCACTGAGCTCTGCCTCACTCCTGGAGTGCCAGTTGCATCTGCAGGAGCTGGGAAGATAAAAGAGAGAGGATCTGGTGCATGTCCTGGAGATATAAAACTGTTGGAATCGAGAGCTGTGGAGAACAGCTCTTTGTGGCATGGTTCCCCAGTTTTGAAGCATGTCTAGGTGCCAGGTGATAAATATCCCTTTCACAGTATAAACAATATCAGGGTGTAAGGACATTATTTAAATGACTAAATATCAAGGCTAGTGTGAGATCAGAATTTCAAAACAATTCTGAGGCTGAGTTCATGCATCACAATCCAAATGGCATTTGGTGAAATAAGAATACCTCAAATCCTGTAAGTCCTTGGAGAAAGGTCATGGGAACAAGACTGATAACATTATTAGTCCGCAAGGAAATTGCTACTTTATTTTTCTTGTCCTGAATTTGATGGAAGAGCCTTAGCTGATTTAAAAACAAGAATGAAAAACTTGAAAGTAGGGCAAGATACCGAATCTTCCAAATGACATCTATGCAACAGCATTGCCAGAGTGATAAACCAGTAAATAACCTGAGTTAGACTTTTTATGTAAACACTTAGTTTAGAAGTAGATGCTTTTTCCTGTCTGATTTATAAGCACATAAAAATTCAAGGAATACAGCTGAGGATGGAATGAACGTGTGTGTATGTCGGAGTGAACACTTCAGGTTTGATTTGTGTGGGCTGACACAGTGAAAGTCTGTGAAGGTTTGGAGTTTGCATTTACTCTTTAAATGTATTTTCTTCTCGGATCCATGTGCACTCATAACCCACCTTCCCTCAAAATCCCAAAGTCATAAGCCAGAAGAAAAAAATAGTTAAATGGTAGATAATGAATAATATATTCAATATAGAAAATCGTGGTTTTCTGCCATTTTTTAAAGCTGAAAATACACTTATATAGTGTAGGCTCAGGGCTCCTTGGGATAGGCTCTGAGCAGGCTGTGTTGCATGAAAACTTTGATGCTGACATTTAGCAGTGTTTCCCATGGGATTTTACACAGTTGCCATAGACTGTAAACACTGAAGAAATCAGAGTGATGGGACTTAGTTTAAGCTGGTCTTGTCCAGAGCAGATAGCAAACGTGCTGCCCTAAGGAGTGCCAAGGTGCCCGCGCCTGCTTCGGCTCTCATGGGAGCCTGGCACTTGGAAGTCAGCAAAGTCAGGACTTGTCATCAGTCTCTAAGTTAGGAAAAGAATGGAAATGAGAAGGACATGAACATTTAGAAAATACTTTGCTTATCTGCTAATTGGCTTAATAGCAGTGAGAGAGAAGCACTGTGGCTACGCACTCTGGCTTTGCTGTCATCAGTCTGAGGGGACCAGGACTCGCTGATGGCTTGGCAGCAATTGATGTCAGGCTGTGATGGCTTTATTTGCATCTCATTTCATCAGCTCAGCTCTACCCTCTGCCCCAGTGTCTCCTGGTTCAACCCTCCCCTTTTCCAGATTCACTCTGAGTGTAGTTTTAAAAACCTCAGTGTATGCAGCATGAAACATTTCATTCTTATGGCAGACATTTCTGCTGCAGAGTCATTTTTTGTGATTCTTTCACACTGGTCCATATCCAACATGCCCACGGTCAGGATCCCCCTGCTCTTGTCCAGCCTGGGTGGAAGACTGAGAGCAGAAGAGCTCCTGAACTGCTCCTGTTTCCTGACAAGCACCTTACAGAGCTGAAAACATCTTTGGGATGACTCAGAGTGAACATCCCTACCCAAAGCAACACCTTTTTCAAACATGCGGGGCTTGTGGGCTCCATGCAAAAGCCTCGGTCCACTATAAAAATGCCTTTGTTGTATCTGGTTTCTCTCACTGGTGGTTGGTCCTGCTTCTGATGACTTGCTGGGGACAAGTGGAAGGAATGTTGGGATCTTGGGGTTTTTTTCCCCCTAGCAACTTGGACCTCTGAGGAGTGAGAGCCCCCAAAAATCACATATTTGTCTATTTTTTACTCATCTGGAATTCCTTTCTTTTAACTGTTGTGTTTTACAAATAGTTTCAGGTAAGATGTCAGAGACTTTTCTTTAGTAATCATGCTAGAGTTTATTGTTTTTAAAATAGATTTTTTTTCAACATATGAGCTGTGCAAATATAATAAAAATACATTTTCCTCATGTACTAACTAGAGCTATGCTAGCAAAAGTTCCCGAAATTGGAAACTTCCAACTGAGCTTCTTTGTTAATCTTCAGTGAGCCTTAAAAGAATCTCAGTCGGAAGACAATTAATGCATTATTTGAAAATTGTGAGAGCTTGAAATCAATAGTGTTGTACATGCACATTACAGAATTAGAAACATCCCAGTTTCTTCCTCAGTGCAGAACCCACCCTGAAGTTAAAGGCGGCAACAATAGAAAACTCCTCAGGGAAAGATTTTTTTTCAGGGAAGCTGGTTTGGCTACATATGTGTGAGGCTGTGTAGGGGATGTGAGGCGTGCCAGGAGAATCTCTCTCCCTCCACAGACCCTCAGTCCTGCTCTCTGCTGTGGGGGAATAGCAGTGAAAGTGTGCAAAGATTCTGTCACTGAGCTCCTGCTCTGCAGATGAGAACTGGAAACTAATTCAGCGCTACTGAGGGCATCACAAGGGGAAAATGAAGCCTCCCAATGTGAACACATTCCTCAAGCTCGGGTCTCACTGACTTCAGTGTGCCTGTGGTCATTTGCATCCATAACACTCCGGCACTTCCATGTGCAGTTGACCTTCAGCAACTTAATGGTCACTGCACCTTGAGGCTGGAGGTGGGGGTGCTGTGAAAGCCACTGCCTGAGCTTTGTGTCTAAATTAAAACAGGAAAGGAACTCGTGTTGGAAAGGGGTGTCATGAGCTCACACTCAGAAGGGAGGATTTATTTGCCTATTTATTTATTTTAAGAACCCTCTGAAATATTTCTCTGAGCATCTAAGAAGCAAAGGGCTGTGAAGCCATCGGATGATCCCAGAGGGAGGCCATTGCTTTAAAATTCTCCCTACAAACAGGAAAACAGCTCAGTGTGTCAGTGAGCCAGCACCGAGCATCTGCCTTGGCTGCTACACTTATCACAGTGGGTTTACTGTGAACATCTGAACAACACACCAGGGAAACAAAAACAAGAGTAGAAAAGGCACAAAGAGCCATCCCTGCATAGTGAGGAGAAATTAATTTTCAATATGTGTCTTATTAGCTGAACATTTCCCACAAATTTTACTTAGTTCCTTGTTCTGCAAATTGCAAATTTCAAGTATTCTAAAGGATACACCTATGATCCAGAATCTCAGAGAAGTAGGGAGAAGGAGAGCATAGCACATGCATATAAAGTATTCCCAAGACTTGAACCCCTGCTCTTTATAGCTCTCAGCAGTTAATGGCCTACATGTAAATAATGCCCATGAAGGCCAAAGTCCAAAAAACGATGAAATTAGATTCTGTGGCCTGTCAGCATTTGCTTAGATTTGACTGGTTACTACTGCTGAAATTCTAATAATGAGTTCCAGACTATTTACAGTCTTAACTTGCCTTCTGCATTTGGAATTAAATTCAACCAATTTATTCTAAAAAAATGGAAGCCATGAAATCCATAAGATGTATCTCGCAGACATTTCGCGGCAGTTGGTGTGTTCTTGACTTACCTGCTCCAGAACACCCCCAAAATCAGCATCTGCCTCTTAATCCCTTTAAAATAGGGTTCAGGTTTTCTTTCCTCTTGCACAGTCGAGAGACAGTTTCAAAGCAGTTGTTTTGAGACACTTTTCCTATTGCTATTAATGCCATTTGTTTTCATATCATCGCTGTCTTTTGCTCAGATTACTTTGCTTTTCTATGAGGGTCCTGCAAGTCCTTTGAAAATGAAATACTTTCACTGAAAAAGTAATTTTGGCACATAATGGATCAATTACAAAGGCATGTGGTGCAGGAACGTGAACAAATCCTGACCATTTTTGTCATAGTGGACAGTCTTCTGATAATCAGAGGCTGATATTTCTTTGAAGCATTGCTACACTAGAAATATTTTGATTTAAAATGTATTGGTTTGCAGATTTCTTTTTTAAACATATGAGTATAAAAATGTGTCTCTTTGTCTGTGTGCCTGTAGGTACATTCTGAAGCACAGCCATGCCAAAAATAGCACACAGACACACACACATCTGGGAAACACACCAAAGTCTCCTGCAAAGAGGCAGCAGCAGGGAATATGTGTGCACAGAGATGGATGTATGTTATATGCGCATTGTTACCAGCATATTGAATAACTTCCTGAGGGCACTGCTGGAACAAGATGCAGTGCTGAATGCCTGTATGACTGAGGCTAACTCTTGCTGGTTTTTGGTTCATATTTGTCAGGTCAACAGTGTAGGAATGCTTGGATCTCTAGTTGAAAAACCCTCTCTGGGGAATCTGCCTGGTGTTTTAGGAATTCTTGATGCAAATTAACTCTGTGTGACTATCATGCTTTCTGTGTAGGCATTGCCTGCAATAGGCAAATTGGTTTGCAGTGTTTTGCAGATCCTGTGGCTTGTTCCCCTCAGGCTCAGTTCCTGAGTTTACAGAGGAGAAGGGTAGTAGAAGGATCCTGATCTGAGAGAAAATCCTGACTTCCAGCAAAATTAGCTCAGTGCAGAGAAGCTGCCCAGCTGGAGCTGGGGGCTGACTTTGTGATCAAGGAGGTTGTCAGAGTGAAGAAAGCAGAAGCTATTGGCCAGAATGGCCAAGTGGGGACAAGGACTTTTCCAGTTGGATCAAAAAATGGGAATTTACTGAAAGGATTTAACAAGATGGAGGAAAGAGAAGGGGAGGGAAATGAAATGCCTTGTGGACATAGTTCCCTGAGGAGTCCCAAATATGGAATGAGCCTAAGCATGGGGCAGTGCATGGCTTTCCTGCGTATAGTTCACCTGTTTTAAGAGGAGAATATTGCAGCTGAGCCATGGGAAGGATGTGGGACTTGTGTGTGCATGACATTTCTTCTATAAAAGCGAAGTGTAGATCTCAGGGTGTGTTTTATCTCTGTCCTGCAGCATCTCCTGCATTGTCAGCACCAGCCTGGGAGTTTGGGGACAATTGGTGGCAGGGCTCCAGGTCCCCAGCCCGGTCCCAGAGACAATGCTGTGCAGAGGGGCTGGGTGGGCAGAGCACAGCAGCAGCTCTGCAGCACGCTGGGCACAGAGCAGCACAACACCCAGAGCTTCTGCAGGCAGTTAGTGAGAGCAGAGCTTCTGGTTCCGTGGAAATTAGCTCCAGAATGAAATGGGAGTTACACAATCCATACTCACTGCCAGCCATTAAAGACAGCTATGGCGCCTTCGAAGATCTTGGCCAGGAAGCCCTCATGAAAGCAGGCTTTAAGTTATTTATGACAGGCAGAGCCTAATGGTTTTAATTTTCTAGATAGCTCTGGAGGCCAATCAGATTGGCAACACCAGCAGAATGTGTCAAGAAGCCCCAGCTCCTGCTACTACAAATTAATTAGAACTGGTTTGGGGGAGATGCGCAGTATTGGTGGACCTGGCTGTTCTGTGCATGGCTGAGAATTGAACCCATTCTCACAGTCAGGGAGAAGTTGTCTTTGGTCTTCTATCTGCTGTTCCATTCTCTTTTTTAATGTCAAACGGATATAAATATATTTGCCCTTGATTTTTGATTCTTACTGCTGCCTGTGCTGGATTAATGTTCTCATCATATGGAGGCCATATGTATTCTTTACACATAGCCTGTAGTGCACTGCAGAATTTATTATCCCATCCTTTAAACATACTGCTCTTACATGCTCAAAGCCCAGCATTTTTATATGCTGTAGATACGTTCACCGCTAGCAAATTACGAGGCACTGTAAAAATTGTATTTATCCACATAATTTTCTATAGTCATTGTTAAATAGAGACATGTGGAGGAAAGAAGGGTGCTCCTGTATATGTAGGTGTTTTGAGTAGCTCAGATCACGGAGGGGAAGGTTTAATCCTGCAGTGGGGTGAGGACAGGTTTGATAGTGTGAGCGATCTGGTTTTTGAAAGCAGCACGCACAGGCACTCTGAAATATTTCCAGAGAAGGCTATGGCATGCATAGTGATATTTTCTGTTAGGGTTAAGGTGTCCACACATCTGAACATTTCTTCCACGAGCCTGATGCCTGTCTCCTCCCTCTCCAGGTACCAGATCCACACAGGCCTGCAGCACTCCATCATCCGGCCGACGCAGCCCAACTGCTTACCTCTGGATAACGTCACGCTACCTCAGAAGCTCAAGGAGGTCGGGTACTCCACACACATGGTGGGCAAGTGGCACCTGGGGTTCTACCGCAGGGAGTGCATGCCCACGCAGAGGGGCTTCGACTCCTTTTTCGGCTCGCTCCTGGGCAGCGGCGACTACTACACCCACTTCAAGTGCGACAGCCCCGGCATATGCGGCTACGACCTGTACGAGAACGACAACGCTGCCTGGGACCACGACAACGGCATCTACTCCACGCAGATGTACACGCAGAAAGTGCAGCAGATCCTGGCCTCCCATAACCCCAGCAAACCCATATTCCTGTATATTGCCTACCAAGCTGTCCATTCGCCCCTTCAGGCGCCAGGCAGGTATTTTGAGCATTACCGCTCGATAAACAACATCAACAGGCGGCGATACGCAGCCATGCTGGCCTGCTTGGATGAGGCCATCAACAACGTGACCCTCGCTCTGAGGAAGTATGGCTACTATGAGAACAGCATTATCATTTATTCTTCTGATAACGGCGGGCAGCCCATGGCCGGAGGCAGTAACTGGCCTCTCCGAGGAAGCAAAGGCACCTATTGGGAAGGAGGTATCCGCGCCGTGGGGTTTGTGCACAGCCCCCTCCTGAAAAACAAAGGGTCTGTGTGCAAGGAGCTGGTGCACATCACAGACTGGTTCCCCACGCTGATCACGCTGGCAGAGGGGCAGATCGATGAAGACATCCAGCTGGACGGCTACGACGTGTGGGAGACCATCAGCGAGGGCAGGCGTTCCCCGCGCGTGGACATCCTGCACAACATCGACCCCATCTACACCAAAGCCAAGAACGGCTCCTGGGCCGCGGGCTATGGGATCTGGAACACTGCCATCCAATCTGCCATCAGAGTGAATCACTGGAAACTGCTGACGGGAAACCCGGGCTACAGCGACTGGGTGCCTCCGCAGGCCTTCAGCAACGCGGGGCCCAACCGCTGGCACAACGAGCGCGTCTCCTGGTCGGCCGGGAAAACCGTGTGGCTCTTCAACATCACGGCCGACCCCTACGAGCGCGTGGACCTGTCTGCCAGGCACCCCGACGTGGTGAAGCAGCTGCTGCGGAGGCTCTCGCAGTTCAACAAGACCGCGGTGCCCGTCCGCTACCCGCCCAAGGACCCTCGCAGCAACCCCAAGCTCAACGGGGGAGTCTGGGGGCCGTGGTTTAAGGAGGACGAAAAGAAAAAGAAATCAGATAAAAGCAAAGGTGCGAATAAACAGAAGAAGAGCAAGAACAAGAAGAAGGCAAATCGGAAAAAGGGGCCAGCGTTTCACTGCCGCTCACGTCTTGCCGGTGGGTAGACTGTAAGCAGGCTCCTTGGCCAGGCCAAGTCAGCCTGGTCCCACTTCTTGAACTTGTGATGGAATAGACTAGAAATGCCAGTTCTGCACTATGGATGAAAGTTGTCATCTTCTAACTTTTGTCTCTGATTTCACCAGCACAAGATACCTTAGCACTCTGAGTGACCATTTGACAGACTTTCTCCTCCACAGGATGAGTGGTCCTCACCCATCACCAGACACATTCCAGATAGCAGCAGCAACAGCCTTGTGTTTCAGGAAACTCTGCTTTGATGGACAAAGGGTGGTTCCTTGCCTTAGTTAGCTGGAATCTTTGGAGAGCATGGAGATGTTGATGGCAGATGTTCTCAAGCTGACAGATTGTTCAGAGGGAGAAAGGAGAAACAAAACCCAAGAACCTTTGTAGGTCAGTAAGTGTTAGTCATCAGCCTATGACATGTTTTGATACAACACAGCAAAAACTGAAGCCATCAGGGGAGCTTTGTAGAGGTGCTGGGGAGCGGGGCATGATAGGAGGAAAGCTGCTTTAAATTAGGTTTTGTCCATCTTAAATAAATCTGAAATATTTTTAACATTTCCTAGACGTGCTGAGCTCCCCCCATTTGCAGTAAAACACATGCCACGTGTAATTTATTATAGCCGTAGACAAAAACACCAAATCGCCAAAGTGAATGTAGTATTTAAACACTTAAAGATAATTATACAACAGTATGTAAAAATATAATTTATTTTACAGCACAATCCTTATTTCTCTTCCAATAAAACTTCCTCACTGGTGCAGGGTACCCCTGTGGGTGCCAGGGTTGTTTGGGTTCTTGTAACGCTGACTTTTAACATTTTATTTCCACTCTATCATTCAGAGTTTATTTAACAGATTCATATCCTCAGAGTACTGTAAACCAAGGAAATACTGTATACACTGCTAGGATGAGGAAGGAGAACAATTCAGGTGCGTCACTGCATTATGTATTTGCCTTCGGTGGTTTTGAATGTACAAAGGGTTTATTTAATTTAGGAGTCCCATGAATATTGTTCAGTTTCTGTACAGAAGCTAGGCCATCTTGCTGTTTGGGGGGAAAATTCTACTTTAAACCTTTTATTTATGTACCTATTAAAATAGTTTATTTTTATGGCATTCATAAAAGCGGTCTGCCTCTTTTTTGCATCCAAGATAGCAATTCTGGCCTAGTTTGTTTTAAACAAACTCAAGTAAGCTGTTTTACTACTATTCTTTTTGGTGCAGGGATGTTTTATGACATTTTGCTTCTGAAACAGAATTTCTTCTCCCAATACGTATATCATTTGAGACATGCTTCAAAGTCTGCCCTTTTCCAAGGTGTCTGCATGGATGATGGATGCAGGGACTGGCTGCGCATTCGTGGTGATCTGTGGTAATTGATAAAATGCACACACACGTAAGCTTCAAGATGAATTATGTTAAGTAAAATTGATGATTCATTTGTTGAATGGCTGTAATGAATTTTGGTAACATTTCAGATAAGCCTGCTTTTCAGCAGTGTGTCACTTAATTCAGGAATTATATTAATATAAATGGATTATGGTTAAAAAATTGAGTATTCCTGAAATCAGTGCACACAGAAATCCAAATGAAATACAATTGTCCAGCACTCCAGCAACCCCAGACTTTTTCAAAAGGCAACTAACTTCAGGCACATAGTGCCAAACCCCAGCAAACTGCAACTTAAAGGTGTCAAGCAGAATAAAGCTGCCATTAACAAAATACAGAAAGTAGGCAGGCAGTCCTTAGAGTTTCTGTAATGAATATACTGGGAAGGACACGAAAATGGACTTGGAAAAGTGCATATAAATAATAATTATAAAAGGATGGTGTGTATCGGCATAAGTGTTTAATATTGTCACTGTTATTTTTCATTCTGTGGGGTCCTTAGGATGACTAATTAATTCCTTAGAAATCTGTCTAGCTCTTCTTCACATCCACACAATCCAGTGAGTAATCAGGAACTTGGATGTTCTCTAATTTCCCACTTTTTAAAAATATGTGCCATTGATGTCCTTAAAAGACATGAGAATAACACATTGAGATATTGTACTCCAAAATGTGATCTATAGAATTCATATCTGTGAGAAGATACATTTAATTTTCCAAGGTAATTGTTAAAAGGCAAAAATTCGGTGTATAAATTAAACTATATACAGAGAGACTAAGATATTTTAATTTATTTTGTCATTATAGCAGCAAGGCAGTGTGATAGAGCGTTATCTTCGTAGAATTAATTATTGCCCTTTTCCCTGAAAGTTTTATGGTGGCTTTGGCTTTCATTGGACCAAAGCAGTCAGAGAACATTTTATTCTGTAATTATTTATATCTGTTCTCTCTCAGGCAGAATGGGAGTCCTTGAAAGTGCAAGGTGAGCAGGTGAAACCAGTGCGAGGCAGAACAGTGGATCAGTTCTCAGTGTGTTAAATAAATGTGCCACAAGAGTAAGTGCTTATAGAGTAAACAGTGGGAGTACATTTCCAGTGAATTTGATATTTTGATCTGGTAGAAGGCAAAAGTTGGCTTTAGAGTGGGACAGGGAATAACCACAATTTAGCTGTATTCCTGAATTTTTTTCTGGAATGCTCCTGATGTGAAAATAGCCTCTCTGCTCTCACCCACCACTTGTTTTCTCCCTGCAGCAGCACAGCAGTTTCTGGTTCATGGGGATGCTGCTCAGCTCTCAAACCTGACTCTCTGCTGAGCTCTCAGTTGCTCATACACTGTCCCAGCAGGATTTCACAGCTTATCTACATCTGCAGATATCTCACATGCCCAGTCCAGGGGAAGCTTTGATAGCTAAACACTGGAAAAGAGACCTGGAGAAAGGCTGGGTTGGGGCAGACACTGGGGAGCATTTACAAAGGGTTTTTAAAGTTATCTCAAGCTTTCTCCACACTGCAGGCACAAGGAAAAGGCAGGTTGGACACTACTCAGATCTGGTCTTAGTGACAACCACACCTTCACAGAGCCAGCCATTCTTCAGAAGTACGCTGGCTTTTCCAGGTTTTCCCCATTCTATTTTAAAGCTCTCCACAAATAATTTTCAAGTGGTAAAATACTTCTAACAGCATCAGCGACTTTTAAAGTTTTACTACTAATAATATTGTTGTTGTTATTATTAATGTTGTGTTGTTGTTATTTAGTTTGACATAAATTTGGAGACAAAACACTCTTCCACAGCTACAGGTAAAGAGGAGTGGAAGGCAGTGCCAGGAATGGTGAGTAAACCAGAACTGTCCATCTTTCCCTGGGAGATGGGAGGGGATGGCTCTGCAGTTGTGAAGCTCAGCCAGGTCTGCAAACTTTAGAGCATGAAGGCACCAAGAGCTGCTTGGCAGATTTTAAACACCCAAAGTAAAGCACTTCACAAACTTGAACTTGGTAAACTTTAACTTAGCCCAGCTTGAACACTACAGGGCACTTATTAAAGCATTGCCTGGAATTTTTTAGTTTGGTGTGGAATGTATTTTGAGAAGAAGCTAGAAGAAAAGAGAGGAAGAA
>VRYO01000180.1:8673586-8706957 GCA_009812075.1 Sialia sialis
GCTGTGGGACACTCCGCCATTTTGTGTCAGGCTATGTGGTCACTCTGCCATTTTGTGTGGGGCATGGTTCACTCAGCCATTTTGTGTCAGGCCATGGGGTCACTCCACCATTTTGTATCAGATACTGAATTCCTTGCAGTGCAAATGGGGATGCTGGATGTGCCAGGTTCTACTCCAAATGCGGTTCAGGAAATTTCTGAGAAAAGAAAGAAAGAAAATTACTTTTAGTTTGTTTTATAGGAGTTTTTTGTTTCATCTAACGAGATCTCTGAACAAAGGGCTGATGTGGACTGTACCCAAGTATTCAGAGCTTTGAAGGCTATATTTCTTTAGAGTAAAATTAGATTATGATAGAAAAAGATGATATGATGGAAGAAGTATCTACCTGTTGGTTTTCAGTACGTTACACTCCCAGATTAACATAGGTTCCTTTTGTCATCTGCCTTTAAACCCAGTGAATGTTCATCAACAACACTGAGGCAAAGTGAGGAAAATCTAGTTTACTTACAGACGCTGTTAATTATACTACCAATGTTTGGTCTATTTGTCCACAAGGTAACATTAGCTCAGAAAAAGACACTGGGATGTATTATGTGCCTGTTTGCTATTGATTTAATGAGCTGTACTCTTGGGACAGCAGGAACATTTCTATTGCCATTATCCATCTTTTATTTTCTCCTTTCCAAGAACAGGCAGAGTGTGTGTATTCCCATGGGGAAAAAAAGAGCATAAAATTTAATTTAGCAGTTAAAGAACACAAGGTCCACTACAGCATTCCATTCTGTTCAGAAGAATACTCAATAATATATATGATTTCCTTTCTGTGGATCATAAGTCAAGGTCTTGATGAAGTGAAGGATTTGTGTCAGAGACAAGCCAATGTGAAAATACAAAAATGTTATTTTCATGAATTATGCTTCCTGTTATCGTCTCTGCCAAGCAAGCTAATAACAACAAATGCAAATACAGATAACCACATGAAAGAAGATGTAATTAAGTATCTGAATTTGATTTAATGGTGCAACAAAAGTATAATCCATGATATGGTTTAAAGTTATTTCATAAATTCCATTTGTTTCAGGTATAACCAGGGCAAGGTTACTGAAGTTTAGCTTGTGACTGAAGTAACAGAACTGGTTAACAACTGTTATTGTGAATTTCCATAATGAGGGGAGAACAGGGTCCTGAAATGTCATACCAGTGTAGCCTGAAAACTACTTTTTCATAATTCCTTGTAAACATCAGTGTCTGAGTAAAAGTCAAGTGTTTAATCACCTGAAATCAGTGCAGGCCATGACGTTTGTTGTTGTTCCCTAGATTTGCTTCAAAAGATCACTTTTGAACATCACTTGGCAAGGGCATGTGTGTTCCTCATTAAATGCAGCTTGCTTCTGCTAGTTAAGCTGAGCCAGCATGGAACAGCGTGCAGGAGAAAGTCAAAGCCTTTCTCTGAGTGTAGGGATGGCTCTACATCAGCAATGTGCAGGGCACAGTTTGGAAATGGACATCACTAGTGTCCAATATCTGTATGGATTTCCCAAAATCCAAAGCAAGAGACTAATTCCTTTTAGATAACCAAGCTGCATTTGTGGTTTTTATGATGGCTGGAAGGGAGGGAATGTCCTGTGGAGGGGAAGGATAGCCCTGTGAGAAGAAGAAGAAGAGCACCAAGCTGTGATTGCTGTCAGACTTTGAATGAAGAAATTGCACATTGCTTACAAGGAGCATTTTGGGACAGTGAAGTGTATGTCATTAAAGAATATATCATAAATCATAATCTAATTTTCCTCTAAAGAAATATAGCCTTCAAAGCTCTGAATACTGGTAGAATTTGAAGTGCATAACTAGTAATGTCTTACCTTTGGGCAACAGACTGGTGTCTTTCTCTCAGAGCATACTTTTTTACAGTGATTGGTTCCAGTTTTATTTTGGTTTTCATCATCAGATTTCATTACATTTTGTTGCTCTGAATGGAGGGAATATAGTTAGTGTTGATAAAAAGCATATTGGGTCGGTGTTGTTTATCTTTACCAAATTGTTTAGTCTCTCAAGTGACCCATAAGCAATCTCTTAGCAGACCCATTTCTAATGCACCTAAATAATTGATCTCTTATTTCTGTGTGGCTGTGGAGAATTTGAAAGAAATCCACTAAGAAGGGTTTGAAAAAGTACAGAGGGAACACATAGCTCTGGCCCTCAGCCCAGGTGACTTCAGCATCTTTTGTCTTTAAATGTGATTTCTCTGAGGTTTTTACTGCTGCTAAGATTTTTTTCTCTTCTCTTTGCAAGGAAAAAGACTGCATGATTAATTCTGCTTTCAGCACTGGATGTGAAAGTTTGCTTAGGAAGCCCCTGTGTGGAATGGCAGCAGAGGAGAGCAAGAAGTGCCTGCTTTTTGTGAGGAGGAACACACTGTGCTGCTTTCCCTGCCACAGCCACAGAGCCCTCACCAGCAGCCTGTGAGTGTGCCAAGGTCCAGAGTTATCCCAGGTAATGAGCACGTTGAGAGGAAGTGGTACCATTTGTGGCTCCTGTCTTTCTCTCCCATCATTCTCTTACCCTACAGCCTGACTGAACTTGTGGGATGCTTCTATTGAGATCAGTGGGAAATTCTCAGCAGGCTGAGATCCCACTGATACCTGTGTTTTTCTTGTCCATGTCAGGGGCCTGCACAAGGACGTGTACTAGGAGACAGTCCTTGAAATCCAGGTGGAGCCATGTCTTTCTGTGTTAGCTGTGGTTGTTCCTCAGAGGCGCACAGGAAACATTTCCTATAGCACAATCCTAAATTCATAAGCATGCAATAACCAGTCTCACTGCCCTGTCTGCTTGCTCAGAAGCCTTCTGAAATTCAGTGTCTTTCCAAAGGCACAGGTTTCAGGTTGCCATTTCTTATCCTTGTCTTCAATTCTTATTTCATTGCTCAAACCCAGGAAATTCTGTTTAGCTAGAAGGCAGCTGTTTCTTGAACTAACATGAAAAAAAACATACAGTTTTGACTTAAATCAGAAAAATATGAAAAATCCATTGCTTCCCATTGTAAATCTCTTACAGTAGTTAGTAGCTGAGTTAGAGGTATAAATGCCTTCTTTCTAGTTTGGTCTGGCTACAGATTCCAGTTTGATGTTATTTTTATCCACAAGACAAAGAGTCCTTTGGCACCTGGTGTTTTCCTCCCATGATTGTACATCTGTATTCCAACCTTGAGTATTTTTTTAGAAGCTGAACAGATTGGCTCCTTGGAGTCTAATCATTTTATGGCACTTTCTCCAGTTCCCAAGTAGGGGCTGAAGTTTTTTTGAACACCTTCTCCAGATTTTCAGTAGACTGTAGAAAATGTGGACATCAAAAGTAAATAAAATATTCCATTATTAGTGTCCTTCAAATGATGTACAGGAATATTACCTCCTGAGGAGACAACCCTGTGGGCTGCATTGAGCCTAGAGCATCCCCTGCTGCTCTGGCCTTAGGATGGCACTCCCAGGCAGAGAACCGGCTGTGGAGTTTGTTCTGGGTGAGACAATCTTTTACTCCTTAGGTCTTGTTTGTTCTTAGAAAGAAAAAAAACCTCCAAAGACTCAAGTTTGAAAATATCTCAGAAAAAGGATTTCATGTTTTCTCACAGCATTTCCATTCTCTGTCTCAACCCCTACAGCCATTTTATAAAAGCAACCTGTGCAAAACAGAAGGGGAAAATGTAAAAAAGAAAAAGGTTACAGAATAAACTTTCTCATTTTATTTTATATTCCATAATATGCTCACAGCAGCCATGTCTGTATGTCTAATTCAGGAAAAATACACCTGTCTTCTCTGATGATTATATTTTCAAAAGTCACTTTTTCCCGTTTCCTGATTCCGGAGGGTAGGCTCTGTTTAATTCCCCCTAACTAAAATCAGAGATTTTATTCAGGTATAGCCCTCAGGGTCTCATGCATAACTGGAGTGTTTCAGTGGTTGCATTTCCCAGCAGAACTTGTTGAAGATCTTGGAGGTGAGTAATCAGTGCCATAAAATAGCTGCTCCACTTTTATAGTTATGGGCAAATCTTTGTTCTGATTTTCCTGGCTCCAAGTGCAGCATGCTGGTTTGTCACTGCTGAATGAGGAAATTCACTCAGTCTCCCTTCTAATTCCAGATTCTTCAGTCAGTAATTGACTAGTGATACTATTTCCCCAAAGATCATTTCTTTTATACCATGTTTTTTCCCCAAGAACTTTCAGAACTTATAACCAGAAGTAGAGTTACAGTGCAAGGGAGTCAGTACTGCTGGAAACATTAACAGCTTTGATCAGGAGAGTAGAGCAGGTCTGAGAGTTTATGTTCCTGCTGTGCACAAGTCAGGTGAGAGATACACTGGCATAAAGGGGCATTTGGGGAATTCCTGAGGTAGGTGTGACAGCAGCAATCCAAGATTGTTCATTACAGGGAGGGTAGATGGAAGGAAGGCCAAGTCAGGTGTAAAGTTATCAATGCTTTTCTTGTATTCCCAGTGGAAAAGCCATGTCAGGGACTCTCTTCTGCATTGTCTCCCATGACAGAAGACCTCCCAAGGAATCAAAGTGTGTTTCTGGTGCTGAGATTAATCCCACAACACTGTAACCTTAGTTTACCTTAAAGAAACAAAGATATTTATTTTATTGTCCACTGCATTTTCTCACCATTAGCATCTCCCACCCATTATCACCATGTTTGGTTTCTCCTAATTCACCCAACCCTCAATCTCTCTCCCTTCTCTGGGATTTTTGCAGTGTTGTTGCTTGTTCTGTTCCTTGCAGTTTGGATTTCTTTTCCTTGGAAGCAGCAGTGCTGTTCCCAGCAGTGGCCCTGTGAGCATGTCAGTTTTTAAGCGATGCGGATGTTTCCTGATCCATAATACGCAATAAACAGGTTACCCTCTGCATGGAAAATTTAATCCATGCTTTTGTTAGCAAGTTGAAGCACAGGCTTTAGCTAAATTAACCCAAATGCCTTTGCCTGGCCATCTGTTTCCAACAGAAATGAATCTTGAGCTTTAATTATAAATCTCTTATAAATATTATTTTTCTTTTCTTTTCTTTTCTATCCCAATCTGCCCTTTTGAAGATTGGTTGAGCTCTCCCTGTGGCATCTGAAAGGTGAGTGGGATCACCAGCGTGGTTCCTGGTGTGATTCATTTTTTCTATTAGCCTTCTTGTTAGTGACTTTAAATCTATTTATGCTCTTGCTGCAAGTTGAAGCAAAAATCTGTGTTGCCAAATCATGATCATAAATTTGCTACAGATATGTGTTATGAAGCAGTCTAAGTACAAACATGTTAAACCATATGGAAAATCTGCCCCAATCTGGCTGAATTGTTCCAGTGTTTAATTACCCAGATTGTTAGAACTGTGCACCCTCTTTCTAATTGTTTTTCTAATTCTAATTTCCTGGTGTAACCCTCACATCATCTTATAATTCTCTGTGTTCCCCATGAAGGTGTGCTTAGATTGAGACCAAACAGTAAAGACTCCCAGTCCAGGTGCTGCTCTCCAACAAAATATTACTCATCTCAGTAAGGATTTGTCATTAAAAAGCTGTGTAGTTTATTATTTTTTTCCAAAGAAAGGGTGAAGTCATTCTCTTTATTTTAAATTAAATGGGTGACAGGGAGGGGAACACAGAGCGCTCTGCACTGGGGTGTCAGGGGACTGCTTGGTCAGATCCCCTCTAGAGCTCTTCCCTTTTTCCTGCAGGTAAAGGGAAGGTATTCACATCTCATGCAGGGCAGGGCAGCAACTCCTTATTGTGAGCAAAAAAGAAAAGAAAAGCTCACTGAGTTACACATCCTGGCACCTTTTCCAGCCCTGCTGGGGAGCTTGGCCCTTGCTAGTCAGCACAAAGACCTTGAGCAAGAGAGGAGCCTTTTGCTGCCAAGCTTCCCTCCCCAGCAGAGGCCAACTTGCAGCAGCACGGCGTGGAGATGAGTCAGTGCAGGATGGACGTGGGCAAAGACTGCTAGCCCACCTCTGCAGAGACAGCTGCACTTATTGCTTCACCCCAGAACCACGGAGCTGGGCAGGTATTCAACACTCAGCACTGAAATCCTGGCCTGTGTGCTGGTCTTCTGCTCCACCTTTTACCTCTGCCAGGTTCAGTTCCCATCCCTCCTCCTCAGCTCTTGGTGCTTGCCATCAGTTAGGGTCCTTTTCTTCAAAGGATTTCCAGTTTAGAAGGGTGGCGGATTGACTTTTGATCTTCTTGAACATGCTTTGTCTCCAGAATGACCAGAGTAACTTCTATCAAAACGTATTTATTCAGACATTCTCATAGCCATTCCTTTGTTTGATTTACCATCACTGGAGGGATTTAAAAACTGTGTAGATGTGGCAGGAGGGGACACTGTTAGTGGTGGCCTTTATGCCATTGTTAAATCTGCCCATGGGTTTTCTTCCTCTATGATTTTGCTCTGCTGAGTGCTTGTACAGAGAATGTATCTACACTGAGTACTGAAGTTCAGTGAGTGAAAATTATTCAGTCTGATTTGTTCTCATGCCTGCTCAAGCTATGTTCTTTCCTGAAAATACAATATTTATTTGCATATTTCCCATGAATACTGTAGCTGTGACTTCTTCCTCCAGCATTCCTCATAGAGAAGTTTAGCAGCAGCTTCTGTGAAAAAAAGGCATCTGAGAATCATGAGACAAAGGGTGGGATTGTATCTGGTACCAGCTCGCTGCACCTCTGGGAGAATAATAATCAGCCCTTGGAGTAAGGGAAGATGCTCCAAGAATTGCTCAGCTGGACCTCAGAGTTTCTGGACTGTGAAAGGTAGAATAATATAGAAGCAGAAGATGGATGGTAAGGACAGAGTTCCCCTCAAATGAAGTCTCTGGCTTTACACACCCAGCCTCTGGGGAAAAATACACATAGAATTGGTTTATAAAGCAGGAAAGACGCTGATTCTTCATCCAGTTTTGAATATAGAACTCCAAACAACGGAAGCATTTGTGTGGATTTTTATGTGAGCAGATGACTTTAATGTATTCTCAATCACTGTCTATGTGTATATTTAGAACAAAAACAGACACTTAAGCAAGAAAAGATAATCCAAGACACTTGTATCTGTTGTGATGCAATGTTAGCAAAGTTACTCCCACAGTAACACAAATAGTTGCGTTAAGTCTTCTGACTTCTGGACTTTGGGCACCTCTGCTTTTCCATCCATAAATCCTCCTAAATCAGTGACCTCTGGATGTTGATGGCTCTTGTTAGGCCCTCTCTACACACCAGCCTTGGGAAATGAAGCTTGGAACATTTGTTTCAGGTTCCAGTTGCTGTGCCTGGGGATGCGAGAAGCGTGCTGAGGCTCATTAAATCTGCAGGACTTGGAAGCTGTGCCCGTGGTGACAGCACAGACAATGTTCCACATGAAACCCAAGCACTAGAACTCTGGCATGAGGCACACGAGAGCGCTCGGGAGCGGTTCCAGAGCCGACTCCAACACGGCTCCTTGTTTTTCAGCGGCTGACGAAGAGGTGGTTTGAACAAAAAAAGCCAGAAGTGAAACAGATGTCCTCAGGGAAGCTGGAGATGGAAATAGCTCTCATGTGAGGCATCACACACACAAGGACTGGAGGCTGCTTTGGGAGTTCCTCCAGAGACCAACAACCTTTCCTGCAGGATGTGGGGAGCTGTCAGATGTGGAGTTCTTACAGAGGATAACATCCTTACACATCTTCATTTCCTCAAAACATGGATAAGCCAGCTATGCTACTGTACCACTTTAGTTGTTTCCAGCTACAGGCAGAGATCCAGAGACATTCTGGATCCGTGAGATGCATCCTGGATTCCAAACGAAGGAATCTTTCCCTTTAAGCCTGCTCATTTCTTCAATCTAACACAACTAACCTGAAATACTCTTATTTCTTTTAAACTCTTCTTCTCAATTTGCTTTTGAATTGCTTTCATCTAAAGTGTGAAATTCCAAGTCACTGCAAAAAAGCTGTCTGAGGAATATTCTTGGCAGTACTGCTAGCAGAGAGTACAGGAAACCTCACAAGAGAGTTCGTTCCAGCAGCACTGCCATCCACGTTTCACAGCTGCAGAGACATTCAGAGCAAATGCAAACAGTGCCTTTCCCTTCAGCAAAGCCACACTTACTCAGGACATGTCTCTGGAAGTGTCCAAGGCCAGGTTGGACAGGGATTGGAGCAACCTGGTCCATTGGAAGGTGTCCCTGCCCATGGCAAGGTGGGTTGAATGGTCTCTAAGGTCTCTTCCAAGCCAAACTGTTCTGTGGTCCTGTGAAAACACTTGCAGGCAGCCCCTTGAGCTGCTCAGCATTACTGCACCGGTGTATTGGCCTCATCTGTGCATGAAACACATTTTCTGAGTATCACCTTATCTAAAACGTCCTTTGGATGAGAGATGTCCTCAGCACCCCGTTTTGGCCATGTACTAAATCTAAGGAAATACCCTGGCTATTTCATTTTTAATATCTTAAGGAATTTCATATTTAAGATATTTTAATATTCTAAGAGTATTTCAGCAATAGGAGATAACCATTTTATGGCAATAAATTACTTTAAAACAGAAAATAATAATCATGTGAAGGAATGTAGAATCAACAAGTACTTGATTGCACTAAATAATCCTCCTTAAAATTTCTCCTGATTGTCCTGACCTTTTCTTTTTGCCACTTAGCTGATCTGCATGTTATGAGTTACCAGTTGAATTGGACCCAGATCCCAAGCCTTCCAGAATGACTGAAGTAAAAGCAGATGAGAGTTAGGAGACAGCTATGCAGTAGAATTCACTGTTCAGGAAATACTACATAGCAAGCTATAGAGAGCTCTAGGGAAAACACTAGGAAGAGGGAGTATACATTTTTTCCCAGTTATTATATTTTCTTCCCAAATAACAGGTCACACACATACTATGTTTGTAGTAAGTAAAGGTAGCACATGGTAAAAAAAAAAAGTCCTGTAAAAATGGCAGCATTCCAAGAAAATTAAATCTTGTACCCTAATGCACACATGCACACACGACCAAAAGTCAGCTTTCATGGTAAATAGTAGCTTTCTTTACAGGTTTTTATTCAGTCAATTTGAAATCTCTGAATTATGCCATATTGGTCAATTTACAAAACTTAGAAAAAATCCCTTTTGATCTCTGAATCCACCTGCTTTGGCAGCACACCCTGGCTGGAGAGGGCTGAGTGCTTGCTTCTTATGCAGGAATCACAACTTGGGTCTTATTTATTCACTTATTTCTCACACATCCTAGCCTCTTGCTAATGCCTTTTTTCACGGCTGCACATTTTTCAGACTGCAGCAAAGTTCCTTGACAAATATCAGTGAAGTATGAAAATCACTAAAGTGATTAGACAGAGATATAATTTACTCAACATATTCAAGATAAAAGACACCAAATAACCTTTTTTGCTCCCAGAGTGGATTTAACATCACAAAGAAGGAACATATGGTTTCATCTTTTCCTAAGGTATTACTTTTATTATTTTTCCTTTGCCTTTTTCTTTTTTTTTTTTTTTTTTGGATGTGAAATAAATAATCCATGCAGAAAATGGAAAGTAACAGTGTAAGGACTGAAAACTCTAAATCAAGCAGTGGGCTATGGAAGCAGAGCTGTGTGGAGGTGAAGGGCACCCTCAGGACTTATTTATGTACACCAAGATAATTTACTTTTGTTTTAAGAGACTGCTTGAGTCCAATTACGGTCACTTTGCATTGATGTAACTGTCACACTTGATTTGTGTGCACAGTGATTGTACAAAATCACACACAGGTGAAATAGTGCCTGACAGTAACTCCAGGAAGGGTTTGTTCTATACCATTTATTTTGCTGTGACTTGCAAACTGATAGGAAGATACAGGAGGGATTTACCTGTGGGCACTCTGTATCTCCTGTTAGTGATGCTGCTTGCTGGCTCTGACTTCCCACTCCAGGGCTAAGCCAGAGGCTTGGCAGTGTGGGAGCAAGGAGAATCCAGGCACAGTGTGAAAGCAGCACCTTAACACAGCAACAGCCCCAAGCAGCCCCTCAGGGTTTGGTGGTGTGGAGTGCAGTAGCCAAGGAAATGAGTTGGAACAGGTGAAAGTTGCCCCCCATTCTCCTCCACCACATATGCTGTGTTCTAGTATTGTTTTCATATATTGCATGTGTGGTTTTCCTGAGAAGGTGAGGGAGTTGTTAGTTGGGAGTGGTGATCCTTTTTCAACTGGTGCTCATTCTTAGTAGGAGAAATGCTTGGAAAAAGTTGGCCCATCCCAGTGAAACCTTGAGAAATTTCCAGGCAGGTGAGATGTAGAGGCACTCACTAGGTCGAAAATTTTGATTGTGATTTATTAAAACGTTATGAGATTTCTGTTCAGTGTCTACATGTGTTCAAAATGCAGTTTTACTTCTTTGAAAGATTCCATTCCTCTTCCCTCCAGCAGAACCTTAGCACTCCCCAGGAGCAGGCTCTTTCCTTGGAAAGCCATTTTACCTACTGCAAACACAAACAGCCTTTGGAATAAACAGAGCTCCCAAGGAGATCTGCAGGCCTGGGAGCAGGTAGAGCCTGGTGCAGGGTGACACAGTCACCCACCCACTCACACACAGGCTGCACAGATGCACACTCACCTACAAAACCCCCAAAATCTCCCTGATTGCTCAGAAACAATCAGCACAGACCAGTGAAACTACAGGGTGTTTTCATTGCTTGGCAGAAATCACTGTAAGGACTCTCAGCATGCAATAATATTTTCCCCTTGGAGTTTGGAGGGTAAGAGTTAAGAGAGCTCAAATCCTGTATTATTCTGGGCAGCTGTAAAGGAAAGTATTTTGTATTGCTGGAATTGCTTGAGCATGTACTTTAAATTGAAAGTGCTCACCCAGCTCAAGTGGTCTGAATTGAAACTACCATCATTGCTCATGAGCTTTAATACTCCCACTAGTTTGATCAATGAGAGGGAAAATTAATACTAAAAAAGAGAAGTATAACACATATACACTCAGTTTCCTATCTTTGCACTTTTTTAACAAAGCAACTGTTATACATTTTATCCACAGAAGGGGAATCAAGCCCTTGTTTAATTCCTGCAGTGTTCCAAATATTGCTACTGCAACAATCTCTTATCAAATGTCAGTGGAACAGCTTTCAAGTTGATGTGAACTGTCAGGAGTTCTTAGGCTTGCTGGTTTTCACTGTATTGGTGACTAAGTTGTTAAAGCCTGAAGCTAAAGGCGGCTTCTGCATGTAGCTACAGAGACAACATTCAAAAATATTTATTATAGTCAAGAATAATGCAAAAGGAGAGAGAATGAATATACAAGCAGTGGCTTAAATGCTTTTATTGCTTTGGTTTCTCCATTTCAGCAGCTGGCATAGCTGTTAGAGTCCTTTTACATTAAAAAGAAAAGAGAGAAGGAAAAGCAGGATATCTGGGGGGGAAATAATAAAAGAGAAAATAAAATTGAAGCTTTTGGGACAGCAATTATTCTTTGCTGCAATTCAAATGGGTCATAAGCGGGTCAAATAAAGATGAGTGTAGAGAACTCCATCAGATACAATGTGTGCTTGTGCAGTGACTGTGTGGTCTAATCTCAGTGCTGTTGCAGGAGGTGCCCCAGATGCCGTGGTTATTCCGAGTGACAGCTGTCCTGTGGTGGTGCAAAAGCTGCAGACGATCACATAACCAAGCTCTGCCCCGCAATTCCCAGCTCCTCCTTCTCCGTGTGCCTTTCCTTCAGCCCAGAGCTTTCCTGTCCAGCCAGCAGAGCCCTGTGTCATGGGAGGAGCACCAGTTATCTTTACCTACCCAGTCTGCCTGCAGTAGAGAGAAAATGGTAATGCTTCATGTTTCTTTCATGCCCTGTCATAAATCTGTCACTTTGAAAAATAAAAAGACAGAGTTAAATTAATTACTCCCCTATTGATTCCACTTGGCCAGATTCATTAGGCAATCCTATCCCTGAATAAACCCCCAAATACTGCTCTGGGTAAAACCTGGCAGGGAAATGCATTGCACTCATTTATATTTCATTGTTTTAAGTGGTTTCCTCTGTAAATATTTCATAGATGTTGTATATATTGAGGTGAATAGCAAAGCAGAAAACTTCAGGAAATCTTGACTGCAAACTTTCAGGTTCCTGATAGGGTAACCTTTCTTAATCAGAAAAGAACTAATAGCTCTCTTCTAGCACAAGCTGATTGGATTTTTGCGGTAATTACCGAAATACCAACACCTATACATGTACTTTATGTGCAATAATTTACTAATTAATGCAGTTTGCCATTAACAAACTGCATTAATAAGTAAATGGTTGCACACAAGACTCTACCAGTGGCTCACCTGCACACAAACCTTATTATTCACATCAACATCTGTTATTTGAACCAAAATTGAACTTCCATGCCAGGATGTAGAATAGAAGAGATACCCATTAATTTCTAATAGCTGACAGCAAAAGCATTAATTTACTATTTATTTAATATTATTATTGCTCCTTTACATTTCAGCTGGTTCAGAGAGAGCATTGTGCAGCAAATTTGTCATTTGTAGAGAGGATGGAGATGGCTCAATGTAAGTAAAGCCGTAGTAGCTGAGAGAGTAAGTGACCCAGAAGAGTTTCATGTGGTAATTGATAGCAAAACTAAACATTAGACTTGTAATCATGCAGGGGCCATCAAAATTAATTGTATTTGAGCCAAACTGTTGAAAAGCTTAATCTCTTCGGGGAGGATTTGTGGAAGTGCAGTATCCTTCAGGGAACCATGCAGATCTGCCTTGCAATGGCCTGTTTCCTGAGGTTTCCTCAGGGATCACAGAGAATTTATAGGGAGGCTGGATTTTTTTTGTAGTCATGCTGCCTTTACCAGCTGCACAAATTCTTCCTGGAATGACTACATTCCACAAAAGCAATTACAGAAAATGCTGGGATTTTTATTTTCATTGCCTTTAGTTGTTCTGCAGAGACAGCTTTTCTCTGAGAAGTACCCAGAGCATGCACATTGTGTGAGGGAGAAGAGCCTGCCTGTTTTTCCTTTGCACTGAGGGTATTTGGAAACTGCTGTTATGCAAAAAAAAATATTTAAAAGAGCCTTGACTTGTTGTGCCTGTGTTGTGTGGGACTGGATACCCAAGGCCACATAGACCATAGATTTAATTCCTGCTCTTATCTCTTCTTGTGTTGCTGCCTGGGAATTCATTACCTTTATCAAGACAGAAAAATAAGCTCTTTTCTTTTAAAGCAACAGCACTGTATAAGAAAGCAAATTGTGACCTCATTTGTTGGTAGCAAGGGTGAGATGAACTGCAGCTCTGACCTATTTCTCCAGAGTTACAATTATCTGCAGGAATGGTACCATTTTGCTTCTTAAATCCTGGATTATTCTAATTTGAGATTTAGAGAAGTTACTCTGTCTCTGGTTACAGACCTTGGTCCTTCAGGCTAAGCCAGCATGAGGGATGAATGAATACACATGAGGGAGCAAAGAAAAGGCAGGGGATCAAGGCAGAAGGAATTGGTAATTTTCACTTTAATCTTTTATATATATAATTTAAGAAGTTGTCTATGTAATCAATACAATTTTATTTCCACATACATGTGTTTATTTTAATATTTCATAAATATATGTGTGTATATATATATATGTGAAAAAAAGTGCTTCCATATGCGTCCATATGTGTTCCCACATGGAGTTGTCTAAACCAAGGTCACGTGGTGAGGGATCTGCGTTTTATTCACTTGTCTGGCAAGCTCTACTTTGCTGAGACATCAGCCTCTCTGTGCACCATGGGAGTGATAAATATAAAAGACTTGAAGAAATCAAGTTCTTAGATATTCAGAACCAAACCCCTTGGTGATAGAAGTTGACACAGCTGCCTTTAAATCAGTTTAATACTTGCTTAAATCAATGGAAGGAAAGTGAATTTCATTGTGTGAGGATCTGGTATTTATAATCTGATTTAATTTTTTATTTATTAGCAGTGCACACAACCTTCAAGAACAAACTTTTTTCCCCCAAGTTTTATATTTATCTGTATCACCAAAATAAACAGAAAATATGTTCATATGTTTTCCTCAAGTAAAATTTCCATGGTTAGTTTTCAGCCTTCAGAATATACCATTGATTCAGTGGGTTCTTGGCCATGGTTGTGTTTTGTCAAAGCTGGACTTGATGGTCCTGAAGGTCTTTTCCAGCCCCAGTGATTCCACAATTCCATGTTTTTTGTTGTTTCACCAGTCAGGGTGCTGTGAGCAGCACCTGCAGCAACATTGTGTTGGTAACAAAACCAGAAATTGTGAGTCAGGCTCTCACCCAGCACAGGACCAGCTCTAAAACCTGAGTTTTCAGAGAAAAAGCCCCAACAAAGCAAATCAACAAAACCAACTCATATCTCTTTGCTTACCTACTGCTTTCTACCACAGCTGGCTGAGGTTTTCAGGAAGAATTCATGACTCTGTCCCTGGAGGGCTCACACACAGCCTCAGCATCTGCTGGCCTCGGAGAGGGATGCAGGGAGAGCACAAGGGGCTGGTGGAAAACGGGAGACACTTGGGCTGAGGCAGCTGACAGAGATGAAAAAGTGGTGCTGTTCTTTAAATTACTCTAACAAATTTTAAATCTTTCCCATCCAGCTAGCAAAGAAGGGATTGACATTGACACTAATGGGAAGGAGATACTGCCATGGTGCCCAAAAACGAGACAGAACTTTTTCTCCTGAGGGATATGCATTGAAAACAGGCAAAAGGTGGGTGCCTCTAAGTCTCAAGAGAGTTTTGCTGTAAAAATGAGAACACACACTAAAATCTCCAGCACTAGCTCTAAGAGTAAATCAAACATTTTCCTCATTCCCTAAACACAACAACTCAGCAAATGCATCGGAAAAGGCAGATGAGTAATAGAGCCAGTCTTGGTTCACAGCTGTCCAGGGAATTTCAGGTACTCTTGGAATCTTGTGGCTCCTGACATGGCAGTAATGTGCATTTCTTAGATGGGGCTTTTTTTAGAATTTTCTTCTTCCTTTTGTCTACATATATTTTATTTTATTTTTTTTTGTGATAGAAAAGTATGTACATAAAGACACCTTCCACTATATTATCAGATTGTTATGGGTATTACCATTACTAATTACTTTAATTCCCCTTAAAATATATAGCTAGTTTCAAGGTCAAGAATATTAATAAATGCCCAATAACTAAAAATTACCCAGTATATATTGAAATAAAATTCCTAAGAAGATCATAAGAGATCTTGTTAAAGACTGAAAATTGTGAAGTTGGTTAGGAAGTTTTCAAAATGGATAAGGATCACCAGCCATGCAATAATCTAAAATAGACAAGTGTATGTGTCCTTTAGTATAGCTGTAGTATAAGTACTAGTTGCCTTTTACATGATTCAGTGTTTAATATTGAAGTTTCTAGACTTTACACCAAATCCCGGATTATGAAGAGTATCCCATGGGCATTTTTCAGCTGTTTATCTCCACTTTGGTATAATTGTAATAAGAGTAATTTGTTGCTAAGAAAAACATAAGCACATTTGTTACATTTGTTATTTGTTGTTATTAAAACTTAGAGATTGTGTTGTGACATCACTACATCTTAAAAACAAAAAGAGATTAACTTTATAAAGCAGTAAATATTTGATCAATTTTGAGTCAGATTTGAAAGTAAGAAATTTTGACCAAAATAGGAGAAGGTTTCAAATGCTGATTAAACCCCAATATGTTTCAAATCTGTGTCCAGCTCTGCCCTCTCCTCCCTTTTTCCATGCTACCTCAAATGTTAGTCTAGGAAGAACTGGAAATAAAATTTCTTTTCACCGTCTGTTATCTGACATTTGGAAGAAGTCCTTGTTTGACTAGTAATGAGAGAATTAGGAGCAGTTGGGCTATAAATCATTACCCTCAAATTTACAAATCTGGTACATTTTTAAAGGCAAAACAGATAATGCCCTCTGTGGAAAGGGCCACATCCACCAAGAAACGGAGGCTTATCCAAGCATTCAAATACCAAACAGATGGAGGAACTTTCCAGGGAACACACATAGGGGAAAAAATTGCTGAGGAATACAAGGTAAGAGGAGCTCAACAGGGCCACAGCAAGTGTTAATGACCCAGGGATTATCTGTTCCAAAACTACATGGAAGATACAACTAGGAAGAAAAGGGTTCTCCTAACACAAACATCCAGTGAGGAAATAGCATACAGCACCATGTGATTATCCCCCTGAAGATGAAATTGGAATGGATTTGCCATCCTGATTACATCAACTTTATAAGGATCAAGTTTAGACAAAATATCCCAAAGCTGACTTGACAACTTCACAGAGGAAGGAGAAAATCAAAAACAGACCCAGATGTTCCATGTCACGGGCGACTTCATATTAGTGAGTCACACACATTACATAAGCAAAGGACAGGGAAAGGACCACGGCAAGGTCACCCCAGAGCTCCCTGTTGTGCTGGGCACCGGGAAAACACGGAGCACGAGAGGAGCTCAGGCTCTGAGTCAAAGCTGGGGAAGTGCACACTGCTGGGTCCAAGAGGGAAGGAGGCTTGGCATGCAGTGGGAAAGGAGGGCAGTGAGAAAGGAAGAGAAGTCTGGGACCACTGAGGTGCTCTGCTGAGGAAGGGCTGTGGGGATGGCAAAGCAAGGCAGAAGGGAATAGCTGGTCAGTCAGGCTGGGGACAGTTTGCTGGGAGGCTTCCCCTGGGGACGTGTGATGATGAGGAGCAAAGTGCTAGCTGGGTCCCACCTGGTGGGAATGTTGTGTTAATCCGGTGCTGGTTGTAGGGATTTGTGGTGCTGTGGTACATCAGAAGGTGATGGATAGGCAGACAAAGAGATAAGTACTCTTTTTTGGGGCAGAAATAGAGGAGGTGGATCTCACTGACTGCAGCAGATTGTGCTTTCAACAAATGTGAACAGCCCTTGGGTAAGAAAGCTGTGAATAATTTCTGGGTCTGTTTCTGCATGCTGTGTCAGTTGCTCACAGGAGATGATTAACATGCCTCAACACTGTCACATCTGAAGGTTATGCTGTGGAGGGCCCCTCCAAATCCCCACTTCCCACACACCTAAGGCACAGGAATTCCTCTGTGTGCAGGAGTGCAGCAGGCACCCTGGCCATAAGAGGTGACTGTGTCTTTTTGTTACACTGTCTACTCCATGGGAGTGAAAATGAGAGGTGGTTCCTCTCCAGACATCCAAAGGGAACATTCTGTCTCAGCTCTGGCTCTCCTCTTTCCATCCTTCCTATGGATTTTATTTTCTTGCCCCCTGGAGAAAAGAAATAGGTAAGAAAAGCCTAATTGAAGCAAGATTATTACAGTTCCACTGAGAATAAGGGAAAGATTTATTCTCTTCCTCCCTTCTACACATCTTGCTGTAGACTCTGCCTCGCCTAACATATGTACCTTTATTCATTTACTTCCTGCTGGTCACCTGGGAGAAGCCTTTCTCATGGAATTTATTGCCTTGGCTGCCTTGTTTCTGTCCATGCTCATAGTAAGATGTAGAGAATGCTCATGTGTTTTGTCTTATTCTCAGATGAGAGTGAAAGGGATTTATCTATGCTGAAAAATATGTACTTTTGGCTTGGTACGGCCAGGAGTTACCGTAAGAAAATGTTGAAACTGGAGCCTCTGAGCTGGCAAAAAGTGTAAAGCTTTGGAAGAGTGGGACCCAGAGGAGCTGCTGAAATAAAGCATCAGCTTCAGGAATGGGCAGCCTTGGGATCCTGCTCTGTGCTTTTCTTTCTCTGAACCCACTCTCACCTTGGGCTGACAACGTTAGCAAGTGATGGAGGAAGGAAATGCTTGTTTTAAAGGCCTGTTTGATGAAAGGCTGTGAGAGGAGACGGGGAGAACATAGGAGCACAATTAATTTGTGTGTAATTGACTCAGGCAAGAGGAAGGAGCCTGGGCCAGGCCCCGTGTGCCGTGTGCTCTTGCTAAACTTGTCCTTGAGACTGGCACACCAGAAAGCCCTTTACAGCTCTTTCTGGAAAGAACATACTTTTGAAGGTCACCCTGTGGCATCACTGTAATATTTTACCAGAAAAGAAGCATCTTTACCAAATTGTCAGCCTCTCAAACCTCTCATTGGCATCAATAAGCTCAAAACAGGCCCTGGGCCTTTTTCCCCAACACTGCATTTACTGAAATTGTCTATGCTTTTCTATATTCAAAATGTCATTTTCATTTTTACCTTTCAGTAGAGGAAGGCAGCTGTCCTTTGCTTTTTCATGTACAGCCTGCCCTTGACATTTTACAACTTCACATCTTGCCAAACACAAAACTCCTGAAACCAAATGTTTTTGGGGTGGTGAGAGTGATGCACCTGGTCCTGCTTCCCAAACTGCTCCCAAGCTGCCAGGGACAGCATGGGGACCAAAGGTACATTGGAAAAGCTCTCAGTGTTTCAGCTCTGCTTGCCAAATGAATCTTTTCATGCCTTGTGCTTCCCTTACTTTCAAGTGCAAGTTTTCACTTCTAGTCCCTGCTATCACCTTTTCCTTCTCTTAGCCCATGCCTGGGAATGAAGGGAATGCTGTTAAACAGAGCAAGGAAATGAAAACAGCAATATTTATCTTGCTGTACCGTGGCTTTCATTTCCTTCAAAGCCAGGCTGCTTTTTAACCTGCAGTTCTCTTTTTTTTAGCCCAAGCTTGTGGTTTTAGGGCCATCTACTCAAAGTGTTTTTATTAAGTTCTCAATTGTCACTTCCTTCAGTTTAATTCTATTTTCTCTCACACCTCATGTTCTTTAAAACTGGTTTTGGCTTGTGGAACTGTCTCTTAAACACCAACTAAAATATACTGTTATTTAGTGCTGGAAATGGTTTCTTGTGTTTGGGGACTCTTCTGCAATTTGTAGAAATCCTGAGGCTGTTTCAGCAATAGAGGCCTGAGGCTGCCATCAAACTACAGGTGCTTACTTCTTCCTCCACCTAATACTCAAGGATGTTCTAGTTGAAGAAACTGAGGGTCAATTCCTTTTTTTCTTTCAGTTTGTAGGGCATTTTTCAAGCCAGGGAGTGTCCAATTTGTTGTCATCATGATTACCTACATTTGTTATATATACTGTTATTACTTCCCTTTTGCCCATTTGCTTCTGCGAGCAGTGATTTACCATTTAATTTATAAATAGCAAAAACAACCAAATCAACCCCCAAATCCCACCAGAGGCAATTGCTGGTAGCTCAGATGGATACAGGCTAACCAAGAAAAAAACTGCAAATGTTTTGATTTATCCACTGTAATAGACTTAAATTACATCTTTCCTTTTGTTAAGCAGCGCCTTGACATTTTCCTTGCCATCTTGACTCCTGCTAAGTGATTTTTGTCTCCTCTTTCCTGTTTTCACTTTTCTGTTCTGTGTCGGTTCCAAGGGTCTCCTTACCAGTGTACCCCTGGCTCACCACAACATGAGAACTATCCAAGATGCCTTCAGACTTTTTACACAGCCACTTAGAGATTTCCTCTTCTCCTGTGGGGCAGGGAGGGTTTCTATTAGGATCCTGAAACCAAGCCAGGGAGCAAAATGGGCTTTGCATCTCTTCACTGCCTTCAAAACTCCCATTAGTCAGTTGATATGTGCAGTAAACTAATTTTCTACCATTTATTTGTTTCCCTGTATGAGCACACTGATCACATTTAATACCTTTTTGGGGAAAGGAAATGAGATTATAATTTGGAGTTATTTCTGAATAATGCTGTTCATTTTAAACAAGAAAACTCTGTTGCTGCAAGGAACTAACAATTGTTTTCACCTCATGAATAATCAGTAGTATTTGAGAATTATTTCCACTGATCCATCTCCAAATGAAGAAGTACCATTTCTTCTATCAATCTGAAATCAATGCAGAGAATTTATTTTAATCTTCCCTGAACCATCCAACCTCCCAGACTATTAGTTGCAGTCAGGCAGTGGGCAGGTCACAGATACCAGCCCTGGGGGGTTGTGCTGACTGTGAGTAAGCAATTTCACAGCAATTTTACTGCAAGACAGGTCGCTGAGAGACATTTTAAACTCAGCACTTATTTTTTACAATGCCAATGACATCATGAAAGGAGCCAGAAATGAATTCCTTTGGACAATTATAAGCAGAGATTGCTCTTGACCCTGATATTTATGGGGTGCCAGCTGTCAGGAGAGGTTCTGTGGGTCTCCAGAGAAGCCCTGCCAGAACTTCGGAGAAGTTCTGAAATAGCAATAATCCATGATTTCATTGTGCATGGCTAATTGTTTTTCCTGAAAGAAAAGCTCATGTTTGGCAGGTTCCTTTGTAACAAGAAGATAGCAAAGGTTGTAAATCCCTGGACAGCTATTACTGCACAATCAGATGTGGTAACTCTCATATATCTCCCCTGGAAACACAGTAATGCGCTGCTAAAGTCAGGGGAAAATGGGATTTGGGGCCTTTATGAGCTACACAGACAGTCTTGAGACTGTTCTTAAGAAATTATTAGTTAGGAAATAGAGCAGTGTGGTACAGGTCAGTATGATACATATCAGTGTATGGATGGGCAATATGTGTACAGTGCAAACTGGCTATTGCAAAATACACCATGCAGAATGCATTTTTTTTAAGCACAAAGGGACAGAAACAGAGCTGTTCCCCACAGAAACAAATTATTTCTGTCACTGTTTACAAATGAACACAGGTAAGAGGAAAAATGTTGATGAATCAAAAAGCTGGTATACTCTACTCAAGTAATGTTCCAGCTCAAACTTTCTCTTCTCTCGTGGAGAGGGAGGGAGTCTCCTCTTTTGGATAAAATCCCAGTTAAATCTTGGCTGTCTCTAGTTGGATGTCTGAGCATCTAGTTTCCTTGTCACTTGGAAACAACTCTTTAGAGATGGGCTTGCCTTTGTCTTACTCAGATGATGGTTAAATGGGACTTGTGGTGCCAGAATTTATCACAGTAGATATAGTATTTTTTTCTATTTTAAGTAGGCATCAAGAAGGGCTGATGAGATATCCTCCAAACAATAATTATAATCAGATTTAGACATGTAATTTCAAGTAATGCGTAGCATTTGGCTCTACCGTGGTTAAAGAAGAGAAAATCCAATCTGAAAAGCTGCCAGGGGGAGGAACAGGCTGATCTGAACAGCTCTGAAGAGCCATTCAAGGATGACAGGGAAAAGAAAAACCTGTCTTCTGATCAGAGCCCGAAACCAATGACTGAGAGAGGATGCAGCTGCACTCTGAACACAGAAATGGTATTAACAGCATTTGGGGACAAGCTTAATGGAAATTAAAGGATAACACTGGAGCTGAACAAATGGCTCCAAGCTGAAAATGAGTATGTGTGGGCTGGCTCTGAAGCAAAGTTTTCTAACTGATAATGTTGTATTGGCTTGAAGTAGAATTTTAATCTGATTAGCAGAGGAAGGTGAGAGGGGAAGCTGCCTGCACAATAGATGGTTGATATGGCCCAGAAACATCCTCCTGGTCCTAAATGTTCAGTCCCTGTATGCCTGCAGCAAAGACAAGGCCTTGGCCAGGCTGACCTGCAAAGGAATCAAATAAAAATATGGGAAGGAAAACCAAGTAGCTCGTCAATTCCTTGCTGAGATTTTCTGTTGCCTCAAATGTTTTAATTCACATTGCAATTTCATAGATTCAGCCCTTTCTCTGCCTACCAATCTGTTTAAAAAAGAAGTGAACTAGGAAATGCTGAGTTAGGCACGTGTATTTGTACATTAATTAAAGATGGGACAGTGAGCAAAGACATTTTCTCTGATGCAGGATCTCCTGTGGGACCTAAACAACCTCTTCAGTTTGATGATATCCACACTCTCAGGTAACCTCTCCAGAAAGCCTGGGCTGGAAAGCCAGCAATTAATGCCAGGCAGGACTGAGCCCAGGCTGCCCATAACCAGCAGCTTCTTGGGGTGAGCTCATTTCCTTCTGGCAGCATTAAACACTGCCAGGGCTGTCACAGACAGAGGTTCAGTAGGTGCCTGTGTCCCTGCAAACACCAGCCCCAGCTCTGTGTGCATTCCTCTGAGCTGGGGCTGCACCTCAGGGACACTGAAAGTGCCTCTGAGAGGAGCAGCTGCTCGTGTCTCAGGAGCAGCACAAGAGAAACATTCATTTCTGGAGCAGTTTGCCTCCTGTTCCATCATTATGCAAATGGGAAGGTGCTTCTACCTTAAATCTGCTGGTTCCTTGTTACTGCATTCACTTAGCTTAGTGTAACCTACATTTTCAACTTGAGAAAGATTTCAGCTGACAGGCATTATTTATAATGCCCATAACTTCAACTGTGGCATTTGCTCATAAATAATTTGTATAAAAGCATATGCTTTCCTTTTATAGAGACACAAGAGATAATTCCATTACCAGTAGTTCAGTTATTAAACATATTCATCCACCTTAAAAAAAAAAAGAGTCTGAAAGGCAGAGCAAATGTGCTCTGCTGAGGAAAAATGTTTGGGAAGGATACTCAGCCCTACTTGTTAAGAAAAACACACTGTGAGAAGGTATCTCAACCACGTGTCTTTTTCACACCAGAAACTTGTTATGTTTCTAGGGACTCCTGAAAATAATGGGCATAATTGGTAAATCCCCAGTGCACTCTGTGATTTTAATCTTTTCAATCTTTTTTGGTTTTTTGTTTAAAAAGAAATGAGTAAAGCTTGACTTCAGGTAGAGCAGATAACTGCATAGAACCACTTGACTTTAATCATCTAGAAAATACCTTTTCCTCAAATCAGAGCTTTCAAGGTCAAGTAGATGTCTTCTTGTTTTTCAGCTGAGATTGGGAAGGTGATGAGAGAAACAACACAACCAGAATCCTGTCTTCAGAACCTGAAGTTAAGAAGAAATCTTGCATCATGGATAAACTCATTTTCCTGTTGAGGATGGGTGAGCTATTGTTGTTTATACTTCCAGGGATGCTAAATTAAAAATGCAGATGAGGGCTGGATCTTAACACTTGGGAAACAGCTTTCTGAAGCCTTTGGCAGGGCTGTTGAACTAAGCACAAAGCTTTTATCTCTCTGAATCTCTCAGGGCATATTAATCCTTCACTTAGGGGTTTGTCAGATGAAAAGCTGCTTGAATGGTTTGATATTTTTTTAATTGTGTCTGAATCGTATTGGTGCTGGTACAGATCTCATCAAGCCAGAGTCAGGAGTGCCAGAAATCTGTGATGGCTGTGGGGCGTGCAGGACACGGTGCTGCCCTGCTGCTGACTGAGGAGAGCCCAGCACCTGCAGCTTCCCTGCTGAGCCCTGCTGTGGGGTCTGGCACACACCCCACTGTGCAGGGACAGTTTGTCTGGGGAGGGTAAGCCAAGCCTCTCTGTGCACATGGAGTCACGGATTGCTTGGGGCTGGAGGGACAGCTCAGCTTGTTCCCACCACTGGACAGGAGCAGGGACACCTTGCACAGACCAGGCTGCTCCAAGCTCCTCCAGCCTGGCCTTGGGCACTTCCAGGGATGGGGCAGCCACAAGTTCTGTGGGCAGCCTGTGCCAGGGCCTCACCATCCTCTTAGTGCTTGGCACGTCCTTGTGCTGGGAGAGACCGCTGGTTCGACACAGCCCCGTGTTTCTTAGGCTCTTAGGCTCTTTGGATCCTACAAATCCTTACTTACCAAGCAATCTTCTCCTGTAAGTAGCTTTGAGCACTCAGGAAATACAGGAATCTTTATCTGAGCATCAGAGTCCCATTTGCTATGAAACAAAATAGGTCACAGTCATTTTTCTGTAAGGCTTTCACTCGACAGATCCACGCCAAAGGTGAACTGGTTTGCAGGGTTGGAGGGGAAGCCTGCTTTTCTATGCCAAGTCCTTTGCCAACCATTCTTTAAGCTTACCCTACCCAGTTATTCTGCACAGAAAGGACACTCATTTTTTCAGCAAAGTAAGAGAATAGCAGCCTAATTTAATGCTATCCCTTCAATGTCTCTTTTGAAGCTCAGACAGGATTCAGAGATGTTCAGCCTGTTCCAGTTCTGAATGTCTTATTGAGTTTTGAAAAACTGTTATTCAAATCTTCCTTTGATTTTAACTTAGTTATTTTCCCCATTTTTCTACAAAATTTGTGAAAACCAAGGCAATATCTCTGAAAGTATTTTCAGAAACAAAGCTTGATTGCTGTTTTCTACCTAGTTCTGAAATCAGGTACACCGAAATTTGATGGGCAAGAATTCAGGCCCTGGAGCAGCATTAGGTTCTGTTCTGGAGGAAGGTAGAGACGTCATTTTGTGCCACAAGTAAGCTTGGTCTCCTTGACAAACCAAAATGTAGCATTCCTTTATGGCAATAGCATTTGTATACTTGAACATATTTCCTTTCAGTGTGAAAGAATAAAAAATGCTGGAATCTCAAGTACAATAATTTTGTTTCCACTTTCCCACCAGCAACTCAAGACTTTCTTCATGCTGAATTAGACATCTGGATTGTGAATAGCACCATCATTGTACAGATGAGCGTGGGGCTCTTTGTGTATCCTGCAGGTATAAAACTGTGTAAGAAAGGACAAAATATATAATGAATGTTACCAAAATGGATTAATATGTGAACATAAAAATTTAGTTTATTGTTACTGTATACTAATAAAGAAAATAAAAATATGGTTGATTGTACTTATGCAGAACACTAGAGATTATGTAGGGATAGAAAAAAAAAATATTTACCCTTCATGTTTTTGCATTCCAGTTTTACATTGTACATAGATGATTGAATAGTTTGTGGTAGGAGAGAAAAGTGAGAACATGGATAGGAGGAAGAAATGAAAGGCAAACCAAAGGAAAAGCGTGGTTGGGATTTACAGTGTGTGGTTCAATAAGTCCATGATGGAATGTGCCTGTTCTTTTTCTACTTTAGCTAACCCATGTAGGTGACTCTGGGAATCTCTATCCTCTGTTTTCTTTTCCACAGGGAGGACATACAACTGCAGGACAAGTACAGAGGGCTGAAGCACAACTATGTCAACAAGGAAGCAACACAGAACAGAAACCTGAATCAATAGTCAGTCAGACCCTTTAGTTATGAGCTCATTTTGTACTGATGTAAGTAAACCCTTAATTCTGAAAGGGGAAAGGAGTGCAAGAGGTTCTGGTATCCCTGTAGACAGCAGCTGATGGGAAGCATGATACAGTGAAGTAAAACCTTAGCCAGTCTGGAATTCAGGAGCACTGGAGGTACCCAAGGAGAAAAGAATATGGACCTCAGGAGAAGAAATTATTTTAGGAACATGTGTAGATATATACAGAGAGAGATTTGACCCATGTTTTTATCAGATGAGAAATCCAGTATAAAAGGAAGTCACTGTGGTAAAAAATGTAAGATTGTCATCAGGCCACAGAAAATCTCTTCACAAATTCTTTATTTCCACGCTGGAGTTCAGGAACAGAGGAATGTAAGATCAAACCAGCTCACATGCCTCAACACCAAAGTAGCCTATTTTAAAAATAGAAATTAGATCTGATTTCTCTTTGGAAGTAAAAAAAAACGTATTGTGCAGAAAGTTACAAGAAGTTCTGGATCAGATTATGTGGTCAGCAGCTCAAGTGGCTTAAAATGATCAAAACTCCAGTATAAAAAATTTCTTTCAAAAGACTGTTCAGACTGCTCTGGGTATTTTCTGTGCTTGAGTGGTCACAGCCCAAAAGAGGTGAAATGGAGGACCTGGAAGCTAACTGAGGGGTGAAACATCACTGTCACTGGAGAGTTAATGACAGCGTGTCAGTCAATGAAAGGTAACGCCAAATTACACACTGTTCCAAAGAAAAAATCTCCAGGGGGCTCCTGGCTTTGAGCCCACCTTGGTGGGAGCTGTGTGTCTGTCTGGGATGCACACAGATATCCATACAGGCTTGGAGGGGTGATTCTCGGGGCTGAACATCTCCTGGGAGTCAGGAACAGCAGAGAGCAGTGGAAGAGGCAGCTAATAATCAGCACGTTACTCTGCATCTCATAAATCTCCACCAAGTTCATTTATTTTCCTCTGAGAATGAATAACTAATGAGAAGCCTCCTCTTGCCAGTTATTGTAGCACTACACAAAGCGGGTTGGATGTGGAGCTGCTATTAATAGCACTGAACGAGCTGCTAATTGGGCAGTTATGTAATGGCTTTGTTATGAAACCTAGTTTGGGTTTGACACCTTCTGTTTGCTAAAAACAACAGTAAAACCCCCAAACAAATCCAGGGTTAGCAGTGCGTGACATGAAATAAAGGCTGAATAATTACCCATGTTTGAAAACTCAAATAGAATTAAAAACGGGGAGAAAAAAATCAATTTGTTTCTCTGAATTCCAGCAGAAGTGAGCTGGAAGCGAATCATTCCACAGATCTGCTGTTCAAAGGGATACTTGAAAGTAACTTTCTTTAATACCTGCCCTGCAAATACAGACAAAAATCCTCCAAGCGACCTGTTTCTGCAACTTGTGAAGTCTCAGAAACTGTTTCTTTTATTTAAAAAACCTGTGCTTTGAATGAGCACAGACAGAACATATTTTAAGGAGAAAGAAGGACCAGAAGATACCTGTGAGACACACTCTGGTACAAATCATGCACTAGGATGAGGCACGAATCTCTACTCTTGTAAATGACAAAAGATAACCCATACAGCTTGACATTTTTAAAGTAACTTAAAAAAAAAAAAAAAAAAAGAAAAGAAGGGAAACAGGTGGAGATGGCATTTTGTTCCCTGCTGTACAGCAGAAGATTGCAGTGCCGTAGGAGGGAAGCTTTTATCCAGGGTGGCCCTCTGGAGTGACTGTGTTCCGGGGTTACTCTGAAGGCTGGACATCACTGATGCAATCCACAGCCCTGGGAGCTGCTCCTCCTGGTGAAACCCAGCTCCTGTCCCCTGCTTGTGAGCTGCTTCTCCTCTGGATACACCAAACACAGCAGCATCCAGAGCCTGCAAGAAGGATCCTTACAGAGGTTTGTAGCTGTGTGTGTGTAGTAATATCTGTAGAAATGAAAATTCCTGGTCAACACTGTGCCAGCAGTTGTTGTTTGATCAGTGTTATCCATAATCTTTTGGTGCTGGGGGAGATCAAGGCTGTCACTTCCAGAAGGAGCCCACAAACCACCCACAGAATACTTCATCTGTCTGTTTACAAATATCCATCCTTGCCTTTGTGCAGAAAAGTTTGTGGAATTTACCTCCAGTTGAGCCACCTCTTACATTTCAGGAAACTGGGCACAGATTCTGCACTCAGCTCTGCTGACTTACTTCCACTGCTTGTCAGGTTACATCGTCTAGGTGATGATAAACCCCCTGATTTATCCAGCATGGTTATCCAGGGAGGTTTTATTCCAATAAAAGAAACCTCTGCTGAGTTCCTTCTTTGCTGAAGTACCCAGAAGAGGCAGCCAAAGGGCTCAGAGGCTGCATGCACAATGTCCCAGCACCACAGTAATTGCAGCCAGCATGCCTAAAAAGCTATGGTAATTTGGGGTTCAGCAAGTGTTGAAAGGAATAAGACTGGAAATTGGGTGGTCCAGATGGCTCCCACATGTATCCAGTTAATAATCAAGATCTAGAATCTTGTTATCCATTTTATGGGTGTTTATGTGTGTGTATGTAGTATATATATACATATATATATATATATATATATATATATATATATATCCATGTGCAGAAAAACATATAGACACTATTTACTTAATTAGAATATTTTGGAATTACCACGTGGAAAATAATAGAAGAATTTTTTCCTGAGACAACATCAGCATGCTTCCCTACTCCTGCACATGAGCTGAAGGGAGTTTTCTCCTCAGTGCATATTTTCACTGCTGGTGCAGCTTGTTTGTGTTGTTACTGCTCTTCTGTAACCTTGAGAGAGCAGAGGTGGCACTGAGCAGCTCCTCAGAGTGGTAACACTTCCAGATTTCTGTCCTGGTGGTGCTGAAGGGATCCCATAGAATACGAACTTTGTCACTCATCTTGCTGCAGGTCAGAGTTCAAAATTAATCCACAGTCCTATGATTGCTAAATTCTCTGTTACTCTGAATTTATGCTGGTGTAAATGTATGCCTTTGCAATACTTCAAAAACTTCTAACACACCTTAAGCCCTGTCTAAATCTTTAACTGCTGTTTACATTTTTAAACCCTTAAAATACTTTAAATTATATTTAAATATGGGAATAGTATTTTCCTGTGTCTGATATAATATTTTTTCTCTGTCATAGTGTTTTTTGCACCCTTTGCATTGCCTGCCTGCAGTGATGGTGCAGGTACTCCAACTCCTGTGTATCCTGCTGATCCTTGTTTCTGACCCTTGTTTTTCCCAAGCCTTCTGGTTGGTGAGCATGTCGCTAATGTGTGTCTATTGTCTACTAATATCTGTTACCATTTCCTGCTGGATTGATACATTTGTCATTTCGTGTGTCAACCACACTTTAATTTATCTCTGGCAAATGGTTTTCTAATGGAGAAACTGAGAAGCTGCTTCTCTACAGGGATATTATCCAGGAAATACCTTATTTTTGTTTCCTCTGGATTCTACCAGGTGGTTTTTCTTTTTAATAAATGGAAAGACCTCCCTGTAATTCAGAATAAAACAAAAAAAGATAGAAATCAGGATGGGGAAGGAGCTTTTGGTGTTTGTTTATTATATAGGAGAGATGGTGTTTATTTCACTCACCTGACCCAAATGTAAGCCAGAAGCGAACACCTTACACTTTCATGTGTGTCCGGGGAGGAGGGAGGCAGAGAACTGATGGGATCCTCTTTAATTTGCTTGATAAACTGAGAATGAATAGCAGAGCTCATTAGAGCAGCTCTTGGAACCATGAAACCAGGGGGAGCAAGAGATAGGACAAGAAGAAACAGCTTCAAGTTGCACCAGAGGAGGTTTGGGTGGAATATTAGGGTAAGTTTTTTCATGGAAAAGGTTGTCTGTCCCTGGCACAGGTTGCCAGGGAAGTGTTGGAAATTTCAAAGACAAGGAGGTGTGGTGGTTAGGGATATGGTTTGGAAGTTGTGCATATCCTTATTCTGGTTTTATTCTTGCCATGAGCACTCCCTGCTGTCTGGGTCAAGAAACCAGCTGCTGCATTTCACCTCTACTTAGATTTAAAGCCTCCACAGTCCCACAGTTGTGTTTTTCTCAAAACTCAGCTTCTTCCCAGCCATATGCACTGGTTTCTTTAAGATCTTCCCCTTTTCTGACCAAACCTTTTGTTTTCAGTCTGTCCAAACTTTTGTCATTAAAATATTTCCCTTTTCTCAACCCCTAACCATGTTTCCTGACTTCTAAAATCTCAACACTGACTTACTCCCCCCATAAAATTCCAGCCTGCCTCTTTATCACTTCTGAGTAACTCTGCTACTGCTCCCTCCTCTTGGAAAGCCCTTTCATCTCCAGTGCTGGGAATGCCTGTGGGTGTTGTTATTAATTCCCTTCTTCAACTTCCTTCATTGAAAGGATGCTCCGAATCTGAAATGTGTGGCAGATGAAATTACTTGGAGTCACCTCCCCCATTATTTTTTTAGGAAATGCCTGGAAATGTTTACAGAACACTCAGCAAAAGCATTCCAAATGAAGACTCGTCACAGTTTCAGTGCTGGCCTGTGAATGTGGGCTCCTGTGTTTCCTGCTTCCTTTGCAGCCCTGGCAGCCAAGATCACACTTAGTTCCTCACCTTGATGAGATTGAGGTTGTCACAGCCAGCTTTTCCACATGCATATCTTTCTCTTGGCTTGTGTGGCAAGGTAATACTGAAATCAGTCCTACCAGGCCAGAGTCTATCACCACTGAACCAAAGGTAACAAACCCCTGGGAACTCTGGAAGGAGAACCATTCATCCTTTCTGAGTCAGCCCATCACACAGGGTTCAAGACTGCTGCTCAAACTTCCAGAAATCATAGAATCATGGAATCACAGAATGGTTTGGGTTGGAAGGGATCTCAAAAGTCATCTCATTCCAGACTCCTGCCATGGGCAGTGACACCTTCCATAGACCAGATTGCTCCAAGCCTCAGAAAATATTTAATTCACAGCTTGAAATATCTTTTTTTAGTAGTGTTTATATTTCAAATCCATGTCATGAAAGCCAGTGGCAAAAGATCTTATTCATGGAGTGTTACTGACTCTAATTGCTTGTAAGAAGAACTGTGTAAATAATGGAATATTTTGTTTGCTAAGAATTCATTAAAAATGACTCAGCTCAAAATAACCAGGACAAGTGCATTAAAAAGAAATCACTCTCTTCAAAAGCATTTTTTTTAAGGTGTATTCTTAATTAAGAATACTTCAAATAAAAAAAAAAAACAAAGAAGAAAAATGTATTCTTTAAAATTCTGAGATGAAACTTGAATCCTATCAGAGCATTCCTTATTTCTTTCCAGTGCAAACAAATGAAAATATCTATTTTGCTTAACCTGTATTTTTGTCCTTGCCCCGCACAGAAAGATAAAAAATAAGACATTAATTTTTCATCTCTTTCTCCCTGTGGTTCTTCCAGAGGCAGGAGTTAAGTGGTCAGCAATGCCTCCCAGCCTGTCAGCAGTGATGCTTTTTCAGGCCAGAGAGAACCTTTGGTCTCCTGCATAGCAAGAGCATGACAGAATCACTGAGCTATCAAATCAGTTATTCTGCCAACATCTTTCTGGTTCACTGAGGAGTAAATTAATCCCACCTAGGAGTGCTCCAGCAGCAGAGGCAGAGAGCACACACACTGCCCTGCTCGGGCAGCAAGGTGCTTGCCAGGAGTGTAAGTCATGGATAAATAATTCCTTTTCTTTGGGGAGCCTTCAAGGATTTACTTCTCCGAGCGCTGACGCACACATGGTGGGACAGCAGCAGCGAGAGGGCTTCTCCAGGGGGAGGAAAGAGGCCCTGGGGCAGGTGCAGCAGCTCCACCATGCATCTCCACAATCCAGCACAGCCCAGGCATGCCTGGGACTGGCACCAGCTGCTGGAGTCAGCCCTGCTCAGAGGGTGGTGGTGAGGGAGCTGCTCCAGCAGAAGGAGTTGGGACAGGCTTCAGGCCCCCCTCATCACTTGGAAAGGAGGAGTGAGTCTCTGGCACGATACCACCAGTCCTTCTGCCCCCCAGAAGCTTTGCATGTCCAAGTCCTGCAGCTCCAGTGAGAAAATAAACTACATGTGTACAGGTAGAACATGTGGTGCAGCAGAGCATTCCCCACTGAGCTGAAATCTGTGCTTCCAGTTCCAGCTGTTACAATGAACTGCAAACCCATGCATTTTCTGTGTGATTTCTCCTAGTTGAGCCTCTTTTTTACCCTGGTCTTACATCTTTCCTGGTTTCCACATTTTTGGTCTTTGTATTGCTTTACTGCAATGATGTACCTCTGACTGCTCCAGTGTTGTCCATTAGTTTCCTCAAGGCAGTAAGGAATATGTGCAGCCCTGGGAAGGACCAAAATTTCTGTTATGCTCATAAAGTGAGTATTTATTTAAACCCCAGATTACTCAGATTTTCTGGGCTTTTTCTGTAAGTGGCTCTTGCATTTGTTCACAGATGAAACATACGTTATTCCTAGCAGCCCTCATAATGAGCAGTACTCACAAATGACATCTTGGAAGCTCTCTTGATTCCTGCAAAACATAAGAAAATTGAAAATCTGTATTTGCAAGGTCAGAAATAAAACAAAAACCTCTCTGTGGCTGTCTAAAAGTGAAGCCATACAAAACAAAGATCTCACTGAATAGCAAACTCTTAAATACAATTTCCTTTGCCACGATAAATGTTTCAATATAAAGTTGAGTATACAATTCATTCCACTCAGATGTAACATTTTGTTAAACTTCAGGAATTTAAGTGAACTACTTCAGTTCCTTACAGGCTTGAGCTCCTCTCTTGAAAATCTTTTGGAGAAGAAAAATGTGCCCTGGGATGGCTTTTAAGCATTTTTTTTTGTTCCTTGTTGAGATCTGATGTTCTTCAACAACAGATAAATTGCTTCTGTGTTCTTAATAGGAATCTGAAGCTGTACCCAGCATTTAGAATTCCACCCCATGGACCAGATCCTTGGCTGCCATCCTGCCTGCTTTGGTCTGCTCAGGAGGAATTTGGGCAAGGTATGAAATGTTTAAACGACAGCTACAAATTAAGGTTGTCTTTGAGCTCAAGAGGGAACTGCAATTAAGACATGATTGTTAGAAGGAGAAAAAGCCCTCTCAGCTGAAGTGTTTCCAAGCTACTCATCACTTCCCTAGTGTTTCTCTTACGGAAATTCATCTATTCCTGTGATATCGATCTTGTAAACAAATACTTTCTTTCCTTACCTCCTGTGATAAAATCATGCTTGATATTTCTTTAGGAACTCCTTGGCCCCTTGTCTTTTTTCAGATTAGGAAAAGTGAAACAAAAAAAAAAAAAGGGATTATAAAAAATAAATCTCAGTTTGGATCATTCATTCTTATAATGACTTTTAAAAACCAGAAAAACTTCAACAAGAAAGTGAATCTAAATTGAATTTAATATTTTCTTCTGATTTTTAAAAAATTAAATAATAACTGTGTGGCACAGAAAGAGCAGATACTTGGGCCAAATACTTGTTCTCAGAATACACCATTAGGGAAAAAGTGACGTAGGGCCAGGGGAATATTTTTCATTTTCTCATGTCTGTGTACATCTGGATAAGGAACCTGGCAGACAACTCTCCTTAACTCCAATCATCAGCCCACCCCGGGGGTTCAGCACTGCTGATTGTATCATTTATGCAGATATTATACAAAAAGATGCACAACTTCCACGGTCCTTTTTTGTTCCAGGGGATTGGGAACCAGGCTGCTGTTCCGAGTGCTCGTGATGTGCATTCCCTGCACGGATGTGGGAATAGATCCGTTCTTGCTGGTCTAAATTGAAACATCCTCCAGTCTCTGTGAACTGGCACTGCTGCACAGAGCGCTTCCCTGGAGAGGAGCTGATGGAGTAAATGCTTTGTACTTGCTCATGAGTTCCAAAGTCCCTTTGCTGCCACCTTTATGTCAGGAATTCAGTGTGTTTGTACAAGGCACAGCTGCCTCACCTGGAGGAAAACTACCTTTGTGTGCAGGCTCTGGCATTCCTGTTGTACATTCATGTTCCTTTGGGGAGGGGTTGACAGCTTTTAACTCTTCATACGAGACCACGGCTCTAGATGCTGATTCTGGAAACTCCAGAGGTTCGATGTAAAGCCCTTTGTGGGTGTGTTTTGTGCATCTGTCTTCTCACTTAGCAAAATGAGGATGGAGATGCTCCACGCTGCCTTTTGTCGTGCAGCTCTTCGTGTAACCAAGCTGCTGCTTAAAGCTCTCTGCAGACGAGCATTTAACTCTTTGCTTGGCTCAGCAAGATCAGAAAGGAACAAAAGCGATTCAAGGTTTAGCAAAAGGATCAAATGCCCTTCGGGTGGCCTGGTGACCCCACATTGGGTGTTCAGCGGCTGCCAGAGCTCGAGGAGCATTTGG
>VRYO01000180.1:8707957-8824778 GCA_009812075.1 Sialia sialis
GCTCCTCCTGCCGCCGTCCCGGGGCAGCGCCCGGGGAAAGGTCGGTGTTCGGTCTCGGGAGGACGGAGCGCAGCTTTTCCCCGTTGTCCGGCCGTCAGTGTGAGTCCCCCATGGGTGTCACGCCGTCCCCGACGGCCGGGAGTCGCGGGCCGGGGTCGCTAGAGGGAGGCACTGCCCCGGCGGACGGGCTGAGACGCTGAGGCGAGGGGGAGCGGGAGGGGAGGGAGCGCGGCGCCCCCCGCCCCGGTTTTGCTTTGCCTTTTGCCGCTAGCTTTCCCTGGCGGGCGTGAGGGAGTGAGGAGGATACGTATTTATTTATTTATTTACTTACTTAGTTATTTATTTAAATATTTGTTTGTTTGCTTCCCTAAAGGGTGAGGGGAGGGGAGAGGGAAGACCGGAGGAGGGCGCGGAGGCAACGCCGTCACCAGAGGAGGCGGTGGCGGGGAAGAGGAGGAGAAGAAGCCGGCGCGGAGCCTCGCCTCACCTCGCCTCGCCTCACAGCCCCTCGGCCGTCCCCGCCTCGCCGTCCACGGCCGCCGGAGTCACCGGCGGCCGCCCGTCCTCATGATGGCCTCGACCACCTGCACACGCTTCACCGACGAGTACCAGCTCTTCGAGGAGCTCGGAAAGTAAGGACGGAACGGGGGGTGAAGGCTGGCGGGGTCGGTGCGGGAGCCCTGGGGGAAGCCGCGCCTGGAGCCCCCTCACCGCTGCTGAGGGTTCCGCGGGAGCGCCCGGGCTCCAGCCATACGGCCCCCCGGGCAGCGAGAGGCTCTGGGCGGGTGACGGGAAAATGCCCTCAACCCTCCGTGCCGCTATTTATTGTTATTTATTATTTATTGCTATTTTTACCTCCTAGGTTATCGCGGGGTGGGGGTCCCGGTTCGTGAGGGGCGTCGGAGTGCGGCGGGCGCCCCCTAGCGGCGGGGCGGGAGGCGCAGCCCTGAGCGCCATGTTGGGTGTCGCCCCCCCGGTGTCACCGCCAAGGGGGACACGGCCTCCGCCGCCCGGTGTTCCCCCGCGCTCTGCCGGCAGGGACACGCTGAAAGCCTGCCCGCCCTCCACCGCAGCTGGCCGGGTTGGTCACCCTGCAGAGTTCACTGTTCAGCTGAATAAAATCAATGCTGACTGTCCCTGTCAGAAAATCAGAAAATCCTTTTTTTTTTTTTTTTTTTTTTTTTTTAATTCTGCCGATATCACGCCCCTCCGTGCTGCCCGTTAGCTGGTAATGGCAGTGGAGTGTTTCACTGGACTCACACTTTGCCCGGTTTTGGTTTCCAGAGGGGCGTTCTCCGTCGTGAGGAGGTGTATGAAAATCACCACAGGACAAGAGTACGCTGCCAAAATTATCAACACCAAAAAGCTCTCAGCTAGGGGTGGGTATATTTTAATCTGGTGTTTATGGTGCCTCCTCCCTGTTTCTTGTGTTCATGTGCTAAGCATTAGGAAATGATAAAAATAGCTGAATGTTTTAACAGATTTTTTAATGCAATTTAATTATTATTTCATTGGTTTGATTTTTTTTCTATATGAAATGTTTAATGGATTGACTGCATGGAAGTCAGAGGTTGCTGTAGAAGCATTTCAAGGAAAGATGTTCAAAAACTAAAATCTAACATAATGCAGTCTCTTCATTTTTAAATCTTAAATTATTTGAGTCAGAAGCGTTTTGCAAGCTTTTTTATTTTTTTGTGGGAGGATGGTCAATAATAAGTTTCCATTGTAGATTTTATTTTAAGTGTTATAGCTTCACTGATTTCCGTGTTCCCATTGCATTTAAACATGAACATTAGAGCCTATCTGACTACGAGTAACCGAGTAAAAAATGTTCTTTTACCTCCGATTAAACTTTTTTGTGAGAAGAAGATTTCGATAGGGAAGAACACCATGTATTTTGAGCTAGCCATGGTGGAACAAGTCACTCTGATGAAGTGGTGAGGAGTGCTGCTGTTACAAGGCTGCTGCACAGCTTGTTTCTGCCTCGCCTCTGATGTGTGTGTTTCCAGCAGCTTGTCAGCAGCAGCGGATGGGTTGTTATGATCCGTTGTCGGTAGAGAGACACATGGTGTGGGCTGTTGTTGTGGAAAGGGAGTCTTAGCGGTGCCGTGGCAATGGCTCGTTAATTCCCAGCTGGAGTGCCTGTGTCCCGGTGTCAGGGATTAGGATCACTCGCCCTGAGCGTTATCTGTGGTTTTATGTGAATTTATCAAGAGTGAATAAGTCAACAGTGTCAGAGCCTAAACGTGTTTGTGGCTGCTCTGCTTCGGCCCGAAGGAATCACTGCAGGTAAATGGCAGCTTGAAGGCGTTCAGTTTAAACACACAGCATTGCATAGGATGATGTGACAAGTTCTGATAACGTGCTGCTCTCTAATAAAGATCTTTCAATGGTTGCTTCTTGCAGTTGGTGAAAGTTGTGTGAAAATTTACTTTTTGCTGTATTTGTCTTCTCACTCTCACTGTGGGGCTTTGTTTTCCTTTATTTTTGAAATGTTGCTTAAATATTTTTTGTACAGTTACAGGCTTGAAGGTAAGTTAAGAAATTTATACTTGAGATAAATATTTTCACAAGTTTGCTCTAAATTTCTTCTTATTGTTTAGCACACTGATGTGATCTGTTGAATTTTGATGGTAAAATAAAACACCACACTGGGTGTGATTGCATAGATCTGAGTAATTTTCAGTCGAGAAGCCCTAACAAGGTCGTCATCGGGATATTGCCAACAGGTCCTGAGCCGTGTGCCAGTAGCCAGGTTGCCAAGTGCCATGGGTTGGATGTGTGATGAGGTAAATCCTGGAATGCTGGTCTAAATGAGGAAAACTGGGTCTTCCTAATTACTAATGGTTTATATTGCACTGGACTTCAAGCTGTAATTGTTGTACTTGCTTCTACAGGACCACGTTGGTCCTTGATGTGCTCCGTTAAGCTGTGGAAGCACACTTGGGAGAATTTGGCTTGAAAAATGGAATGAGACCAGTTTCATACAGAGTTTTCTGTGGGTTCAACCCCTAACAGCAGGGGTTACCCATCACAGCTGGGCTGTGGAATATCCTTTACAATCAGAACATGTATGGTGCCTGTCCTGAATGCGGGGAGTGCCTTCCCATCTCTGTTTCCAGACATCCCAAAAATAATTGCAGTTCTTCACTTGCTGGGTTGTTTTTTGTGGAGGTTGTTTTGGGTTTCAGCACTTGCAAATCTCCTAAGCAGTTTCTGAAGAGCAAGCTTCTTGGAGAGATCTTTAGGTTCTTCTGAGGCAATTTTTTAATTGCAAGAAGGTGCACTTGAATGGCACTTGTGGTGCAGAAAAACTAAATGTTGCAAAAAACCTAAACTGTGATGCTTTCTCCTGGCTGATACTGCGGATGGAGTTTATAATGCAAGTGTTGCTTTCAGATCTTAATTTTGCTCTACTCCATATGAGCTGCTCTATGAGGAGGCAGCAGCTCACTTGTGTGTGTCAGACCCACTGAAATACCCATTCCAGGGCAGATCATTGGGTCAGCTTCATCTGTCAACAGAGGTAAGAGGAAATGTGTCCTCTTGACTTTGAAATGTGTTCCTTGTCTAGTGCCTGCTTTCCTTTGAGTCCTTTAAATAAAATGTTTCCCACACTGGATGTGAGCAGTTTCAGTGTATGAATGGAGGAGTCAAGATTTCAAGACTAAATGACACTTCCTTAAAGCAGTTTTGAAATTAGAAATTAAGTGGCTTCAGCCCAGTCAGTGCAATAGTTGTCCTTTCTTCCTCTCTTCTGCAATAGATGTAATTGGATATTTATCCAAATTCTTACTTTAGTAGTCTTTGTAAATTGATCTGGTCACCAGCTGATGCCAGTGAAGGTGTGTTCCCATCAGTTTGCTTGCACAGTTACAGGGAAGTCTCAGACATCGTGCCTGTGTGCAGAGGCGTGGGCTTTGGCTGGAATTGAGAGGAAAAAGGAAGCTGTGTCCCCTGCTCTAGCAGAAGGGACCTCACTGCTTTCAAATTGATGGTCAGTTCCTTTAAAGAATTCCAATTCCATTATTTTCTAATTTTAGTAGTAGAAGTAATAAACATTTGCAGTTTGAATCTATTTCAGTATAGCAAAGATGCTTTTGTGTGCTATAATTATGTATATTCTCATTTTCAAGTGCTCTTGAGGTGCTCTTCAGAGTTTCAGTCTTGGTGTTTTCTAAGCCACCCGGAGCACTAAACTGATACTAGAATATCCACAGCTCGTTTGGTATCAATCAAGTGTATTCCTGCACAAGGTGATTGTGCTGCTGATTGTAGAAAAAAAAGGGTGTAAAAAGGTGTATTACCCTTGTAAAATCAAGTGTAGCAATGAACAAGCACTCAGACTACCAAGAATAAAGTGAAGAACGTGTGTGTGCTGGTTCTGGGTTTTGTATGGTTTAATCTGATGAAGTCTTTAGGATTTCCTTACTGTTCAGGAAAGGCTTGGGCTGTTCTGTGTTGTTTGTCCTGTGTAGAAACTCACGCAGATAAGTGAAATTCTGTGAAGTAACTTTTTCCCCGTCTCTTCCAAATACCAAATAACGAGCATGTTGTCTGTTTCTTTTTGCCATTATCTGTACATCTTTTTCCTTCTCTTTTGAGAGTCTTCTAGCTTTGATCCAAATGGATTTCACAAACAGTCGCATTTTCTTAAAAGGTTTAGCCCTCATTTACTGTCTTCAAAAACAAACAAAAAAAAATTAGGTAAGAGTTTGCTTTTCTGACCATACTCGAAAAAGTGAATCAGTGTTAGTTTTTCACTGGGTGTAACGGTATTGGCAGTAGCTCCTCCTGACAGTTCCTGGTGGCCAGAAGTGCAGTCCCTGCAGTGGGATGTGATGGTGGGAGGAGGAGAATGTCCTAGTTCCTTTCCTTTTCTGGAGAACTCATGCTAAAAGCTGGGCACACCTCTGCCAGCCCTGGGCTGCTGCAGCAGAGCTACGAGCGCTTTGTTTATGAGCAGTGTGCTACAAGGAGTAACGTGAGAGTCAGCTGGAGTTATTGCTGCTCCCTGAAAAACCAGCCATTCCATTAGCTTCAAGCCTTGGAGGTGTCCCTGCTTATTTACCTTCCTTCTTAGCAGGAAGTGGTCCAAGTCTTTATCTGCACTTCTACCGTTCTGGTGTCCGATGCGCCGTGCCTGCAGGTGCACGGCACAGCCAGAGGGACGGGAGCGATGGCGCTCCCCTGCAGCCACTCCGATGGGTGCGGAGGCTGCCAACCCCGCCCTGTGGGAACAGCAGTTGGGCACTCTTGAGTAATTGGGCTGTGGGAAATGTCTCAGCATCTGAAGCTCTCCAAGTAGGGCACCTCATGATCCCTGAAGTGATATAAAATACATTAGGGACATGAATGAGATGGGAAGCATACATAGGTGGTGTTTTTCAGCACAGCTTCTCGTGACACGGAGACAAACGTTTTTGATGTGTCACTAGACTGAGATTTCCTTTAGTCAGGTAGCTTGTGTCAGTCCATGCCAGATGTTGTACAGGAAGGCGAGCTCTAATACGGCCTCCAGTGCTCCATAGGAGGAGAAAATAATTCTTTTCATCTAGCTCAACATGTTAATCTCTGAAGCACACACTTACCTGTGCCAATTTATTACAACACATGTATTTTTAAAGCTGAATTCTGTTCTTACACACATGTGACGTTACTCCCACACAGACAGGACTGTCCTTCAGGGCGTTTAGTTGTCAGTGAGGCAGATTGTGTCTTTTTGAGGACACGATTATTTAAGCTTGGGATTTTAGTGCTTTTCTTCCGTGTCTTGCTGTAGTCTTGTTTCTCTGGTTAATTACTTGTCATTAACAGTGTTTTAAAACTGTTTTTTCATGGCATTCTTTTCAGTTTGACATGGTAACACAAGACACTCATTTGAATGTTTATCTGCAAGTATTTGTTTGATTGCAAATTACAGGCTACTGGTTCTGTTGAAATTTACTCCATTCAGACAGCTCAGGCTAGTAGGGACAGAAGGGCATTATTTAAAAAAAAAAACCAAAACCTCAAAGGGAATTCTGGTTAGGTGCTCTGTTTTGTGAAGGTTTGGAGCTTTTAATTCTGTTTTGATTTTAGCATTTTTTCTGTTTTGGTGTTAGTGAAAACCTCAACAGCTTTTTGTACCAGTGAGAATGAGGACTTTGAAACACTGTGATGAGTGTTGGTTGCTAGTAATTTATGTTAACAGTTAAACTAGGTTTAAAATGAAATATCCTGTCAGTTAAATTATTCATAACAGATGCTGATTTCAATAATGTCACACAGTTTTTGCAAAAGAGTTATTTACTGGAATTTCTCTTAGAATGGCACAGAGAGTGAAAAGGTGTTTGGATCATCTGTCAGCTCAGTTTCAGCAAGTTCATTAGGGGAAGGGAGAGAAATGCATATGAAAGGGGATTATTGGGGACTTATTAGACTGGTCTCCAGCCATTTTCTGTCAGAAGTTACACATTTTGGCACTGCTTCTTGTTCTCTTCCTGCAAAGTGAAGGCTTAGCTGCACATTTGTACGGCTCCACTTGGGGGATTGTTTCTGTTGGAAGGCAAGGGAGAACTTAAGATGCAGGGGAGAGTGCAACTGGAATACCTTTCCTGAGCTTGCACATCCTGGTACTGAAATAGCGATGTGCTCTCTTCCTCCTGGTCTGAGAGAATGTTTTGCTGTGTTCAAATGGTACTTCTGGACTAAAGGTTTGGGTCAAATGCAAAAATAAGGAAATGAACACTTTGCATTTAATGTAGATTGGTTCTACATAGGAAGCATTGTTTTCTGGTAAGCCACAGGCTGGCTCAGGTGTTTGTGACTTGGGTCTGACCTCAGTGACAGACAGGTAGAAATACCCTTGTTCCTGGAAGGACTGAGATTAGGCACAGGCCAAGCCCCCCAGATCCAAATGCTAAATATTTATGCACCTTCTCAGATTGTGATGAGGGCTCTGGGGAGTCACCTCTGCTATATTTATTCGGTCTTCTGTGATTCCACAGTCTGGGGGTTTGACTTCATCTTTTATTTTCTCATGTAATTGAGGAATGTCTGATCTAAGAGGATGGAATAAAAGTCAGTGAAATATTTTGGTTTGTGAATGTGTGTACTGCCAAAGTAGTGCTTTTCATGTGTCTGTCCTTCATTTGACCTCCTGAGAAATGTAGGCCAGGGTGTTCGATATGTCCAGCTTCCTCCTTCACACACCTGTATTGCACTTTTATCAAACGCTTTGTGAGGATATTGTGGGGGGGGGTTGGGAGATTACATGAGAAATAGAACTTCCTCTGTGCTTTGAGAAAGGGTTTTGTTCTCTAGTAACCTGACTGAACAGTGGCAGTTCCTCTGGTTCTTCCTTATTAAAAATAATGGTGCTTTGAATTTGAAGAAACATCTGCTCTGTTGTGGAGAGGCACAGGAGTCCAATCTGTCTGTTTATTCCTTGGATGTATTTGAGCTTGTGTACATTTTGGAGTGCGTGTTTGTGCAGACTCCTCATCCGCTTAATCCTTGTGTTATAAGAAATGTCTTGTGCATGGTAGCAGGGAGGGTGGAGAATTTTTGTGACATGGGGTTGATATTTTCTTCCAGGGAGACAGTTGTGCTGTTACCCAGTGTCATTTGCTAGATTGTTGTCAGCTTGTTCTGGAAATCATTTCTCTTGTTTGACTCAGAGAATTAACTTTTAAGCTTTGCAGTCCTGATAACTTCTGTGGCATCTGATCAGAAGCTGCTGGATGTATTCTGCTGTACTGAGGGGTTGCTTCATTCCTCTTGAATCTGTTCTTCCAGATGCCCCTGGACAGAAGCAGTAGCTGTCAGAAAAGCCAGGGAGGGGCGGCTTTTGCAAATCTGCACAGGTGTCTTATCCGTGATGGAGCTTCTTTTCTCATCCGGGGCTTCTCTAGGAATTGAGAAGCATAAATGGTTCTATAGTATATATTTATTTTTTCTAATTAGGTTTTTCAGTCTAGAAAATGATAGGTAATGTGCTGAGCAAACTATTACAGAGGCGTTTGTGCAGCTACGGGTTTAAATGGGTTGTATTTGGTAGAAAGGAACTTTGCCTACCTGGTGGTTCGAGGGAGCTTCTATTACATGAATTTTGTGAATACTTTCTAGGTATTTCACAGGAAAATTTGAGAGTAAAACATGCAGCTTAATTAAAAATAAAAAAAAAAAATCCCAGCCTCCCAAAAGTAACAAAGTAGATTTTAATATTTAGAAATATGATGTTGTGGATATTTGCTGGTTGAGATGAAGCATTTTATCTTGTGATGAGAGGCTTTAATTTTTTTTTTAACCAAGAATTTATCACTGCTACGTGTATAAAGCTAAAATCAGGGTGATGCGTTCCAAGAGAGCTGTCTGGCATCCATAAAACCAGAATTAATTTAGGTTTGGCAGTCACTTTCAACTTGAATATAGAGTGTGCTTGTATATGTTCACAGCTGGTTGTGGGGTTTCTTTTGCTCCGCTGTAGCCAAATGAATAATTTTGGGCTGTCGTTTGGACAGTTTCTCCTGCTGTCCTACATGTGCTCTGCAGGGAGTTGCTTCTCTTTACTGTGCAGCAGTTTTGACTCTGCCACTGGCATTGCTGTGGAAGGCAGGGTTGTGGTCACCTTCCATGGAGAACTGGATGTAACCCCATCTTTAGCCAGAGGTTATGATGTGCAGAATTTAAAATTTCAGAATCTATACTATAATCATATTTTTTTAAAGGTACGAACCGAGTGTTTGCTGGCTTGAGTGAGCAGCTGCATGAATTTGGACAGTGTGTATTGAGGAATGTGCAGAGCCATGGCAGTCAGCTCTGGGGTGTGTGTGTGGTCTGCAGGCAGGTTTAGCCCTGCTGAACAACTCGTGAGCCCCCTGGCCTCCAGCTGGCAGTGCCTCACCTGGGAAACCCTCATTCATTTGCCCAGCATTCCTGGCACTCCTGTGCTCCCTGCCCAGCTGGGAATGTTGACAAGCCTTCATGCAAGGGCCAAGGGTAGCACACCTCTGCTGTAAAGTTTCATCATCTCGGCACGTGAGGGGCAGAGAAAAGCAAACTTGGAGCCTTGAAGCTCATATTTGTGGGCAGCAATTTACTGCCTGTGTTTTCAGAACTTTGTTCCTGATTTAATTGTAGTTGGGAACTGCTTGCTTGTAAATTTTCCACAACGTGAATGTAAGTGTTGCAGCAAGTCACGTTGCATATTCATGTAGCTGCACAAACAGATGGGGTTCCTACATAAAATCCATATTTGACAATCTGATGGGATTTGCCAAGGCTTAGCTTTCATTTAAATTATAACCTCTTGGAGAGATAAGTTTCTGATTTAATGAGTCAAGAGAGGCCTTCGGGTTATTTGTATTGCATAGCAATTTTCAAGCCAGTGCTTAGGTGTGGTTTTGGTTTGGGAGACTTCTTGTAGGAATAGTTTTAATGAACAAGTACTTGCCAAATTCAGAGATTTCTCCAGAAACCTTATTCATCTGTCTGATGTTACTCGATTCTTGCAGAAAGTGTGGATGTATATGCAGTTACAGCATGTATAGGATGGACAGGCTGCTGCTGCAGTGGTGCAGTCTTGCAGGGAGGATTTAGTTCTGTAGGGCACATGACCTTTGTTTTCCCTCAGGGCTGCTCCAGGTGCTGCTGAACTTAGATTGTTAAAGCACACTTGAAGCGCTTTATGCCTTTTCTAATAGAAAGGTGTCGCTGAAGTGTCTCCATGATGCAAGTAAGGATCAGTGCAGAAACCTTTAAAACTACATTTTCCCATTATTTATTAAATGCTATAGTTGGAAGAATGAAAAGCTCCACTTGTTGGTTTTTATACTGAGTCTCCTTCTAAAATAAAACCTCCTTGGGTGTAAGGTAACTTCCTACTCTGCATTGCTGGTTGGTTATGTCATAAAGCCCCTCCTTTTTCAGGAATTCTTAGTATCACTGCTCCAAATGGGGGAGGGAAAAAACAGGTTCTTTTGTCACATTCTTCTGTCTTTCCATGGTGCTTTGATGTAATTCATCATTGATGCTCAGTCACCTTTGGCATGTTAAAAACCTTTCTAGTTGCTCCCTCTTTGAGTCAGAGCCTCCGGATAGTCTGTTAATGTGGGGCAGCTGTAAGATTCATAGGCAAACGTATCCTGGTGCTGGATGGAAAGCCTGCAGAGCCCGGTGACATTCCGGTGGCACTCCATGATCCTTCATGGCTGTTGCATTTTTAGTGGAAGGAAGAGGAAAAGGGCCACTGGTGCAGTGCTCTGTGTATGTGCACACGCACACGGGAGATGCAGAAGATCTGGCAGGGCCTGTGTGTACCAGGCAGCATGTTTGCTGTAGGAAAGTGATTCATGCTGAATGATCTGTTAACTTAGAGTCCCTTTACTTGTAATGAGGGCAGGAATTAGTGTCTTTAAATGTTTATTTATTAGTGTTAAACGTGATTTATCTCTCTAAATGAGCTAATAAATTGCTTTCATTGCCATGTTAATCAAAACATGCAGTGAGATTAATTTTCCCAGAGCCAAAGTCTCTTATGTGTGGTCCACCCGCTCTGCTCTGAGCTGTGTTTGGTATTCCACTTGTTTTGGGGACCAGATGGGTGACGCAGCTCAGCCTTGCAGGCTCCTGGTGGGAAGCTCAGCACTTGGAAATGCTTTGAGGAAACCCAGAAGAAGAGGACAAGTACTCATAAATCACGTGCATTTCCAGTCTTCAATTGGTGCACATTTTACTAAGTTTCAAAAAATGGAATTGAATTTAACGTTCTGTCTGCATTTTTAAAAAGTAGTTATATTTGGATTGTAGTGTGTTCTTTTAGCCATGTAAATCTCACAGCTGTTACATCCCAACGTTTGGACTCGTAAAAGTGCAAAAGGTTTTTGTCCTTTATATAGGATTCATTCCCCTCCATCACCTTTAAATAAGGCTGATAGCTCTGTTACAAGCTGTCTTCTTGCTTCCATTGTTTTGAGGGGTAAGGATTGGTCCTCTACCAATACACAAAGCAAAATCAAGTTCAGAGTCATGCTTTGCTTGTCAGTGGTCTGCTCTTTGCTGTATGAAACAGGAAAACCAGGTCTAGTAAAACTGAACCTTTGCACTTCCAAATTACCTTTGTCCGCTGTTGGACTTGTGCTGGATAAGAGAACATCTGAGCATTGATCACCTGGAGCTGGCCTTCAGGAAAAACTAGGAAATGAAATTCAAGTGTATTCAAGGCAAAGTTGTGTCCTTCAGTAGAATAAATAATCTGTAATCAAGCTCTATCTTAAAATTAACAGGGGAGGTGAGTGGGTTGGTTATTTTTGCTTTATTGAAGACAGAATTTAGTGCTGCCCTCTTTTCCTCCAGAGCTTTTCTGATTTAATCATGGACAGCATTTGTTGTCTGTGCCTGGGCTGTCCTTCAGAGAAGGTTTCATCTTTCATCAGAGTATTTACCAGGGACTGTCTTAGGCTCATTATTTTATGTACCATCATCTTCCCTTAGCTTCCTCCTGTGTGACAGACTTGCCATTACTATGGCCATTCTTCTTATGCATCCTACAAGCTAATTTACCTATTTATATGAATGTTGGGAGTGGGCAATTGGGATTGACCAGAGGAAAATAAACACTGGGAGAGGTCACCTCAGTATCTTTAGTATCATTGGTGTCTTTATGGGAGAGTGAATTCCTGTATTTACTTACAGATGGATTTGTCTGATTCTGAGGCTGATGCTGAAGGAACTCATTTAGTCATTTCACTTCAACTTTGCTGTTTGTCACTAGGTCTCCTATCACTTCTTTTACCAGTTGTCTACCAATTGCAAAGTTAGTTTGGTGATCTCCATTTTCACTCATCTGCAGACGCCTCATTTTCTTTGTTTGTGCATCCGAAACATCGGAGCCTTGCAGGAGGCTTTGCTTCCTGTCTGGAAAAATTCCCTGGGGTACTGTTTTAGAGGACTTGCTGTACCCTAGCAGTACTGATATGCAGAGATGTAGGTAGCTGCAGGGTTTTTTGTAGAGCTTGTCAGATCATACATATTGAGACCTAACTCCAAACCCATTTCTCCCCATCACAGCAATGTAGTGCAGTTCCTGACACAGTAGCTTTCTATAGCCTGCTGTTCCTCTTGCCTCTGTGCAAGGTCGAGTGGAAACCGCTGTGAAAATAGCTCCATGAAACAAAGCTAAATTGGGAATAGTTTCTGTTGAGTGTTGACTTGTCTCTGCAACCACAGATGCTCATCTGGTCAACAAAACGGCTAAAGGAACAGAAAATTGTGCAAGTGCACTAAGGGCTGCAGAGTTCATTGTTTAAAGTTCTATTGATTCCCACACTAAATAAACTGAAACACTTTCAAAATGTTACTAATTGTTGTTGACTGGTTCAGTCAATAAGATGCGGTGTGGAAAAATGCCTGACCAGCTCAATAGGGATTTTGAGGCTTTTCCCCACTGCTTTACAAGGCCTTTGCTTCTTCTGTTTTTTTTGGTTGGTTTGTTTGTTTTTAATCTTAGAGATCCTTTTCATTCATGTTTCTTAAACTGCAGCTTTTAGGCAGCTAGTATTTGATAAAACTGTGGTAGAGGACAGCAGAAACTTCCTGAACAGGGAAAATGCATGAACTCCCAGTGCTTTGAGCTGTGCTTTGTGTTTGTAGTTTTGTGAGGAATCTGAGGCAGGTACCAGTGACTGTGTTGGACAGAGGGCTCAGATGCTGCTTGTCCCAGGTTTGAAGTCTTGACCCTGGGGGATGTGGTTTGGCTTGTTTTCAATGAAAAAGTTGATTCTAATGATAGCAAGTCTCTACACTGTGACCTTGAAACTGAGGTGATTTGACACAAACCAGCAGTGGTTGGGTGTTGAGCAATAATGTAAATGTGCAAGTAACATGCTGAGCTGTACCAAGAGGTATGAGTACTCATGACATCAGCATCTGGGTTTGCATCTGTCAGGTTTTCTTTCCTACAACAGGGAATGGACATTTTTTTAAAAAATTGCATGAAATAGGTTTTGAAATAAAAGTTTTTATTAGTAGTGAACAGCAAAGTTGCACATAGAGGCACATGCTTTGCCTGTTTGGCATAAACTTTTTAAAAATACTGATCAGTGTTTTTATAAATATGGAAGATATGTATTTAAATTAGAGGAGTATTAAGTTTCTTACTTTTGTAAATATTTAGGTTGATTGACTGATTTAACTTTTTTAAGGGGAAGCATGTCCATTTATGTTGGTTTTACTCAATCTCAATAATGAAAAATGATAAACTGATGCTACAGAGATTATAAACCAGAACAACAAAAAAACTCCCATGATTTTTAGTGAAGTGTTTTGGCTGATATTCTCCCTAGATCCTGACTCAGATGATCCTCAGGGGGAAGAAGGGAAGATCTCACAAGGAGAGCAATATTCCCTTGCAGGACATTTAACAAGTTGCAAGAGTTAGTTGTGCAGAAGGGCGTTGTGGGGGGAAGAGAACTTCTTGTTTGCAGTATTGAAATCCAAACTGGAGGTGTGAAACACTCGTGTGGTAGCTCAGAATTAGCACGACCTCAGCCAGTAAATTCTGCAATCATACAACTTATACTTATGTTGTCAGACTTAAACAGCCAACATCAGTGGAACCAGATGTGAAATCTTGACATCTCTTTAGTATTTATCAGACCATGCCAATTCTAGAAAAAAAATTGGATTACGGAAATGAGAACAGAACTAGATACCTAATGCTACAGGGGCATTCCTGTCAAATCTTGGTTACGTGACAAATCTCAGATACCTGGAGCTCACCCACCTGCATCTGTATTTCATGGCACAGAGTTAATGAATAATCTCAAAGATAATTGGAAAAGCATTTTTTTTAATTTCCCCTACATTATATTATTTACATTCAATGTCAGAATGACATGTACAACACCTATCTGCATTATTTGAAGTGGCTCCAAAATAAGAGGTCAAAACCCAAATAATTGTCTTACTAAGCAGAGATTATCAGTACCTTTGGCAATGCTACTACTAAAATTAGCCAGAAATTATTTATCATACCATGTTACATAGCTATATAAAATTATCACTGAGTTTTGGGTACTCACAGACTAAATCTGCATCTGGACTCACATGCTCAGGTGCACAGAAAGCAGGAGTTTGCATTCGATGTTTGTTTTTGAAGGATTCCCCTGCCCTTCTGTGTTTTTAAAAAATGAAATTTTTCTTTGCCCGGAAAAGAGAGTGTGAAGGAGCCATCCAAAAGCTGTGCATATAGATTTGGTCTGAGGGCCTCTGTAGATGTTTAAACTCAGGTGCTTTACTTTGCAACACTCAGGAAATGCCACTCACAGTGCACACTTGCTCCACCGACTTTGTTAAGCTGTTCAAGAGCTCCTGCTTTGAGAACCATTGTTCTCAGTCTGATGCTTGAAAAGGTTTATAAAATACAGCTGAGTGGCATGTGTAGGTTTGTGGGGTTTTTTGTTTTGTTTTTGTGGGTTTTGTGTGTTTCTCATTTGCAATTGCTACATCCTGTCTCTGAGATGGGGTCCTCATGACATCATTACAAGGGAATCTATTTTAAACTCTTCCATTTTGTCCCTTTTGCTTGAAATGTGCTTGGCATTCTGTTTTGAATTGAATGTGTTGAGGTTTTAGATGTATTCAGTTGCAGCATACATTTTGACCCAAATGTTTTAAGCAATTTTTGAAGGTCACTCATTTTGATAGTTATGTTTACCCACACCTACCAGAAATCCATTCTGCTTCAGTTTTAGTTCAGCTTTCTGAATTTCAACTATAACCTTTCTATAATAATGTAAAAACAAGATGTTGGGGTCTCTTGCTGTAACAGGGCCTCGTGGTCTGAGCATGCACTCCCTGCCAGGTAGAGAGGAGGAGAAAAAGAAGCATTGGCATGGCAGAGAGAGTTTCGTGGGTACCAGGAGAGAAGACTTCATGGTTATTTGAACAGATAAAAAACTGGAAGGTCAAAAAACCTGCTTATCTTGTGGGGAAAGTGTGATGGCTTTTTAACCTGTTTTTTGTTGGTAGTTTTGCTTCTTCAAGAAATGAAGTTGTTATCCTGGCATCCCATTATCCTGTCCCTCAAGCTTAAGAGCTGAAGAACAAGTATTTGCTGCTAAGTAGTAAACTACAAAGGTGTAGCTTGATCTTGCATCAAGATATCAAGCAGAGTAAGACTTTGCAGTGCGACTTCTAATTGCCTATTTACAAGGACACATTTACCTTATGATTGTGGGAAGGTTTTTCATATTTTCATGGGACTTTCTATGAAACAGCTGAATAAAATGCTCTGCCACTGCTTCAGCCTGCTTCTCATTAAATGCATTGATATTCTCTGGGGGATTGTTGAGTGACAAGCATTGCAAATGTGCTTGAAGTTTTCCTTAATGACTAAGCTTTCTTGCCTAATATAAAAATGAGCGGCTGCGCAGGAGTGAGCAATGTTGTCAAACCTGTCATCAAGTTCTCAGAGTTGGTTTGAGTGCTTGCAATGTTCTTCCTTTAATTGACTTGGAAATTGGCAAAGGTTGCTTATAAATGGGGAAAAGCAATTTTTAAAGATGGTGGGAAAGTTTAACTTTATAGTTAACTGTGCAAAGGCCTCAATAATTAGCTGTGGTTATATTGCCTGCTTTCATCAGGCAATTTTTTATCTTTTGAGTAGAATTAAATAACTTATTGAAGAATCTGCAGCCCTTTGGCAGTGTTTGTAGGTTGAACCAAAAAAAGTAAAAATCATCTTTTCATTTGCTGGGTATGCATCCCTTGTCACTACCTGACTGTCACTGATTTTCCTATTGTCAACAAAAGGAAAAAACCTACCCTTACTGCGAAAGAGGTCTAGAATGAAAGTTTTCAGTGTTTTGAGAAATGACAAATCATGGTAATAGTTTGGTGACAATAGGCTGAAAATGACAAATAATTCACAAGCTGTAGTTACATCTTCCTCTGCTGCAGAGGTGGTAGTTAAAAGGCTTGCCAAGAGCTGCTTTTAATGCCCTCATAATCATCCATAGCAAAACCCTGTGAAGCTCTGGGTGCATGGCAAGGTGGGGATCTGAGCAGAATCCACAATGAACTCTCCCCTGTCTGATCTTTACATTTTAAGCCTCAGCCTAATCCCCTGTGTCTGTCAGAGCCAAAGGTAGGGCAGTAGCTGTCCTGTGGTGACAGGTCTCTGCTGCATGTGTCACCAGTGTCATGACCAGCACTCAGTACTGACCAGAATGGGATGCAGTTCCTCCTCGGAACTGTGCTTTTCTGATTCATCATCTCAACAGTATTAATTTTAAACAATAAATTGGGAAACTGTTGGATTTGTACAACTGCAGTGTTAAGGACAGATGGGGAGGTAATGCTATGGAAATGGCAGATGGCTCTTGCACCCTTTGCCAAAGAAATTGCAGTAAAAGACTAAGAGTTGTCTTTAACTTTTGATTTCTGATTTAATTTTTAGGAAATAGCATATTTTTCACTCTTGTGTGCCGTGACTCCTGTTGAATATCTGAGCTGAATCAGGAGCCAAGGAATTGCCCCTGGGGAAGTGATAAAAGTTTGACATAGAGGTCTGAATTGTGTTGTCTTTTGTCTTTGGAAAAATGAGCAAATTATTGAAATGGTGTCAGTAATTGTGTGTAGGCATTTGTAATGCTGCATCCCGTGTTAAACCATGCAAAGGATTCTCAGGGTTATCCCTTCACCAGCTTGGCTGAGTCCAAGGAGAGTTTAAATTAGTCAGAACGTGAGTGTGTAACCTGCACTGTAGTTTTGGCAGGTGACAGTCTGCAAATGGCAATTTCCATCCCTTTCAAAAAGCTTGGATGTAGTTGTGACAATTACCTGTGTGTTTTCTGATATGCAGAGATGTTACTCAACAGGTGAGCCTGGGAGCGGTGTCAGGGCTTTGTACCATGAACACTGGAGCCGATAGGAAAATCGCAGAGCATGTCCAACATTTGATGTGTGTACAGCAGGGCTGCCACTCAGCCAGGCAGTGCCAGGCGTGATGGAGGAACTGTGAGTGTCCCAGGCCTCTGTGCTGCTTCCAGCAAGGGCTGTGGGCAGCCTTCTCAGATGTGTTTGTCTGGCTGCTGGGGCTGTCTGTGTGTGGCTGCAGTTGTACAGGTGGTCTGGGCAGCAAGTGGTGTCATTAACACATCACCTGGTGATGGCTTTAAAACAGCACCTGCAGCTGCAGTGTGCTTCCATGGTTCAGGAGCTGCTGTGAAGCTTTTGCTTGGACCTTGTATCTATTTCCATGTACATGTTCATAGGTCAGTGGACTTTTCCTTGCAGAGAACTTTTTACCGGTGTAAGCTCTCTTTTAATCAGGGATATTCTTTGATTAAATCGCAGAAGTCTGCTTTTTTACTGTGAATCATGCTGCACTCTTAGGGGGAAGATTAGTATTTTATTTGGGGTTTTATATTTGTTTTATTGTTGAAATGATGTTGGTACATTTGAAATTAATGATCTCATTTATTTTATGTATTAATACAATTTAGAACAATTGTCCCGAGTGACAGTTGTGCACAAAAATCTGGTTTATATTCAATCACAAATTACTATAAACTTGGTACTTCTTGAACTGTACTGGGGTTTGGATGTTTTAAGTATTTGCTACCAGGCTATTTGATTAATGATTTCTGCAGAGTATTCCAGTGAGGAATTGTAATTTGGAAATAAAGGGCCAGAGCTAATTTGTTGCCATCTCCAGCATACTCATAACAGAGACATCTCCCGTATCAAACAGGATGGTTGGTAGTGGCTTGGGAAGATGGGGCACTTTAACAAAGAGATACAACTGTCACTTTACCCTCACTCTGGTGGCAGTACTTTTACTGTGAGTGAAAGTTGGTATTGCATAATGTAAAAAATCAAATTGCAGGGCGGTAAAACTGTGATTTAGGAAGTTTTATAATCCCATTCAACATGGTAATTATGTAACTTGTAGCCTGTGAATAATCCATGGCACTGGACGTACCTTAAGTGCTTGTGTTTACATAGTATGCTAAATCATCATGTCAAATCCATTTCTAACTCTGCAGGGATCATCTTGCTTTGCCCAGTGATTGCCCGGTTCTACTCAAACCCCCGTGTGCTGGTAGCACAGGTGATTACTGTGTGCCATGGATTGGGCAAATAGAGTCACTTGGTGCCTTGGCCAATCTGAAACGTGACATTTTGTATGTCTGTGGCTCTCTATAGCTCGTGGATCAATTACTGGAGTAATTAAGACATGACGGGTGTTATGTGTGTTCACCATGGAAATCCAGAGGCAAGGAAAGCTAGTGTGCAGTTTATTAATGTTAGAACTGAACAGCTACTGTTTTTTACAGTAGTATTAAATATCTTAGCAGAATGTGGCCCTTAACCCAAAACTCACATGAGATGAGATTTCTGTCCCTGGGTCTTTAAAAAAGGCACTTGTCTTTCTACCTACTGCAGTGTGAAGTGTGCAAGCTTTAAACTGGCTACTGGGTTGGTTCAATCATTTTCCTCTTCAACTCCTATCTCACTTTTTGCCTCTCCGGGATGTGGAGAGAGGGGAATTCGTTGCAGGTAGCTCTGGGAAGCAGCCTGAGAGATTTGAAACAGTTGTGTTTTATGGAATACCGAGCAAGATGTGGATGCTTGGCATCTTGCTTGTACTCTGCCTGCCTCTTTCAGCTTCTGCAGCTTCAGGTATAATCATGTTAAAGGCCTTCTCCAGTGATGCAACGAGCAATGTTTTCGCTTGCTGCTGATATGGCACAAACAAGACAGTTCCTATAAGCCTCACTTCTTAACACTGTTATGTAAAATGCATCAAAAATTTGTGAGGGCTGAGGTCAGAATATCTTGTTTTGGATTAGCATCGCTGAGTTTGAACAACAGGCAGAAGGGAGATGTAGGCTTCTGCTTTCTTCTAAGGCATTTCAAACCCAACTGGTTAAAAAGTATTTTTGTCTTCAGAAATGAACTACTACTAGTATCAAATTCTGTATTACTGGCGTTACGTATTGGTCTTAATTCTCATATGCTACAATAAAACATGATTTAAGCAGAAGAATTTTTATGCTGGTAGTTGAGTGAAAATAGTTGAGTGAAAATAGCTGAGAGCAATATTTGACATCTTAAGACTCATGATGAAATGCTTTGATCATTATTAAAAACTCTGTGGAAAAGCCCGGAGAAATTGATGCTGGAAATATTAAGGTGTTTTTTTTTTTTTACAGGTGGGAAGGGTGATGAAAGGTGAAAGACTATTTAGCTTTTTATTCTCATTGAGTTTGGGTTTGACATAGTGTATTTAAAATGGCTGCTGGATCCCATGGCCATAAAGCCTCTCCAATGTTCTTGAAGCAATATAATTTCGGACAGAATTCTACTTGAGAGGTGGGGAATAACGTGCAGCCTGACTGCTGCAAAATACTTGTTGGAGCAAGGAGCTGTGCTTCTCCGGGGATGGTGTGCACAGGGAGATGTGGACGGGCTGCAGCTGCTGGTGGTCAAGGGAGTGTCCTGCAGAGAGGGCCACACTGAGCTGCTGTTCATGACTGTGTGGCACAGGGTGCTGCCATGGCTCCAGTGCTCACAGCTGCTGCTGCATGTGCCACATGTTCTGAGAAATACAGGTCTTGTACTGCCTCTTCACCTTTCCCAGTGTCTGTGCGTGTTCCTGAGAGGGATTATCTCTGTCTGGTAAGCTCCTTAGCTGCCCTGCACAGGCCTTCTCCTTCAGAGCTCTTCCCTCGAGATATTTATAGGTAAGGCATTAGCAGCACAGACTTTCTTCTTACAGGGTTGAGGTGGACTTGTGCATAGGCTTCTGCAGGCTTGTTTGCTAAGGAAGCTCAGCTATGGAGTCTTTCAGTTTTGGAAGGTGTTCATTTAGAATTCCATTCATAAGGAATATTTGTTTCTTGTGAGCAGTGGCCCTCAGGGCTTTTTTCACCCCTCTTCCTACATTTCTACAGTCCACATGGGACAGAGGTGGCTTGTGAACATGCAGCAGAAGAAAAGAGCAAATAGAGGAGGCGAGGTTGGGAAGAGAGTGGGGTTTTTTTCACTTACATGTTGGAAAGCTGTGAAGCCATAGTAGCTGTTTCTCTTTGCCGTGACACTGTGGAATCAACCTTCAAGAGACAGAAAATGGCCTTGTGCTGCACAAATTACTCATAGGAACCCATTCATTCTAGGAGGCAGGCTGTAATGGGGAAAAGATGTTTTTCTGCTATAATTACCTGGCATATGTTGATATATATCATCTCTTCACAAGAAACTCTTTGAAAAGATGACTGTGCCTTCAAGTCAAGTTACACTTTTCAAATGGTCAGTAAAAAGCTCATGGAAAAGATAACAAGGATCTCTGAAAAGGCTGCTTAACTGAAAAGCAGAAATGATCACTTTTCATGGAAAAGTCTCTCTCACATAGCTTATGGTCATTTCCACATGAAATATTCAGGCTACTTCTCTTTCCACACTGAAGTGTGCCTGGAAGTTATCATTAGTTACTGCACACTTGTACAAATCTGTGGAGAATGTTCTTCAGTTGTTATTTCTGTGCTTAAACTCTTCTTTAAGAACTTGCTAAGCTGTTAATATTAGGCTGTTTTAAACAACTGTTTCCTAGCTGCTCTTACCTTTCTGGCAAAACTAGGGAACACATCTTGTCTTTTTGCCCAAAGCAAAACATTTTTGCTCCTGAAATGGGTTTAAAAGCATTAATGTAAGAAAGACTTCAGTGGGTCCACCTGGTAAATCACTTGATGTGCTTTTGCACTTTGCAGTGTGCAGATGGTTTATGAAGCTTTTGACTGTCCAAGAAGCAGCCCCTTCATCTGCATTATTTCTCTTAGAGTAACAGAGCATCACTAGGCAATAGCATCATTTCTAAGAATGACTTGTGAGTCTGGATAAGATGATTCTGCATGGTTTGCACCTGTAAATGAATATCTCTGGACCAGTACAATGCTAACTTCATCAGTTTTGACACGGTTTGGACAGAAAAGCTTATTTGGGGATAATTAGGTTAAATACAATCTTTTTCTGAGCAAGTCAAGATGCAAAGAGATTTGAAAAGTTTTGAAAATTTCAGAAGTGCAATGAAATGTGCTGAACAAGCCCTTTTGTTGCAGAACGGGGAAAAGGGGTTCTCATATTTGCTGGAGGGGAAAAAAACAAAAGCCATGTTGCAACCAAAAAATTTAGAGTTCATCTAGAGAAAAGGTGGCAGTTGAGGAACTTGCTCAAGCCACTGTAGTGTCCTCTGCCCCCATTGTGAATCAAAGCCTTTGTGAAGTGCCCGCAGAGGAACTTGAATGGAAAGCACTGTGGTTCTCATGTACCAGGGAGGAACTGAGGTTACTTCTGAGAAGCAGTGTTCTTTTCTGTCCAGACAGAATGAGATCTTGACCCCTTTTAAACTTGCTGCTGTATTTTTGGATTAATACTCTTCTGGATACTAAAGAAAAAAATTTACTTAGCCTGAAGGAACTGAGTAATATTTCTGCCAAGGCTGTCCTTCATTCCAAGCTAGCGATTACCTTCCCTCCCTTCCCCTTGGACAGGTTATGCTTATAGGTCATAAAGAAGCACTAGCCAAATAGAAAACAAACTTATTGAGCAGAGGAGAGGAGTAGTACATTATTCAATATTTCTATTGAAAGGAATGCAAATACGTTAAAATTGTCAGTGTATCTAACTGGGTGATTCTGATACCCTATTATGGAACATTGCCACTGTATTCACTACAGCTGAATGATTGATGTGGCTTTGTTGGCTTTTCCTTTATCACAGGTCTCTACCAGAAATTTTCTTTTTAAAATATGAATAAATTAAATGTACATTTCTGAGGCATTTTTATCCTACTGCTACCACAGGCGTTAAGTGCTAGCAACAGGATTGGTGGAATCATGATTACTAGAACACAAGTGAATAACCAAAATCCTTCCAGCTTAGGGGGTGGGTTGGGATTTGTTGGTTTTTGTTGGTTTTTTTTTTTCCTTTTATATATATGTTCAGGATGTGCTTTTCAACAAAGCTGCCTTAGCAAGTCTTCTGGCCTTAATGAGAATGCTTCTCAGCATGTTGCCTCCACTGGCTGCTTACTGATGTGCTAATCTCGGGAGTCATCTGAAGAGCCAGAGAATTTTAACAGAGAGAGAACGTGAGTTAGACACAGCTTTGCTGATCAAAAGTTAACTTGCTCTTTAGGACACTTTTGGTTGGCAGCTCTTGGAGTGCTTTTTCACCATGGAAGTCCTTCATATTTCAGTCTGGTCTGAATCCTTGGGTGACATCCAAGATTCAATCCAGTACTTCTGTTACTTCAATTGTCTTCAATTGAGTCCAGATTTGAAGTACTTCTTTTGATATTATTTTTCTCCTCTCTTACATGCCTCCCTTGCTCCCTCCCTCCACTCTTCATCTTCCATTAGGAGAGAGGATGACACCTGTCAACCTTAATGGGCTGTCTGAAAGGTTTGTAAAGCCCATGGAGTATAATGTCCAGAAAGTGGTGTAGCGATGAAATGTTTGTACAAGGAGCTGTTGGGGAGCTTTTGGGCTGCTAAAGCCGAAGTTGGACTTGCCCAGTGCACCAAAAGCCAAATGTGGCCATTCTGTGATCATCCTTTGGAGCCCTCTGATGTGCTCAAGTGTTAGTTCACAAATAACCAGGTACTACATGGATGTGTAGTGGTTAATTGTTATCAGAATACGGATTTTATTTTCATCTGATAGAATTCAGATTTTTCTTTAATACTTTGGGAATGTCGTTATAAAAGAGGTAAAGGAGGGAGGAAGATTTCATTGTTGTTCATCAATTGACAATTTTGTTCCGTCTGGAATCACTCTTGCATCTCATTCATCTTTTTTAACTGTCTGATTTGATCTATAAGCAGAAATATTGACACATGACCCTTAACTGCAGACATGTTAAATTGAGATATGAGTGGGCAATTAAAAATGTATCTTGAAATAGAAGTGTAATCTACGCTGTATCCAGCCCATTAAGCAAACTCTCAGACTGTAGCTTGGAATTCTCTTTGCTGGGAGAAATCGGAAATTCAAGTTTTTGAGATAGTTCAGTAGTGATGAAAACAAAAGTGGGCTAGGAGGGTAGAAGATGGGGTTTAAACAAGAGGAGCGTGGTTCAGCTACCCATATTTATTGCACTAATTTATAAGTGAAAGACAAGTTAGAATCTTGTGTGAGAGAGGGTTGGTATCTCACATTGTTACCCTCCAAATAAATAGTTCGAGGGGGAAGAATTATTTTTAATGTTGTGCTTGAGCCATGAGCCAATGAATTCACATCACTGAGGTGCTGCACCTGGCTGGTAGCTTGGGTGTCCTGCATGCTGAGCTCTGTGGCTCACTCAGGATGTGTCAAGGCTTTGGTTAACTTCCTGATACTTCTGGATGGTTTCCAACTCAAGGTGTTGTATGAATTCGTCGTGGTCCTTTGTAAGAGCTGAGAGAAAATGTGATGATGAGCTCTGTGGACTGCTGTGTTTGCTGACAAGTTGGTGCAATGGGTTCCTGTTAGGGCACACAAGCCCCATTTCCTGCTCTGCTGCCCTGAGCTCTCCTGGTGTGTTATATATAGAGATGGGGGCTGGGAAGGGATTTCTCTGGTGTGTGCTCTGCCCTGGTGCTGGCACAGCCCGGCAGTTCACGTAGGCTCCTGATGCTTCCTTTGCATCTGCCAATGGATTCCTGCAGTGTCAGAGCTTAGGCTGCTCTGGAGAACCATGTTTCTTCCCTGAAAAACCTGGAGTACAAATGCAGAGGCAAATACGTTCACATGGTGGGGTTCTCTTGTTTTCCTCATATTTGTTTTCCCTGTGGGAGTTATGAGAGCTCTCTTTGGTGGAGACAATAAAGCCTGATATGCCGAGCTTTAAACTATTTGAGGATTTGACCCATTGATCTTGCTTTCAGCTAGGTTAGAATGAACAATTAATTGGTAGAAACCTGATAAACTTCCAGTTGCTTAACAACGGTCAAAGCAAACAATACTACCATGTGTTTTCTCTGAGCTTGTTTGTATTTAAAATAGCTGTGAACGTGTCAAGTGGGGACATGAATGAAGTGCTGTCCAGATCAATTACTTGCAGAATTAAATTGCTGTGAATTTTAAGTACTCATTTGTTTCATGTGATGATGTTGCATTGTGCAGAGCTATTAAGTTGGGGGTTTTGCAGCTGTTTAACTTAGACTGGGATCTAAAAGGAGCTTGTGTTGTTTTGTGTTAGCTCTCTGTGTATGTGCAGCAAACATCAGATCCCATGTTAAAACGCTGGCACAGTGCCAAAGGTGCCCACACTTGTCTGCTTTTGGGAGTCTCCTGATAGGTTGGGCATGGTGAAGAAAAGGAATGTTTAATAATGTCTAGTTTCATACCTACTTACTGTCAATTGGCATTGTGTAATTAAACCACGGATCATTTGGCTTCGTCAATTAGGAGTGTTAATGCTGTAAATAAGGCAAATGCTGATTGGTGCACAGGGTTTAGTGGGTTACAGACAATGGCTTTGCACAAGGGTTGCCAAATTTACCTAAACCTTGACATTACATTACTTAAATAAAGGAAAATTTATCATCAGAAAAACTTCAGTGTAGAACCTACATGGCTGAAAGCTTACACAATAATTCATATTTCAGAACTGGAGTTAATTCCCTCCCTTATCTGAACAGCTACATGCAAAGCTAATGCAGTTTCTGTATTACAGCTGGATGCTGGCAGGAGCCAGTTGTGCATAGGAATGAGCTGCAGGCATGTTTTGACATGCAGGCTGCTCCTCAGTGTCCAGTTGTTCTTTTCAGTTCCAGTAACACTGGTTAGCTTGGTGGAGAAAAATTATCAACTTCCAAAACAGTAGCCCTAAAAATTCCTGGAGTTATTACCTCATAAAATAGTTGAGGAAATTAATCTCATGGCCTTGAAAGTCACAACTCTGCTGTTTAGATGGAGTAAATGAGCCCAGAGAATGAAATATTGACAAAGAGTGTTTCAGATTGCTTTTCTAGCAGTGTGCACCCCAGAGTATTTAAGGGAGTAAGAATGTGAGCAAAGATGGTTTAGTTCTGTGGAACTTGGATGGGTTGTATGTGGAAGTTCAGAATTGCATAGGAGTATTCAGGTGAGCTGAGCAGTCTTGAACAGGTGAACTTCAGCTTGGGATCAATTTATTCTTGGATTCATTACTCTGGACAGAGAAAATAATAGGAAATTTATGAACTTATATAGCATTTCTTTGCTCTTGGATCAAGGATTCCTTACCTGAAAGCAGATCAGAATATTATCCTGCTGTTTAGCAAGGTAGATGCAAGCCAAGTAACAAGTAATTGTTTTTAATTCTCCCATTAGTTCATGTCAGTGATTGCAATGATTAACTTACCGAGTAGCCTGAAAGTATCCTCGGATAATGCAAAGAGGATCAGCAGTGTTACTTTTTCCTGTAGGAGTTGAAGAGGGCTTTGCTAAGGGAAGGCAGCTCTTGGGCCCTTTGCAGTTACTACAGGTAGCAGCTGCCTACTTGTCTTCTGTTCAGCATCCCTTATGCAGATGTTGCTGCTGGATGTCAAACAAAGCTTCTTGGGCATTTTCCTAAGGAATAAAATGAATGCAGATCAGTCAGATCATGGCTGCTTCAGGCCAAGCACTGAAGTGTGCAGTCAGAACAGCAGGTCTTTCATACAGTGAGAAATGAGAGCTTTTCATGATGCTCTGCAGCTTTTGTCTGGAAACTGTCAGTGTGTTGGACACTGCTTGGCCTAGCTCTGGTCAAAATTCCCTGTTTGCACACACTGCTTCCCATGGGCCTGGTCTGCAGAGGGGGCCAGTGCCAGTGTTGCACGGCACCTGGCTCTATCAAGCTTTTGTTAGCAGAGAAGTTAGTTTGTAATCTGTAATTGCTTCTCTTTGCAGCTCCTGGGAGTGTTCTCTTGTCTCTGTTTAGCAGTTCGTTTTTTAGAGATAACGTTGGATGTCAGCAAAGAAAAGTCTCATCTTCTCTACCAGTGCTTCCAGGTTTAAATAGCAGAGTTGATGTTGATAATTTATAGCTGATGGCTGTGCCAGTTTGCTGTTTAATCTCTTTCTCACACCTCTGATAACTTGCGTCACACTGCCTCTTGGAAGGGAACTTTTTAACAGATGCTATGAATTAACAATATTTAGTTGTGCAATTTCTGTTGTTTCAAGATTTACCATTCCCAATGCCATCCAGAACAGTTATTTTTGCCTCTGTTTCCTAATGAAGTAGATGAATTACTGGAAGAGATGTTGTGACTTCAGTGAAATGACAGCGTGCAAGGTGTGCTCAGCAATTCACACGCTAAATAATCTTTCATATTTCAGCTTGAGACCTTCAGGTCACACCTGGTTGTAAATTTGCTGGTGGTGTTCTTTTTTTTGTTGTTGTTTGAGAAAAAGCTTTGTGGTTGAAAATGTGGCAGAGGAAATTTCTGCTTTCTGCTGACATTTGATTTTGCAGCTGAGGTGTTAAATACATTTGAAAGAAGCAATGCTGCTGACAGCTGTCTCTGTCAGGTTAGGTGTCCTGACATTGGTGTGGGGGATCTGAAGAATGGATCCCTTCCTCTTCCTTGCTGACCAAAAGCCGAAATCATCTTGTTTGTAAATGCTGCAAACTGCCTTCTCTTCCTTAGGATGAGCTATGGGAAGAGGGGAAGAAGAGCTGTGCAAAGGCAATGACACCTAGAAGAGTAACATGAGTAAGAATCTTTGAGAAACACTGGCATGGTAACTCAGAGGTTACCCTTGGAGAGGATGGAACTTGAAGAATTAATGTGCTTGAGAATTTAACTGGGTTTCGTATCATAGCATTACAAATTTAATTCACTGTCTATTTACTGAAAGGAATCAGGCACCTAATATTGAAGTAATTCAAAATCCTGGTGGTGGAATGCAGTCAGGCATTTGGATTAGTCTATAAATAATTGTTGGATTTGATTGCTTAGAGCTGATCATTAATCTCTAAGGAGCACTGTGGAACTTTTTTGTCGACTGTCTTCTAAGCTCACCAGTCATACTAAAGCAGGAATGTATTCCACCATTAGCTTTTGTTTTATTAGAAATAATGTTCTCAGATCAATTGGAACCTGAAGCATAAGAGGTTTTCATTTAAGGTATGACTTCTCAAAATCTTCCCAGTTGCCTCTCCCCTAATACTGAAACATATTCCTGAGTATCCATATGGATGCTTTTTCCTCATGATTAAACTCAGTTTTGCAGAATTCTCAGTAACAGAAGCAAGGATCTGTGGGGGTCTCTGCATCTTTGGCTAATATCTGGAAACCACTGTTGATATGCTGGAGCCTTGAGATTTTCTTTCTGTACTCTATCATGGCTTCAGGAATTGCTAAAATCTGTCTGGTTTTGGAAGTGTTTCATACCCATGTGTACCAGCAGGAAAAGAGAGATGTTCAGCAGAGCAGGAAAAGCTCTTCCTTGATTTAGCCATGCAAGATCAGTGAAGCTGCCTGAGACAGTGGCCTTGTTTCTTGGAGCCGGGGGAAAGTGCGTCTTTCTGAAGTTTTTTAGCCAGACATGCTTTGTCTTCTCAGTCTGTGCACTTTTTCAGCGCTCTCTTTGTTTCCTCTCATCTGCTCGCTGCATTTGGAGAGGCCCAGTGTCCTCCCCTGTGTCAGTAGGGCTGGGTCAGGGGTGGTGTGTGAGTGCTGGGCATGCAGGAAGTTTACCCTGACCATGTGTGGAGCGGAATTCTCGGGAAGGGAAGAGTGGCTGGCTCCAGCAGCTGTGAGGCACACAAGTGGAATGAGGCACAGCCATGTGATGTGCTGGTTTCCTGCTCATGTTTGATCAGCACTCGTGACCACGCTTGGGCCGTGGAGCCAGCCAGCCACGCACTGCTTGTCTGGGATGTGCTGCAGGTCCCTGTGCTGTCTGAACAGGGCCAGCTGGGTGAGGAGCAGCATTGGGTAATTGCAGACAGCTACCCGGGGGTCTTTTTCAAGTGGAATGTTCAGAGTGGGGCACTGAAAAATCACATCTGTATGGAGCTGATCTCACTTGTCAGTATTTAAAACATGAAAGAATGACTGCTTTTAGTGGTTCACCACTTAGATTGCTCCGGGGGATATTTGGGTTCATAACACACTCTGAGCACATCTGAAGTTGGTGAGGTTAATTTGATTAATATTAGTCAGATTTGAATGTGGCATGTTAATCAAGAATGCTATTTCAAGGGGCAGTAATGCCTCTGATGCTTTTCACTCCTGCTTTTACAGCAGGGAATTATGTTCAGAATTTCTACTCTGTGATTTCTTATTTGCGTCACCACTGCTCAAATTGCTTGCGCTGTAAGGAGGCAGTTGCACAGAGACCCACATTTGTTCACCTAAGTTTTGTTGTTGGTAATAATAAAATTAGGTTTTTGAGTTTTAGGACAAGATGACTTTTCAGGAAAATTATTATTTTGTAATAAAGTCCATGTGGGTATAGGGGAATACAAGTTAGTTTGTCCCATTTTTTAAAACAAGCTCTTCGAGAATCAGGGTCAGAGTAATAGCAAGTGCCTCCTCTGTGTTAGTTTGCTGCCAATGGCTATCCTCAACACAGATAATTACTAGGTGAATGCCTCATTGCTGGCATTAAATGTTGAATTTCTTTCTGCAGTGTAGTGGGCGTGAAGTTTCAAAGACGGCTTGCAAGGTACCTCTAAATGGCCTGAAATACTGTTCTAGAGTAAAATGTTTAACCCAAGAAGGTATGGTGGTTATTTTGGAAAGGAGATTGCAGTGTCATGGGTGCTTTGCCTCCCTTGCCACCTCTGGCACAGGTGTCTGCCTGGCCACCCAAAGGCAGCAGTGTTCCCAGCTCAGCAAGGACTGAGCATCCACCTCCCTTGATTCTCTCTCAGTGGCGTTAGCTGGGTTCTTCATTCTGTGAGTCCTTACAAGTGCTGCTGAAATATTCCAGTGATTCTGTATTAAAATGTCCCTGTGGGTATATACTGCAAACACAAGTCTCATTATCACATTTTTGTTTTGCTTTTTGACAAAGTGATTACACATTTAAGAGGTTTTGTTACTCACTCCAAGCTGCTAATTTTCATAATCTATCGAAGATACTGAGTTGATAAAAATAAGCATGTCTCTTAAATCTTAAATGGGTTGCCAAAACTGCACATAGTGGGTGGCAGCTTCTTCAAACACTTCTTCCTTACACCTGAAGCTGTAAAATAGCACTTTGCAAGAACTCAGCTTCTTAATTCAGGCTTAGAAATCACTGGAGTTGGGAAGTCTTGTGTTTTGTTGCAGAATTGACATATTCCTGAGTACTGCAATCAGATGCTTTAAGTATGGGAACTCCAGTGTTAGGAGTGATGTGGTCTTATTTAAAATACATCCCAAAAGTTACTGCTTAGGGAAAATCCTTGATTTTTATTGTAGAACAATGAAAAAGTAGGAAAGAAACAACACAGTACTACCAAAACAGCATTTATGTCAGCATTGCTGAAAATCCAATGTGAATTCATGTGTTTTTTAAAGGACCACTTAACGTGGTCTTACTAGTTTGTGTCATGGAGATGTTTTAGCTTTGCAACTGTTCCTTTATTCTAAGTTTTGTTTGAGTTTTTATAGGTTAATTTCTCTGAGAGTAAAGTCTTGCTTTAACTTCCCAACGGCCCGACCGTTTTTTCACGTGGGATTGTGTGTGTTGTGTATTTACTGTGCTGTGAGAACAGGTGAGGGTGGGGATACTGACACATGATGTTAGCACTGCAGCCTGGCTCCTGAGGTGAGTTCAGCACCTTGAGCTGGGACAAGAAGAAACCCAATTTTACTGCAGCTGGGGAACTCGCTGTGCCAGATGGTTGAAACAGACTTATGTTGTTCTTTATTCCAGCTAACTGGATTTGTGGTATTTGCTATCAGTGAAATCTGAAGTTGTGGGATGGCTTTAGTAGCAAGTTGCCAGACTGGTGCTAGATCCGGGAGTGTTTGACTGCAGGCACTCGGTGGATTTCAGCTGGCACAGTGAAAACCCAGTTTCAGTGGCTGCAGAGTGTGCAGTGCCAGGCCATGGCTGCTTTTGAAGTCTGCTCCAGCCTGAGGTGGACAGACAAAGTGGAAGCTGTTCAGTAGCTGCTGCCTCAGCACTGCAGTCAAGGACTTGTTCGATCTCTTCATTTCCTTGTGCTCTTAACACAGGTGCTTCGCCTTTACCTTGTTTTGCTTCTGATGTTCGAGTTGGCACTTCACCCTTGCTCAGTCATTTCATATTTGCAAATTCCACATCTCCAGCTGCTTCATACCTGTGTCCATGGGATGCACTAAAGCACACTTGAACAGGAGAGTACTTTCAATGGTGATTTTTTAAAAAATATTTTACAACTTCTCTGTAGGATTGTTTACAAACAAGAGCAGAGATTTCTAAATGCACAAATGTGAATGTAGATGCCCAAAGCCTGTAGCTGGGAAAGGGAATTTCTAGAAATGGGATACATAATTGTAAATCTGTTTCAGCTTGGGGATTAACAGGAAAATGCAAATCTTGCATCTGAAACCTGCCTAGCTTTCCTTTTTGCTATCTAGCTCGCTGCTAATAATATGCTAATACTTCTACATTTTATCTTGAGAACCTGAGATCAGATGTCCTTTAGACAGATGTTTTCCGGAACTTTATTTGTAAAGAAGTTATAAATTCAGTTGATTGTGACTCCTTCCTGGTGTAGGATATCGGGCTGTGCACACAAGAGCAGAAAGAGAAGCAGTTGGTGCAAATAGCTTGTACAACCAAGTGTTGTGTGGTGACCTTACAGGGGAGCTTTATGGTTTCACACTGAAACCCTGCAGACTGAGGCTTGACTTGTGAATACATGAGCCTCGTTTGCTGTGAAACTGCACAGTAAATTTTAGTGGTCTGTTCAGTGGACTTTGTGCTCTTACTGTCTCAGGACTGTGATTCTCTTGGCCTCTGAAAGCCTGACAGAAGTATTTGTGTTGTTCCATGGTCCTTGCAAAGGTGAAGTTTGAATGTTTTTATTAGCAGTGTCAATACCTCAGTATTTTTGCATGCTGGCAGAGTTTCTCTTGCAGCTCACACTGAGGCTGTTGAAGCCAGCTAGACTGAGAGCACCAGGGCTCAGGAGTGAGGGCAACTGTGCTCTAAACCTTGGACATGCAGTAGTGGCTAATGACTTAGAATTCAGTTAAAAGTGTAATTTGGACAGCACGAATGATGAGAAATGTCTGTGTTCCAGATGAAAGACTTGTTAGTAATAGAAGAATTGATTTCCTGCCTCTGGATTTTTAAACATCTAAAGAATAGCATTTACAGTCTAGTAAAATTGGGATTTAAAGGCAAAGGTTTGTTCTTCTGTCTTTTGTACTTGGATTTCAATATTAGTGAAAGTATTGGTTTAGTTTTTTATTCTTAATAGGAAGATTAGTTTTAATTTTGGTGTATTTCTGATGATGGGATTTTTTTTCAAAGGCCGAGACAATAAGTAATTTCTTTTTCTGTTTCCATAATTTCTTTGTGGTTAGTGCATGCTTAAGAAACTTCAAGTGTAACTTCCTTTTAGCAGCCACTTGCCAAAGGCTTTGTAGTTTGATCCACACGGTCGCATCAAGAGAAAACCCAAGAGATCTTTTTTGCAAGAAAAAAGCTTTCATGTAATGTTTTGTCTTATTTTTGTATGCCAGTTAGTGGCACAGGTCACCAGATCTTCACTGGCATCTTTGGACCATGTTTTAAAAAGACAAGTAGCAGTAGAGGAAACCCTCCCGAGAGTTACATTAGAAATAAAACTAATAAAGATAAATGAACTAACATGCCTTCAAAACATCCAATTAAAAATAAAAGGCAACACAAGAGTTTGTTCCATGGGAGGAAAAACTGAAGCAAGCCATGTCCAATAAATCTTTTAGGCTAGCCTAAAATACATGGCAACAGTTAGTTTGTTCATATGAGTTTCTTTTATGCTGTAATACTGCTGCTTCAGTGGATCCTTAAAGAAATCCAGCCAGGCAGCGGCTTAATTTCTGGCTTCCTGTAACTGGGGCCCTTGAAGAAAGAGGCAACAAAATAGATCATCTTCAGTATCTCTTTCAGTATTGGTGTACTTGCTGCCTCTACAGCCAGTTTGGGGTGCTGAATAGTCTTGTGGCTGCAGACACAGATACTGATACTGTTATGGTAAAAGCTGGGTTGTGGGACGTTTGAGTGAATTTTAATTAGATGGGAAACAACTCCAGGAGCCAAGTTTTTGCAGCATGAGTCATGATGTGCGTGCTGTGGAGCAGTTCCATCAGTGAGAGTGCTCCCAGAGTAATGACTACAGTGGCTGGCCCTCTGCCAAGGAAGGGTGTGAGTTTCTGGCTTTGTTTACTGAGGTGACTATTAGCTCTTCTGAGTAAGAGCTCCCCGAAATTCCTGATAGAAAAGAAATCTACCTTTTGACAAGCGTTCAGCTCAGGAATGAGCCGGTAGCAGTGAAATTTGTGACAAGCGATGGTGCTGCTGGCATTTCCAGTGACAACCAAGGTTTTGGTGCTGTGTGGTACCTCTGAGATGCGGTGGGTGCTGTGTGAGGTTGTTCACCTGGCACAGCAGGGCCTTTATTCCCAGTGTCACGTGTGGGAGCTGGGTGGGTGAGGGCTGGAGGCCTGTGTTCATACGTGGTGCACACTAGCCCTGCACACAGTTCCTCAGGAGTGCAACTCGTGAATCAAGCTGCAGGAATGTGAAAGTTGGGCACTTCAGAGCCGTATTTTCCATGGCACTGTCACTCCGTTGGGCATAGCGTAAAGTGGGCATGTCATAGCCATCATGCAGAAGTTTGAGTTGCCTGAGGAGCAAAAACGGGGCTGGATTGCAGAGAAAAATCTGCTCAGCTGTCTTTGTGGCAGATAGCGTTGCATGCTCTGTTCAGGAGGTGCCAGAAACCAACCTCTCCACACCTAGTCTGGGGAATTCAAGGTATTGCTGCTAGCAGTCTGATCCTGATTCTTGCCAGCAAGTGTCTGCCACGATGGACACCCTCTTGAAGCTGCCAGATGGCTTCCTTTCACGCATGGTTACCTGAGCACTCACAAAGCAGCGCCGTGTGCCGAGGGGCGGAGTGGATACAATTAATTGGGGTCGCTCAGAGCAGCAAGTCCATGGCAGGTTAGTCAGGGTGCTGGTAATAAAATAACAATTACCTAAGCAGCCGATTCTTTGAGATTTTAAGGTGCGAAACAGCTACTCAGTTGCACAAGTGCAATCTTGATGTACCAGGAGGTGAGGGCTTTAGGAATGTGCATGCTCTTAGGAGTTCCTGTGGTGACGTGAATCAGGTAATCCTCCTTTTAAATGGGTCTGGGAGAGCTTGGTTTAACACCAGTCCAGACTTTGGAACCCTCTCTGGAAAATGCCTACAACTGTTTGCTCAAGGAATGAGGACTGTGCCAATCATTTGAAATGCTTGTGCGTGAAGACACTGAGGCCAAATGTTGGTGCCAGTCGGCTGGTGTGGGATATCCAGCATCTGGGATTACTTCAGGCTGATTACCCAGAGCCACTCCTGGCTGAGGCTGGAAGGCACCTCTGGAGGTTGGCTGCTCAAGCAGGCTGCCCAGGAGCTTGTCCAGATGGCTTCTGCACATCTCCCAGGATGGACACTGCACAGCCTGCCTCGCTGGGCAGCGGTGCCAGGGCTCAGTCACCCTCACGAGAAACTGATGAGCTGCACTGTAAAGCAGCTGAGAGTTGCTTCTGTGCAACATCTTTTCTCGATGTCACTTCTTGGATGCTGTAGAGGAGAAGGTGCTGTGGTCCTTTCTCTGGGCTGAACTACAAAGCCTTTCCGTCTCCGAGAGCTGTCCATACTGGCTGTGAGCTCTTGGAATCAGCTGGAAGGACTGTGGGCAAATACAGCATCTGAGTAATGAACTTCTGTTTTATAAATTTGCTATAGCAGTGGGACTATTTCCCCAGTGCTTTTCAGGCTATTCAATTAGAAGTGGCAGTTTTAATTAAATAATGCAACTGGAGGCTGGGTTATTTCTCTCCTCCATTCCTTCTCCATTTTAAGAGAGAAAGGTTGGAGTCTTTTCTACAATAGTTTTACTTTCTACAGTAGTTTCTGTTATTCTACATAGTAAGTAGGACATTGAGCTGTACCAGGGAAACCACATCAAATGTGGAGATTGAATAATAGTGGTATATAATATCCATAATTTAAAGTATTTCCATTAAATAGCTCAGTTATTCAGCAGATTCCAGAAAAAATGACAGTACCAAAAGCTGTTATTTAGAGGGGAAAAGGAGTTGAACAAAACTTTTTTTTTATTTTTAATGTAACGTCTATCCGCTAGAGAGGTTTTCTGCTGAGTCAATTGAAATTCTTCCTTTGCCTCTGAATTATGTTTAGTTTTTGTGGTTTGGGCTCCATTTTTTTTGGGAGGGGGGTGGGTTGTCATGGGTGTCTGCTGTGTTTTGCTGGTGCCCCATGCTGTGATATTTTCCAAGCCATACTTGCCTCAGTGAGTGGGATTTGGCAACAGAACACCTCAACGATACAATCTCTAATCAGAATAATGAAATTCATGACTGAAAGTGATAGCGTGAATATTCAGAAAAAATCATGTTGCTGTAAATATGTTCTTATATAGTTATTTTCTCTAAATCATCAGACTATTCAATGATTTCCCTATTAATATTGCTTTCTTGTTTTCTCTTGTAATATCAGTAAAATGTTGTGCAGTGCTAACATCAATGATACTTCAATATTTCCCTCTTAGATAGCAAGAATTTGTCACTGTGCCACAGTCTGGAGTCTCTGGAATAACACAGTATCTTCCCTGAGTTGTTTTTTTTTCAGAAACGAGGGATAAACATTCACTATCTGGAATGAGCTGTTGGCTAGGTTTGTTGTATCCCCAGGAGTGTGTGGTTCCAAAAGATTGATCCTGTCTTCAGTGCTCTCTGAGGGGGCAGGGACGAACCTGACACCGTGAGAAGCTGCAATGCATTGACTGTTCTTTTACATACTGGGGTTATTGGGTGGATCTTTTATTTTCCTGAGGTACAGAAGGATTCGCTTGCCCTGTTTGTTTTGCCAACAGAGAGAGATAACCCAGTTTCCTGCTGTTTCCCAAGAAGCTCAGTAGCTTGGGAAAAGGCCAGAACTAACACTACACGTGCAAATAAGTGTTAATTCCCTCAGTAGTGGGGAAAAGCTTACATCCCTCTAGGGAGGTTTTGTACAACTACTCTCCAATAAAGAGGATGGCTTTCCTCCTGGGACTTGCTGCATGCAGCACTAGGTGATGGCTTAATCTTCTCCAGGAATTGTGTTTTCTTACACTTCCTTTAGTTGGCTTATGTCCTTTTGATTGTCTTACATATGCAATTACATTCTGCATCTTGTGGTTATCATATGTGGCACACAGTGCACAATCCAAGGCAAACACACATGTGAGGGAGAGAGTTTGTTTACCCAGTGAATCCCCCAAATTTGTCAAAAGCTGAACTTTAGCTACCGGTTAATGCTTGCCTTAATTGTTATTTGTGGCAGGTTATAAAAATCTTGTTTAATTTCTCTTCTCCTTAATTAAAAGAAGAAAAAAAAGCCTCAGATTTCCTTGCCTGGAAGCATCTTTATTCACTGTCTGCAGAACAAGTGGAATGAGGCTACTGTTGAGTAAGACAAGCTATTTAGACATGTCTTACTGAAGGAAGACAAATTAGTAATTAGGAGACAAAAGACTTGGAGGATTGAATGGACTCTAAAATGGTGAGGGCTGGAAGGGGCTTGAAAATGATGCCATTGTCCCCATCACTGACAAAGGTGTTGAAGAACACCAATTGCAGCACTGGTCCCCAGGAATGCCATTCATCACTGGCTTCCATTTGGACATTGACTCTCCTCTGTGGCTTGCTCTTTAATGAAAACACTCCTTTTGGGGACTGTCTTTGACAAATATGTGTTTGTAAGGCTAATATATTTTTTAATGGTTGGTTTTACAAACCTAGTCAACTTCAACTTTCTTAATCTGCAAGAAAATGATTCTAAAAATAATGTCAAGGCAGAGACCATAGTCATGTAGCTTAGAGGTCGTGACATCGGTGTCCTGGTACCAAAGATGGCTGTCATATAAAACTTCAGATGGTTAACTGCTATTCATGCACGTGGTATTTGAGGAGGAGATTTGTTTTTATTATGAGCAAAGGCTTAGCAACTTGACAGAGCAGAAACAAATTAATGCAGTGGGTTAGTTCATAATCCGCTTCTTTGTTTTAAAGCCAGTTAATGGATGGGAGACAATCAAGTTACAATGTGGGACTTTTTTGGGATTTTTATTTCTATTGTTTTAGATTTTTATGGGCCATGTAAAAACACTGGCTTTACTAATGACCTACTGTTGGCTAAATACTAAGGTTGAGGCATCAGGATATTTTTATTAATGCAATTGTATCTTTAGTCCTATAATACTAGAGCAGCCTACTGTTATTTTTGATGAAATAGTCCTGTAGGCATGTGCTTATGTATTCTTAGTGTTTCTTTTTGTTATGAAAAGCTTTGGCTTTGATGTGCTGCTTAAATTTCCTCTGAGTCATAATGGTAGCTGCCAAACCATTGTTTTCATCCTATTTGGACTTGATTCTAGTTCTACAGTTGTTTCCTCCTAGGGGGTTAAAGTCCATGAGCTTTTATTAAGATAAATGTCAGTGATTTTGAGTGGATTTGCATAAAAGAAGCCCTTAGTCTCTGGTAGGATAAGTCATGTGTAATGTTTAGTTTTAAAGGAACAGTGACTACAGGAAATATTGAAAATAAAAGTTGTTGACCTTTCCTGCTCTGTGGAATTTCCCTTTCTTATTAAATATGGAACACTCTCTCACCCATAAGCTGTCAGCAAACTGAACATCCTCACTGGTCATCCTCTGCTTAAAAAAGCGTAGTCTCTCCCACACAAACAATTAATACAACATCTTGTAGAAGTTACATCTACAAGGCAAAAGATGGGGTCCATTGGTAGGATTTCTAAAAACAAGCATTGCGTAAGTGAAAACCTCAAGTCTGGGTTCAGAATTTGCTCTTTGCAGCAGCATCAAAATCAGTAACTTCTGCCTATCCCAGCCAAGTGGCTGTCACAGATCATAACTTGACACCAGGAGCAATTAGTCATTTATATAAAAATAAGCTGGCGTCAGTCAGAAGGTCACCATTTATTTCAAATTAACAATTTGCTGCTGTAGTTTACATATTGCTGTAGCTGACACTGTGTTTTAACTTTATAGTAAGCTGCATTTTTTTTGTCTGTTTGTTTTTACGCAATAGTGTTTTAATGACATTTGAAAGGAAAATTTATTTCTCATGCATGTCTTCTGCATCACTTGAGAACTTTGAGTGTGCCTTCAAAATTTAAGTTGTCAGATAGAAGTCTGGTCAGAGTTTACAGTGTTGTTAATGGATTTAATGTGTTTAAGATGGGCTCTGTGGAACTGGAGTTCAGCAAGGCAGTCAAGTCAATTATGTCCTGCAGCCCATCCCTCTCCAGTGAAGCATTTGAGGGCAAACAGATGCTTTAGTGTTCATTAGACTGATGAGTCAACACCTCAAGTTCCAGGCATCTCTTACATGATTTATTTTTCTGAACTTACTTTTGATTCCTATCATCTTTTTTTTTTTTTTTTTTTCAAACATTGTTTCCTGAAAGCTGTGACTTTCTGCAGGAAATGAGCCAAGGGAACTGAGAAGCCTGAAAAAATTTGAACAGGCCAGTAGAAAATAGAAGCTAGAAATAAAAAAAAAGAGGAATACTGAGTACACACACGTATTTATTGGCAGAATTTAAACAGGTGTAGGACAGGCAGCTTTAAGTTGAGAACCAAAAATGAAAGGAGGGCCATGAAGTAAAGGAGGAGCTCTCAGCCTGCAAAATGAAGGACATGCAATTAGTTGGGGATGGAAGGGGAATGGCTGAAGAAGACTTGGCTGACCATCAGCTCTAGGAATTGGCAAGTCTGAGTCACAAAGGAAAACACACTGCTCTGGGGACAGGAGGAGGCAGCAGGGGGAAGATGAAGGATGAAAAGTGCATTCAGTTTTCCTGTTACAGCAAATGTAAGCCTTGCATGGAGATGATTCAGGGAGCTGCAGCACTGGGTGGGTCAGACCAGAAGAGGTGACAGGGACAAGATGGGACACGGGGGTTAAATGTGAGTGTGGGTTGGTAGCAAACAGATGGAGGTGACAAAGTGATCCGGCTCACACTTGTGTCTCTCAGGCCCTTTCTGTTTACTTTGGCACTGAAGAGTTTACAGTCTTTGTTCTGTTTCAGTAGCTGTGCTGTTTATATAATAAAATATTTATTAGCTGTAAAACTACCGTATGTAATTGTGCACATACCTTATATAGAAAACAACAATTAACATGTGTGAATAACAGCAGTTCTAGACTTACAATATTTTTCTTGCTTTTTTAAGTCAGAAGAGTGAAGCAAGAGAATTGTCAGCTGGCCATTTCAATCTACAGCAAAGGAGAAAATAAAAAAGTGAAAAATAGGTTTCCTTAGCTTGGCAGTGTGTAAATGGGTGATCTTGGGAGCTGTTTAAAGGTTCCCAACAGTTGGGTAAAGCCCAGTTTGCATTCATACCATTCTGTTCATCTTTTCTCTCTGTTCATTACGGACATAGTCAAACACAAGTCATGGAAATAAATGAAATCATGTGGGCTCAGTGCTTCGGTATTAGTGTCACATGTTGTCTTTACTCCTTTTGTCATCTCACTTGAAATCAGGTACTCCTCAGTTTTAGCAGCACAAATGCAGGAATACTCAGCACCTTTTGGTCATAGCAGGCATCATGGAAATCGGGGATAAAGTGTCTGATAAAGTGCCCTAAAGACACTTGCAATGTCTGTGCCTCTGTCATCTGTGCTTTGTAGATGGCAATCAGGTCTCTGTGTCCATTTATCAATTCCTCACACACTGTGAAGAGTAAAATATGAGCACAGCAAAGCAGGCGGGAAGTGGAAGAAAGCCTTGCAGGAACGTCAGTCAGCTGAGAACTGTTATTGTTGGAGGCCTTTGCAGCTGAGTACAAATGTGCCTTTTGTTTCCTTAATGCCACGGGGCAGAATTTGGAGCTCTACAGGTGTGGGGTTTGTTCATTATTTTACAAAGCATCTTCAGTTAATATCTTTTGCTTTTCCTTGATATTCAGCAGCTTGGTGAAGAGATGTGTGTATGGGAACACCGCCACAGAAATAACTGGCGGTGCACTCAGTGCCCTGGTTTCTGCTCTGGTGATGCTTTTGACCAATGGCCTAATAGAAGAATTGGCAATGCTATTGTTGTTACACGCTCCTAGCCATTATGGAGCAGGGTATCCATGGAGAAGATGCCTTTGTGACAATGAACACCTGGTGTGTGATTGGGCTGGGAAACATTAGGACGGGTGGGTCAGATGAGCCCTCGCGGTGTCTGCAATTGCTTGTTCCAACAATGTCCCACTTTCCAAGCTATAAATACTAGGAAGAAAGGAATAAGTAAAGACACTGTTCAAATATCTCCCCAGGAGCAGCTACTGAATGCTGGAGCATCCATTTTCAAAAAGTGTTTTGGGAATTGAAGGACTGTATTGCTAGCATTTACTTCTTTAAGAATGACAGAGTGGGTAACTGAGGTTTATCTCTGAGCACTGCCATAGCATGAACTCAGTAATGGAAAATTCAAAGAGCTGTGTGATGGACTGTTATATGAATAAATGTGGTTTTTGTTTTATCTTACCAGCTGAAAATGAGTGCTTGCAAACCACTGAAGGTCTGTAAACTCTCTTTGATAAGAGCCAGCTCAGGCAGGGGCTTGAGCTGTTCACTAGGATGGAAGAGAAAGGGGAGAATAATAATAATAGGAGGAAATTGGTGACAAAAGAATTAAAACATACAAATAAAGTGGTGCATGACGCAACTGCTCATTGGCCAGTGCCTACTCAGTTCCTGAGCAGCAGCCCCCAGCCACCTTCCCCCAGTTTTATCACAGAATGTTTGGTGTTGGAAAGGGCCTCTGGAAATCCTCCAATGCAATTCCCTGCTAAAGCAGGTTCAGGAGCAGTGTGCACGAGATCATGTCCAGGTGAAAGCTGAATATTTCAAGAGAAGGAAATGCCACAGCCTCTCTGAGCAGCCTGTTGCAGTGCTCAGTCACAACTACCCCAAAGAAGTTTTCACTCATACTCAGATGGGGCTTCCTGTGTTCCTGTTTTGCCTGTTACCCCTTGTCAGGTCACTGGGCACCACTGGGAAAAGTCTGGCCTCATTCTCTTGACAGCCACCCTTAGGGTATTTGTCTGTGTTGGTAAGATGCCCTCTTGAGTCATTTCTTCCCCAGGCTCAAGAGGCTGAACTCCCTCAGCCTTTCTCATCACAGAGCTGCTGCAGTCCCCTCATCGCTGTAGCCTCTGCTAGACGCTCCCCAGTTCTTCCTTGTCTGTCTTGAGCTGGGGAGCCACACCTGGAGCCGATACTGTAGATGTGGCCCCACTGGGGTGGGATCACCTCTCATCCTGCTGGCCAGGCTCCTCGCCACGCACCCTGCGACACCCCTGGCACTGCTGGCTCTTGCACCCCTTGTTGTCCCCAGACACACAGATCTTTCTCTGCAGAGCTGCTCTCCAGCAGCTCAGCCCCAAGCTGTGGGGTGCTGTGAGAAGCTGACTTAGTGCAAACACTGCCTATAGCAGCAGCTCAGACATGGCTGTGGGATCAACATGACTCTCATCCCAAATGCAAAACTTAGCCCCAGACCAGCCACTAAGAAGTCAATTACCCTAGCAGAAACAAGGACTCCCACTGGTGACCTCAACTCGCAGAAATGGTCAGGTCTGAGAAGAAGAACTGGGCTGTTTCCAGAGCCTTAATGCTTCATCAGAGGGAATTCAGAAACTGCATTTGATGCAGTTAGATTGTGTATAGACCACATTACTGGACTTGAAGCAAGTGTCTGTTCCTATATACAGCATGCCCTTAAATCACAAATGTTTACGTTCCACGTGACCATGGCTACTTTGTTGTTCTCTAGACAGTTGTCAGCAAAGTTGACAAAATTAGGGTGGTAGGAGGGGAAGTTTTTCCTCTGTTAACCTGTGCATTTTGTTGTCAGAATTTCTGCATCCATTTTCTGATTTGCATGGCAGAATGTAACAGCATCAAGGTGCTGTGAGGCTGCAGTGCAGTCTGAAGAGCCCCTTCCAAGTTAATGCTCCTTGTTTTCTCTTCATTTAGCTGTGAAAAAAAAAATACAGGTGTAAAATGTAAAATACAAGTGTTGAACTGCATTGCACAGGGTAGGAAGCAGGTTGTAGAGACCTTCCTCAAGAAGATGAGCCATTTGCCAAAACATGCATCACATCCTAGTGACTAATAATCTATCCAATGGACAAGGCAATGCAAGGGACATTGGGAAAACGCTTTCATGTTGTTCACTGTGAGCAGTAAGCTCTAATAAGAAAATAACAAAAAGCAACTAAGAAAGTTCCTGCAGATACTTGTTAGAAAGACTTTGCTGTGGAGACATTTCTGTTTTAGATGCCTGTGGTGAGAGGTGCACATTTCTGCCCTGGTGAGCACCAGTTTGGGTGGTCATGCAGGATCAGCACTTTGGGTGAAAATTCATGGCACTTCAGTAGAAGAGATATACGCTGAAGAGATTCATTATGTTTTCATCTATTAAGAGATACAATGCATAATTAAAGGCAAACATTACATGTATTATGAAATGTTGTGGTATAATCCAAGAAATGTGTGTAGTCTACATATGTAAGCTTTTATAAGAAGGCAAATATTGATACTACTGAAACAATTAGCTATTTTATTTGCCTACTTAGCAGAAACTCAATGCAGGCAGTCAGATTTTCTGATGCAGGTGTCATAAATTGTAATACGAGCTTTTGGTCTATTAGAACATTGTCCCATGAATGAGGACTGGTTCAAGATTTTTAATTTATACAGTCTGTGAGTACACCCAGTTGTACAGCTGTATTCTGTCTGTTTCAAGTTCCACAGAATTTCATTAGTTATTGTAAAGACTGAGATTTTCATGGTTCAGTGCATTAAATCTTTGTTTTCTTTCTTCTTTTTCTTGGCTCCATGTCAAGTTAAACTTACTTGTAGGTGGCTGCAAGGTTTTTTCCATTAATAAACCTGCGTTATTCTCATTGCTGCTTTCCTGTCGATGGTATCAGTGGTTGACAGGCAGTGATCTTTTTCCAATCTTGGCAATGGCCTGTTGCTGTGGTGGAGCCGTTGTTCACTAATGGAGACTTGCTTTCATAAAATAATCTAGAATTTGTAGAGCATTCCTTTTTCTGCAGTTGCTTTCCTGCTTTTTCAGCTTGGATTTTTCATTTAATTATGGTTGCTTAAGTAGACAATGTAGGAGACTTGTTTGTAAATGAGTCTAGGTAATTAAAAGAGAGGAAAGGAAGCAAATATATAAATGTACTTGTGTGTTCCCTTTTTATTATCTGTGCGGCTTTCACCCTTGGCTTCCTGTTCCTGATAATTTTTCCTGTTTCATGTTTCCCTGACAGGTAAACACAGCTTTAGCTGGTGAATTATATGCTATCAAAATTGAGAGGAATTCATTCTTTGATTTCAATAAGTGACCTATTACTGCATTTATTTTTTCCAGAACATTTCCTGTGATGCTCTTGTAACATAAACATTTGGCACCAGATGCTATCCCAGACTTTCTCAGGGTTTGGGGGATTTTGTGCCTGCTAGGTCATTTCCCTGGCTGTATGGCAGCCAGTGGACTCAGCAGTGGCACACCTTACCCTTCAGATGTTTGGGAGCTGAGTGCTTGAAGTATTTCGGTGTGCCCTGCCCTCTGACATTCACCTTTAGCTCCCTAGTACTTGAGCCCTGGCAGGAGGCAGGGAAACACAAATAGCCACGGGTGGCACAGCACTTGCAAGTGCTTGTAAATAAACTGAGTGGAGAGAGGAAGGAACAGCATTTCTGAAAACTCATAGAACAAATGTGCAGATTTTAGAGGAGAGTCTTCTCTTGGTAAATTTGCATTTGGTCCCACCCCTAAACTGCAGACTTACTCTTCTAACAACACTAAAGAATACTCTGTTTCTTTGGAAGTGCTGCTGTCATCTGCTGGACCTCAATGTGCACTTAAGTTTCTGGCTCAGGGAGTATTTAATGCTCTTTCTCCTGCCCCACAGCACAGTGTGCAGACTGTGAGGTGCCTCCAGTCCCCCAGCGGGTGTGACAGCAATTCCTGTGACACAAACAACTGAAGGAGTTAAATGCACAGAGCTCATGATTCTAATTTACGTGACAGACACGAAGGTGTCCATCAATATAGTGGTTCAATTTGCAGTAAAAACCTGGGAATACATAATGCATCCAGTGATGATGTAGATGTTACCTTCATATATTGCAGTGCATCCAGCAGCTTCTCTAAGATGTTTTTACTGTGATTTGGAAAATACAAGATGTGCTTCTTTAATCAAAACAATTATAATCAAAAGTGATTGTAGTCAGTTCAGAAGCTGTGTTATGAGAGCTGATAGCAAAGGAACTTCAAATGTTTGTACCTCGTATTCAAAGATAGAGATGAAGTTCTTTATTGTATCTGTGTTATTCCTGAAGAGTTGACACAGGATGTTTTTAGCACTTCATAGAAGACTATCGGACACCTTCCAGGTTTCTGGCTGTGCTGGCTGATCTGTAAATACAGCTGGAGTTGGTAGAGAGCAGCCTTGGAAAGTAGAGCTGCTAATGCACCAGAGACACAGCTCCTACATTAAATGTTCAATAGCCCCTGGATTGTTTCTTTGCTTTTGAGGCAGTGTTCACATTTTCATCTTTGTTCTCACTCCAGCTTAGTTCAGTTTGCCTTGCAGATCATCTCCCTGCTCGCTCTGGGTGATGTGCCGAGTGCTCAGCCCACGATTAAGTTACAGCTAGAGCTGCTGGACACGGAGCTGCTGTAACTGTAGATGTCTGTGCTTATGTTTCAGCCTTGCTGCAGCCGAATTCAAAAATCTCAACGGGAAACCGCAGTGCCAGAGTTTAACTTTAAAAAAAGAACTTGAAGCTTGTCTTGCAGATTTATAATTTTAATACTTTTAACTTCTGAATCATTTTTTTAATAAGCATTAAGGTAAAGAGGGTTAAGCTGATGAGTTTTCTCATGCAAGTGGTGGAGGCTGTGAGGTTTCAGAAAGGATGATGGATCAGTTGACAAGTAGTGACTGGCTCGAGAGCTATCCCAGTTCTTAAAAGCATATGAAAATAATCTGAACTATTAACATATGTAAGTTCATTTCAGTTGTTGTTAGAGTTGACTGCAAATACTGGGAAGCACAAAGTGCAGACAAATTAAGCAAGTTTTCCTTCTTGTTTTTTCCTCCAGATTCAAAATGTGTTGTAAGAAACATGAAATGTTAAATATTTTAAAGATGTTGTTTGCCTTGTTTTATTTTAAATCTGTTGTTGGAATTCTTTTAACCTACATATCTAGCTGTACACTTTGCAGTAAGGACTGAACTCTTTAATTTTAACATCTGATGCTAAATTCTTGACTCTTTAACGTCGCTATCCAGAGCACCTTTTTCTGAACTTACTCATTTCTTAATATTTTTCAAGGGTCAAAGCATAGTTTTTTAAGCAGTTCTACTTTCCAGAGTTAGGATTTTGGAATATTTGTGTTGTTTATTGTAGAAAGCAGCTTGACACAAGCAGTAGCATTTTATCTCCAGAAATGTTGTTAGGGCTCAGTGGTGTACAAGTCCAGAGCTGCAGCTTCCTGCTCTACCCAAAGGTAAAAAATACTCTGTACGATATTACAGTTTAGATGAAAATACTAATGGATCTAAAGAATGGAGTTATTTTTTAAAGATCCCATCAGATGATGTGATGATTCTCTAAAGCAAATACTAACAGCAACTGTTTTGCCTTCTTTTGATGCAGATCACCAGAAACTGGAAAGAGAAGCCAGAATCTGTCGCCTCCTGAAGCATCCTAATATCGGTAGGAGCATTTCATTGCTTTGTACGGTATTAGAAAATTTGGGGGAGATGGAAATGAACTAATACAAAACTCAGAAATCAAGTGTGAATATCTCCAGGCAGGGCTCTTTCTTTATAATGCGCTGCTTCTTACGAATTCTGCAATGGGATGAAATAATCTGATAGATCACCTAAAGCAGTGTGCAGTGTTCTCATCTTTGAGCCACTGCTCTGCCATCAGTGAGCTCTCTGTGCCAGATGTTTGGGGGTTTTTGAGCAATATTTCCAGGATTGTTCGTGATTTTTGGAGACCTGCAGAAGAATTTCAGCTGACAGTGTCTGTTGTACCATGAGACAGACCAATGTCAATAATTAGTGCTGATTTTAGTGAGATGCTTATTTTATATTGTATTTTGTGTTTGAGATTCTGTCCTTCTGAGATGAAGAAAGATCTGCTCCTTTTATTTCCAGAGTTGTGTTTTCTAACCACCTAAAGCAAGAAATAAAGTTATTTTGGAGGGTGGGGTGTGTCTGTCTCTTTGCATTAGAAACTGGTAAGTACCTTTGTCTTGGAGAACTGAAGCTTGGGTTTTTCAATTTTTTTAAACATGGAATTATATGTCAAGGGTATCTCACAAGAATATTTGCTGTCCTGAGACTTCTACAGAAGGGTGGGAATTTCCTGTCAATAATGGCATTTTTAGACTAATCAAATTGCTTGGTGCCTGTGATGAAATCAGCTCCTTCCTTTTAACAATAAATAGAAAGTGAAAGCAAATGTACCACAGCTCACAATGATGTGTCAAATTTCTGCAGCTTCTCTCTCAAGCTTACAGATTTGACCTAGAAATTTGGTTAAGGAGGAAGAGGAGTGTTATCTGTGCTATTTTATCCCACCAAAGGTTTTGCATTGTAAATGGTGAGTGATAAGGGAATGTACAAATCCTTTTAAGGAGGAGATGCAGCCCTTCTTCAGTTATGGTTACATGGATGGTGTAGTCATACTTCAGAGCCTTTCACCTGGACCTTACTAGAACCAGAACATATTTGTGAGCTTCCACAAGCCGGGGAAAATGAACAAAAGACAACAGTGAACTGATGCAGGGGAAGGGCTGAAATACACAGAGCTGAGTTGAAACAAAAGTCTAAATGGGTTCCATGTGGTCACAAGACTTGAGCTTGTCGAGTGGCTTGGGGCAGTGTAGGATGGAGTTGAGCTCCTCTGTGGCAGGCCAGCTGTTCCACATGCACAGTTTGTATCTGTGAGGTTTGGCTTGGAGTGCAAACAGGCAATGACAGCTTTGGTGACAGGCAGGTAGGGCTCTGCAAGGCTGCACAAGTGGCGCATCACCACCTGCACCAAAGTGCAAAGGATAATGAGCAAAGTGTTCTGTTCCTGTTTCAGAAAGTCTGCCATGTTCTGGATCTGTCTGAGGGAAGATTTTTATGACCTGGAATTACCATGGCAGGGTTTGGCAGCAGGCATCGTGTTTTGTCATATTCCTTCCCCTGCAGCCATGCCCTCAGACTGCTAGATAATGACTCTAAAATCATTCCAAGTGCTGCCAGCACCCCAGTGGAGCTCTTGCACTTGGGTCACTATCACATCCCTTTTTAAACTGTCATCTCTGGTGAGCAGAGGGGCTACATCGCATTGGGAAGCCAAAAGAGTGAAAAAAGAAGTGCACTGGAGGAAGGGAGCTCAGCTCTGACAGCAAGTATGTGCAAGTTCAGAAAAATAACGAGAATAGTAACTATTTTTTTCAGTGATTTCTGGAGGAAAGCAGATCTAGTTTAATTGATAGGGCAGCTTCTCAAAGATGACTGTGTGCAGGCAGTTATTTTTGGGAATCTAAATATTGTTGAAGAAAGGCTGAATGTTGAATGATTCTGTTTCTCTGCAGTCCTTACTGTTCATGTTCATAGCCAAGAAGTGTCACAGAAATCTTCCTTGTAGCTGTTTCACTTCTTCTACAAGGAGGGCTCCAGTACATCTCTGAAAGCTGAGCTTTTCTGTGCAGACACTGCTTTGCACGTAACTAAGTCAGTTGGTTTTTCAGAATCTTTTATTCATCCTTTTAATAAATCTATGATTTCTTCTCTGTCCAGTGTTGTAGTTATGATGCCTAATGAATGGTGGAATAAAAATAAGGAAAGTGGATTACAAACAGTATTTTGTGTTCTCCTTTTTCAAATGTCTATTTCACACTTAAGTAATGTATATGTGAAAGTTTATTTAAAACCCAAAGAATTTCCTCATCCTTTCCACTTACAGTTGCTCCTCACCAATCCTTTGTTGTGCTTTCTGCCTCTTCCTACCTCAGTCCTTTGTATGCCTGTAGTAGAAATTGAGCCCTGTGGAATTTTGTGTGGGAATTAAAATGGGTAAAAGCCATTAGCTGAACTTGCAGGCCTTGGGTAGAAATTTCGAGGGGGCTCAGAACCCTCTCTTCCCTGTCAGTGTTTGGCAATACTGCTATTTTCCCCTCTTCCAGCTATGCTTGAGTAATCTGGCCTCTGCTACACTGTGGTAGGAAATTTCTAGGCAAAAACAGCCCGTGTTCCTGTGGTAACAGAGCTCCTGGACTGCAGGAGTTTGGGCATTAATGTGATTTCAGCATTGCTGTGTTTCTCAGGTTCTTACTGTAGTGTTATGGCTGTACATCAGTGTATGGAGGGAAAATGTGAAATGCATGGGAATGTAGGTTAAGTCTAGTGCTTTTTCTTTGTCAGATTGCACATCAAGTTACATTAAAAGCTTGCTTCCTATGCTGAGCATATTCCCACACAGGATTTGTCATCTTTGGTAGCTATTACTTTTCCAGCAGTTCAATCTGTACTAATGCTCCCGTTTTTTTAATTTAGAAATTGGGAAAGAAAATTGTTAAATAACCATCTCTTCACCAATAAATCCATTGCCATTTTCCTGATTTCTCTCTTTTCTTTTCTTTAGGTAAACTTTGATTTCTTTCTTGTTCCTCTTTTAAGTTAGTTTTTAGCACTCTGATTTCTAATCTTGCGGTGAACATTTTTTCGATGGTGTAACATCATTGCATCATCTTGTTAAAGACTTTTGGCATTGATTTACATCTGCTTAGCTAATTTTGGTTTATGAAATCTCAAGTAACAATAAAATCTGCATTAGCCTGACGACATAAGCTCCGACGCATTGTGGAAAACTGACTCAAACCTGGCAAAAACATGGAGTTTTCTTCCCAAGCGGAGTTTGCTCTTGCAGGGTTTGTGCTGCGTTTGGGTAATAGTTTCCTAATGGGAGTTAACACAGGCAAGATTTCTCTGTAACTACTGGAGGGGCTTCTGCTGGCTTTGCACTCCCACTTGCTTACAGCCCATTGTTCCTGCCTCTGCCACCTCCTCTCAGGCCTTACAGACAGAATACAAGTTATGGCAGGCAGGCAGGGTCCATTAGCCAGCGACATCAGGCTCGAGTCTGATTCTGATCAATCTTGGTCCCTTCCCCAAAGGCAGCAGCAGATTTTACTGACATGTGGCAGCCCTTCAGGTGACAAATGAAGTCCTTTTGGCACGAGGCCAGGCTGTCCCTGGATGGCTCTGTAAGTCAGGGTAGAGGTGAGTGGGACTGCCAGGCAGACACGGGGCAGACTCAGCTCTGATAGGTGTGAGCCTCGGCCAGGCTGGAGCTGAGGCATCGCCACAAGTGTGCTCTGGCAGCAGGAAGGTCTCTGCTCCATGGAGAACCGGAGCTGCACCAGCACGTGGGAACATGGGGCAGGCTGGCGTTGCAGCATAGATAGAGAACAGACTGGGACACAGGGAAAAAGACAAATCCCTCATCTGGTTTCATGTATGTGTTGGTGTCCATTTGGAGTCTGCTCATTTCCATGCTTTGAGCTGGGAACTTCTCATCAATGGCTGAGGAAATGGGTAGCACCCAAACTTGGCACTGCTCCTCACCACACTCTGTGCTGGGGCCCAGCTTTATTACTCCTTTTGCCTCAAGAAAAGGAGAAAAAAACTGCATTTTGGGGTTGCTTCCTCTCCCCACCATAACACAAAACATGAGCATTGAATTTAAGTTCCTCGTGGGGGAAGATAAGAAACTATGTATTGTCTTGTTCTTTTTGAACAGAGAGTAATTAAAGATACGTGGGAGAGTTGTGTCCTTTATGCACAACAATACATCCTTTATGTTTATTTTCACCAAGTATGTGCATGGCACGTACTTCATAAAGTCCCAAGAATCTCAAGAGAAACACTATTAATATGTAGAAAATGTGAATGCAGTAACTCCTTTCTGAATTCACTTGTCTTACTGTGGCACAGTTGAGTGTAGCTCAGCTGGTATTAGTTAAGTTACTCTATAAACCAAACACAGGGTAAAAATCAGGCCTGTTCAAGTTCAGTGGATGTAGTTCTTTAGCACATTTTTTTTTTCTGAGCTGAATTCAAGGTTTTACTTTATGTCAAAAATGTACAGTTCTTTACTGATGCAGTGAAAATCAAACCAATTCCCAGCTGTATAAATGTATGCTTAATAAATATGTCCTTGGGGATGTATTAACTATAGCTATGCAAATAAATAAATAAATATAACTTTTAATATAAATATAAAGCTCTAGTTTACGTGGGACTGATGCATTAGAGAATCTCACTTCCTTTAATTATTTTTATTGCTTAGATGAGCTTAGATGAGCTGATCACTTCAGCAATTTTAAATCTCATCCATTCTATTGAATTAATTAAATTTGAGATTTCCATGATGAATAAGGTGAACCATAGTCCTTGAGAGAATTAAAATAAAATATCAAGAAACCAAATAAGCCAATGTTATAACATGATTTCATATTTAATGTAAGAGCCAATTTAATGAGTACTATAAAATAACAGATTGAATGTTTAAAGTCAGATGTGGCTACAGCAACTAAGTGACTAGTGAAGTGCAACAGCAGAATACAGAAGCTGGTTTTGCAGTTGCTATTTGTGAAATTAAATGTACTGGAACGAGACTGCGCCAGGCAAGAGCACACAGGGGGGCATAGTGGGGTTGGTTGCAGCTGGCTTTGCTGCAGGCTTTCTACTTCTCAGCAGTTTTTGTTGCTGCTGTGCATCTGATTCCCTTTGGTGAAGTTCTTGTGAATATATGTTGATGTTTAAGAGGAAAGGCCTGAAAGTTTGCCCTTGTGTTGTTGGAAGGATTTGGTGTGGCAGGCTTCCTGTAGAGCTGCTGGTGGCCCTGAAGTGAGTGGGGTATCAAAACCCCCCAGCAGTTAGAAGACTGCAAGTTATGTAGTCATGTAGCTAATCAATGTGTCAGTGATTTTCAGCATGAGCCATATGAAGCATGAGTTAATGTGGTCTGAGTGTGCCAGCAAAGCAGGGGGAAGGCAGCTTTATTCCATGTTACAGCTTTTGTCTCTTTTGTTTGCACCACAATCCTTTTTTCTGCTAAAAGTGGCATTGCATCTTTAAGTTTTACTCTTCTGGGTTACTGTGGAGCATAAAAATGTCTTTGAGTGCAGACAATGACACCACTCTTTGCCATGCTACATTAATTCTTTTTCCTTTTAATGGAGCACAAGGTTATTTTAGCTCAAGTGAAGCATTGCTGGCTGCAATATCCCTGATAACTGTAGCAGTATCCATAATAGACCGAGAAAATTAGGTTTCACTAAGGTTTGCCAACATTTCGTAATTTTTTGCCTCAGAAAGTATATGCCTAATTTGCACCAAAATAGGTAATGATTCAGTATAAATCAAGTGTGAACCAGATCTTGAAGCGTTTTCCATTCCTGCTTAAGCTTCTGTTTGACTGTTTCCTTCAATGCATGAAAGTTCTTTTCACAGTGTGTCCAGATTTTCTTAAACATCTTTTTCCCTGAAGTCCACTCCACTACTGCAGCCAGTCATTTTCAATGTAAAATAGAGTAATCCACAGAAACGGGAAGTGGAATTTAAATACCTCTCTTGAGGATCCTACTGTGGGAGGTGAGGGCTCAGGTGGCTGCCACACTTGTATCGCATTTGTATTTTCATCTCTTGTTCTGCTTTAATTTCTGTATGTTTCCTGGAACGAAGAGTTGCATAATTGGCTGCACTGCTGACTTCAAGAGCCATGAAAATAAGCTCAACTGAAATGAATTGCTCTCTCTCTGCACACACAAGATAGATCTTTGAGGACTTACATTTTTTGTTGTTTGAAAGCTTTGTTTGTTACAAATCTGCAACCACGTGTTATGCATACGGATAGACATCATGACTCCCAGCTAAACCACAAATATGTAATTTTCCTCTGGACTCTTTCCTCCAAAAACAGAGATCTCTACTACTTCAGCTAAACTAAGCTTTTTCTTTCAGTAAAGCTAGCGTAGACATTTTTAGAGCATTTTTAGGGGATATTGTAAGTTCTGTTCCATTTGCTTTTACGGACAATGTTGCTGATGGTCTAATAGGTGAATTCTGCACTGGTTCTTGGATTGATTCCCAAATATTGGGAACCTTTACTTGATGTGAGGGTGAGGAAAAGCCAACCCCCAACTGAAAACAGTTTGCAGTGCATTGAGTGATGTGGATGGGCATCACTGGATGGCATTACAGCAACTCCTGCTGGGCTGGTAAAACTGCTGTAATGTGTTTTCTGTGATAATCCTGCCCCAGCCTTGACATTTGTGCTCTGGGCTGAACCCACTCTGTGGGACACTTGTGTTTTGGCCTGTTTCTTTTCCTTAGAGAAAATAAGAAATTGTCATTCAGCATTTCTTTCCCAGGCAGCCCATTTGGATTATGTGGCATCCTAACCCACAGTGGGTGAGCTGTCACCCAGCATGTCACCCTGTCACCTTCTGGAAAAGGTGCCTCCAAGGAGAAAGTATTGGGCTGTCTGTGGCACCTGAGAGCTGCATCCCACCTTACCTGCTCCCCCCATTTCCCTGTGGCAAGCAGAAAAGGATCTGTTCAGGCATGGGGGCAGAGAAGAGGAGTGGGATGGGGAAACACTGGGCACGTGAGCAGCAAGAGGCAAAAGGAAAGTGTCCTGACTTTGGACCGAGGGTCATGTTTTGACTTTGCAATCGTGAATCAGGACTGGTGCTTTGGGAGCTCACTGTGGAGCCTTGGAATGTCTTTGCTCCTATTCCAGAGGCAATACCAGGCCAGGAAACTCATTAGCAGAGACAGTCTGTGGGGCTACTCCCATCTGCACAGACATCTTGCTTTGCTTACATACACAGCCCTCTGCAAAAAACTATCATGGATCATAGCATCATGTGGATTGGAAGGGATCTCTGTAAGTCAGCCAGTTCCAGCTTCCTGCTCAAACCGTGTCCTGTAAATTTAGGTAAATCAGTGCCCATCCTGCTGAGTTTGAAGACTCTGCAGAGAAGGAGATTGCTAGCCACTCCAGGCATAAATTTGGTCACGTTCTTATCCACATAAATAAATAAATAGTGTCTCTGTGCCTGGCTGGGGTTTCCCAGACTCCACCATGTATCTGTGGCTTCTTGTATTGCCACTTGCACCCTGCAGAGGGTCTTTCAGTCTTCCCTACTGATCAGCAAACCAGGTACTGGAAGGAAAAGGGAATATTTCCCAAGGCAGCTTCATGTCTGTTAAGATGTGCTTGTTGTTTTCTTAAAAATACTTTTGCTTTCATTTTTAAATATTGTGACATAAATTCCTAAAGAATATGTGATTTGACTCAAAACTCTAAACAGCAACAGACTCTTTGGAATGCAGAATTTCCTTGCTTCCAAGATGTGGATTTGCAAGTGCATTTTAAAGGCTGAACTTGTCTGTACCATGTTACATGCAGAAATCCCTTTTCTGCTTCTGTTTTGCATTTTATATGTATTTTCTGCATCTTTATTAATGGAATGCCCATTCAGTAAGAGATTCTATAATCTCTTTTATATGTATCTCAGCTATATGTTGGAAACAGCACATGGAAAACCAGGAGTCAGCCTGCCTGCTTGGGCCAGGCTTGTCCATAGATCTGCTGTGATGTCATCCTTGCCTGTTCCTGTGCATGGCAGGGGTGTGAGAAGTTAGTGCCAGTCTAGCTCATCTTCCCCTGGTGCCCAAGGGCCAGAGGACAGCACTGATGAGTTCCAGGCAGACAGACGTCCCTCTAACCACCCCTGGCTTGTAGCAAGTGTTTCACATCTCCTTTAGGATTTTCCTTGCTCCTTCAGACTTTTGCTTTTGATAAGTCACAGATTCCTTTTTCATCCTGATGGTATTGCACTGCTGTTGGGAGTATCTGTCAAAGCCGTGGAATTCCAGAGGATGCAAGCGGGTCTGCTCCTTGGCTGTCTGCTGCATCCTGGCACAGAGTGAATGCTCTGACCCTGCAAATAACACCAACCTCCATCCCTGACAGTAGGTAAATAGCTTGTAATTGCTCAGTTCAGGTTGGACTTTTTCAGATTTTGGCAGTGGAGACTTTCATACTCCTGCAAAACTGCTGATCCAGGCATTTTTTTCAGTTGAGAGAAGTTTAATGATACCTCTCTCCTCCTAGTCACCTTCCAAATTTGGAACTTCTTTTTATAGTGGCTTCACCAGAGTGTTAGTATTCTCATGGACTGCCCATGGGAATGTGCTTCTAATTATAGTTTGTCCTCTACATGTCTGTCTCCTTTAAATGCATCCAGCTTCTCATTCCAGCCACACTGGGCCAAGCATGACGCTCTGCTCCCGATACTTGTGCATTGAAGATGTTCTGGTATTGCATTGTAATCAAATCCACAGCTCCTGCCCTTGTGCTGCACAGCAGTGAGTAGCACTCGTATCTCAGCGATTGTACCACCCAAGTAGTGCTGTTTAATTTATAGATTTGGTGTGTTCATTTACTAGGTGACCTTGAGAGAGTAATTTATTGTGTTTCAACAATTTATGTTTGGTCTCATGTCGATGGTTTTAGTGCTGGGATTGTGTTGAATTTGACTCTGTTGTCTGGCTGGGAAGGACTTGATCTAGGATCTAAAACCATAATTCCAGCTGACCGGCTAGCAGCTATCTTCTGTAGCATGTATGTATTTTGGGAGTTATTGGATGTGCTAAATGAGAGGAATATTTAGAAAGGGATTTCAGCTGCAGCTAGTAGTGTGGGTTTGTGAATACAGACTGCCTTCAGCTTTCTCCTGCAGCATTTCCATCCAAGTTTATGTGGGCTGTCACTGAGCTAATTACAATCTTACAAATGGTCCCACAGGACAGGACAAGCTCTCTAATTTTCATTTATTGTGAGACTGTGATTAAAAGACAATGGCAGTTTCTCATCATAAGCCACAAGTTTGTCATCTACTAAGTCAATATGCATTCCCTTCTTTTTGTAAACAAACACTTTGAATCACTTGGGATCATCATTCACTTGTGAACCTGCACATTAGGAAGTGACAGTAATTTATAGCTGTCTTCAGCTGTGGTAGCATCGCTTACTGTGATAGTTAATTGATAGAGAGGGAAGGCACGTTCCCTGGGAAAATAATAGAGATGGTTTTGAGCCCAGCCCAGTGGATAGAGATGTTGTAGGATCATTATGGGGACACTCTGTCTGGGCATAGTACTTTGAGCAGCTCAGTCTTACGCTCTGTTAACTTACTGAGACCTCCTACTGCTCAAATGTTGTCTTAGGTGATTGTAGAGACATATGGTTCTCCAGGTTACAGCAAGGTTTTGTTCACTGCGTTTGATGGATGGATGTTGGCAGCACCACACACATGGAAACATGAGGCCAATTACCTAACCTGACTTTTTTCTTCTCTGACACTTTTCCAACAGTGCTTTTTCATGTTTGCTTTGAGTATAACAGACTCGGTCCCTAAATTTCCCCTGTTGCTACCATGAAGAAATGAAGAGGGGTTAAACTGCAGTGCTATTCATGGAGCTGGTCTGTGGGATGCTCCTGTTGCTCCTAGTCAAGATATTCAGGACTCATGGCTTGTGAAAGAGGGTGAGGCCCCCAAGGACAAAGATGTCATTATAATCATGCTTTAGGCTTGTTGCATCCGTTTTAGGTCTTTTTCCTCAAAGCTGGTAAAACAAAATTTGGGCACTTGGTCCTATGAAATTTGTTTTAGACTTCTCTTGCACAGATATAAAGAACCCCATCAGATAAAGGAAGGGAGAAGGTGAATTTACAGTCATACTATGTAACATGAGAAAGTAATAATTAATTTCACAAAATACAGAATTTTCCATGAAGTTGAATTTATTGTCCTGGAACTATTTTTTTGCTGGAGCACGTCCGTGACCTGCCATCACTTCAGAATGAACCATTTTCTGATTTCCAAGGCTACTGTGCATTAGAATAATGCAGAGCATAATCAAGAAGTGATTTAGAGATGAGGTAGATGTGGTCTGCTTTGAGAGAAGACCCAGTATCTCAGCACTTCTTGGGATTTTAAATTAGTTTTTTAATTTGGAAAAATACTCAGCATTTAAATGCCATACTGTGATAGTTAGTATTGCCATCACAGGCGCCTGGAGTTGGTCTTAGTCGCTGGAGTGGAAGATGAATGATTTGGTTGTCCTGTTACCAAACTAAATAAACAGTCATTAAAAGGTGGTACCTACTGTGATGAAGTGAACTGATGGTTGTGCTTTATTGAGTTTTGTATGGGTCTTCAGAAAATGAGCTCAGATCTCTCTGATGTTTATAACCACATCACTGAGGGGTGTGACTACATTTATTCTGTAATTTATGGGGTTTTGACTTCTTCTAGAAAAGGCGCTGCAATGTGTGATCCTCACTGCAAATCTGGAATATTCCAAGATCTCACTGACTTGGTTTGATGGAACACTTCCACCATGGTGGCAATTAATGTTACACTTAGCAAATAGGAACTAGAGTTTTAGGTCTGTCTGCATATAAAAGCTCCCCCAACTTAATCAAAAGCTAATTTATTTTTAAACTGAGGTAGCTATTTCTTTGTGGCCACCTACTGCTCTGTAAACTGGGAACTTGTTTCAGTTTAAATCAGCTGATGCTTTGTTTTAAACTGAATTAAGAGAGCATAAACTTTGGTTTTATGCCAACGTAATAACATAAACTAGAGCGTTTTTCTCTTGTAGACAAAGGTATTAGCAAGTAGTATTTGTAATACTGACTCCACAGTCTACAAGAAATAAGAGCAAATAAAGTTTCTTTGTATATTGTCATCTTCCCACAGGGAGGATTGTCAAGAATTCCTAGAGACAACTTTACTTGAAAATGAACTTTCCATTTTAAATATTATTTACTCCAGCTTGGGGTAAAATGGACTTCATAACTTGAAAGTTCTTTATTATTTGCAAGTTCTTGCATATAGTTTTTGTGAAAAACCAAAGCACAGTAGCAGCTTTTTCTGAACATCTGAATTCTCAGGAGATCAGCAGTAATGATAATTCTGACACGTAGATGTGTGTATGCAGAAAAGCTACATTCAGCCTATTTCATGCATTGTCTAACATATTTAAGGGTGGAGCCTACAAGACAGGGTTTTTCCATCTGGTTCACATTCCACAGTTGGCACTGGGAGTTGGATGAGGGAATTCCAGTGCACTTGTGTTTTCTGTTCCCCATCACAGCAGTTTAGCAATGAAATTTCCTGGTTTGGTTTTCTCTCCAGATGCATGTTGTTGTTTGGAAACTATTATAGGAAATGGAAATTTTCACCTCATGGAAATATGGTTTGGGTTCTTTGTTGTAGCTGAAATGAAATGTGATGGGATTCCTTGATCATGAGTGTGAGGGATTTGTTCCTGCAGGCATAATTAGTCTCCCTTATTTACTTTACAGTGCTGCTTTGCAGAGCAGTTGTGTCTAGGATGAATAATGTGATAAAAGCACATCTCTGTGTGCATGATGACTTACCTGGGAGGCTGCTATGGCAGATTCTTTACAGGCTCCTTGACCTGCAGTCCTTGTGGGCTATTTTAGCAGAAATCAGGGAACAGACACTTCCATGAAGACAGTGGGTCACACTGGAATTGTGTGCCTGTTCTTCCCAACAGACACGGCCCATATGGAAAGGACTTCTGCAACTGTTTACAAGTGTTTATTTGTAGGAGTGTATTTGTTACAGCTTTTTGTTCTGGTCAGGTTCTTAGAGTGCTTAAGTGCCTGGGAACAGCCAAGTGGAATTTTGTCTGTGGCCATTTGCATCACAGCTGGGGGAAAGGAAACCCTTAATTATTAGGATTGTATTCTACTAAAGATAAAATGGCCAGCTTGCTCTGTGGCGTTACATGATCATTTAGTAAATTCCTCATGAAGGTAGTTTGTTAAAAACACTCTTTAACATAATTTGTTGGTCATATTCCATCAAAGTGACCAGGACACTCTTCCAAATAGGCTCTAGAAGCATCTTCTGTTTCAGTTATCTTCTCCATAATATATCTCCTTTACAGGAGATGATTCCCCTTTAGTCACAGATTCAAAAGAACTTCCTTTAACAAAATGAATGTTTGTATTTTAAGTCTGTACTGGGTTTGAGTTTGGATTTATTTTTTTCTTTTTTCTTTTTTCTTTTTTTCCCTGAAAATTATTTTTAGCATTCTTAGTAAAATGAAAAAATTCTGTGTGTCTTGGGGGAAAGAAGTGGGCAGGAACATTTTATTTCCATCAGCCTTCGGAGAGAATGGGGCCCAAATGTTGATGGCTTACTGGTTGAATGAGGATAAATTTGTGTGCAATTTCTGTCAGGAGAAGGGGAATTTACAGGGCATTTAATGCAGCCATCAGACTTGAGAACTGGTTCTCCAGCTCTGCTGCATTTCCATTGTGCTACAAAGGATTACTGGGGGAGAAGGGCAGAATGCTTTAGGTGCCTCCAGTTGCCAGAAGGACTGACTTGTTTCAGAAGCCTTGCTCAGCTAAAGCAGTGAGAGACCAACAAGCAATGACTGTGTACACAAGTACTACATTTTCAGTACTCCCTTAGTCAGAGTTGGGATTAATTACAAATATTTTTTGTTAGGATATTTATCTAGCAGTGGTCACTGGGTTTGAATTGCATACAAGAATTGGATTATTACTCAGTTACTAAAAAATTTGGTGTCACACATAAAACATCAATACAGCTATTTTTTAATATTTCCTTGTTTCTTTACACAGTTCTTCTAATCAACTTTCAAATGAAATTTATTAGGTTTCCTTGAATCCGCAGTTACGACCTTTTGGTTTTACTTGATGGTCTTTACTCTGATAAAATAATGCCTTTAAAACGAAGGAACAAAAAATGCCAAGGCTGTCAAGTTTTAGGAAATTTAGATGTAGTTACTGCTGCTAGTGACTTAAAGATTTAGCCTAGGTTTTCTGAAGGTAATTGTTACTAAATAAAGGTGCCTTAAATACAGTGGTAATTGCTTTGCAAACATTGTCCAGGGCTGCTTGGGGCTTACCTGGCTCCTGTGTGAGAGGTTGCTTTTCTGTGGTTGCTCTTGAGTCATGCCACAGTATTGCAATTTTCTGCTTTCCTTTTTGTTTAAAATATTTAAAGTAGACTGACTTTGTTTTCATAAGCTGATGCTTTTAAATACCTTGGGGCTTGGTCCTCATGAAAGGGGAGCATTTAAAAAATAAACATACATGCTTCTCTGAGTGGTCATTATATAAATTGTTTATGCGTCTGTCATTTTAAGAGAGGAGAGCCAAGGAGGGAGACTGTGTCTACCCAAGGATTACAACTCCCCAATAGCCAATTTTGTCAATGTGTAGGCCCTACGTATTATTTATATAAATCTATTCCCAGGGTTTTTAGCACTGTAAATATTAAAAGCTATAAAATCTAATTCTGATAACTGGGCAGTTGCCTTCCCTCCATTAAAGTACATTGTGTGGTTTCCTGAGCCTGTTAATTTTAATTGATGCAACATCTCTGTTACAGCTTGTCCTTTTATTAGTTAACACTCCATGTAATTCTTGTGTCTTTATTCATCTTCTTACATGTTCTGATGAATGCAAAAATAGTTTTTAAATGTTAGTGCTTAAAGCATCAACACTGGCAGCTGAGACATCAGTTTGCTCATAGCAAAAATTTGTGTCAGACTTGTTTTTAATCCATGCAGTTATCCTCATAAGGCTTAATCTGATGACATTTGTAAGGCTTTTTGTTGCTTTGTAAAAGATCTTGTTAAACTTAGAAAAAGCAGGTCTTCAGCTGCAAAGAGGAGTTGGCTCACCCTGAAACACAGGATTTCCAATAAATGACACAGTTGTATATTAAATGAAGACATGAAGGTGCAGGTGTACATTTTAGTCCCCTGTTCTTTTGAACAACAGCTCCATACAGTTTTGCTGTTTTCGTACATAAATAATTAAAGGTGTGTAGCTCCAGCTGTTCCTTTCACCTTCATGGGTCCAGGATATAATTCCACAGAGCTGCTCTGGGCACACAGAAATGCACAAACACCTGTTTTATGGTGAGCTAAAAAGCAATTAAAGCCTGTGGGACAAAGAGATAAACATCAGTTATCTCAACTGCTCTCCCTGGGGACTACCAAGTCAGAATTATGTTTCGGAATACCTCTCAGGTTTGTGGTTTTTTTAAATTAGTTAATTTTATCTGGAAAATTGTATTTTTTAAGACTGTCGGTCTTCACCTAGCAGGAATGAAGCTAGAGTCTCCATGACAAAAGAGCTGATAATTTGAGTCCAGCTACTTTGACTACAGTACCTGGAGTCACTTAGTCTCTGTGCAAAATGTGATCTTTTTTCTACTTTGACAAGTAATTTTTCATTTTCTCTGTAGCAAGAATCTTTTGTCAACCTTAACACTTTGGCAAAGTGACTTCTCCACATGCATGCAGTAGGCTGGCATGTAATCAGAATACAGTTGTTCATTGTGAGTGCCTTGATGAGAGTGGGTTTGCTCACAAATGAATATTTTTCAAATATATGGCATTTTTTTCCTAGTACTCGACACTTGCAGTGCCTTGGGGGAAAAGGCAGTATTTCCAAATGTTAAATTCTCTAGTTGTTATTGTGCCAGTTTTTGAGATGCAGATGACTAGGATTTTTTTTCTTTTTCCTCAAGTTCTTACCCCTAAATAATTGTCAACTTGCACTGTAATAAAAAAATTACCTTTTGAAGGAATTTGGGAGTTAACACCTGCTAATGGTGTACACAGCCCTGCTGACTTTCATGAAGTCATTTAATGACGGTAAGTATTGCATTTTACTGCTGGTGTGTTTGACAGCATGGGGGAGGATTATTTTCTTAGATGTGCAAAGCATTACTCTGAGTTTAGTGTTTTCCAGAAAGTAGCTGCCCTGGAGTATTGCTACTGTGCTAATCTTACCAGATTGGCCTGTAAATATTTCAGACTCTTAGGTAATAGCTCTTATTAATATTTACCAAATTGTCTTTACTGTACCTGATGAGCTTTATTATTGAGGGCCCCAGGCTTCCGTGGTCTCAGCAGAACAGTGTTGTGAGAGGAAATGTGAGTGTAAGGAGCAGTAAGGACAGCACAGAATCCATTTTCGTGCTGAGTTCCCTGCCTGGGAGCTATAGCATAAGTGACTCTTCCGCATCGCTGATTTAAGGGGTTTGGTGGCTCAGCAGAGGTTATTTATACCAGGCATTCAGAAGAGGATGTGGGGACACAGTGGAGCACTGAGGTGCTGAGTAGAAGGCTGCAGTGAAGATGTTCTGTTTGAAGGGAGCACATCAGAGCCATCAGTAGCACTCCTGAGCACTGCATGCTCGGTTCTGCTTCCTCATGCACGTTCATTGGGATCCCAGCACTTTTCCCTTGGGATTCTCATTAAAAGCTGTAGGATGAATGCTGACTTTGGTCTTAGTTCTTGGTACTGCTGTAAAGGGTCCTACACTGGTGTCCACGAGAGTTTCTGCTAAAGTTTGAGCAGTAACTTTATTGTCCATCCCTCTTCACTTTGCTTTATGCAAAAGGTGGCCAAGGGTGACTCTGCAGGAAGATGTGAGTTCTGGCAGTGCTAAGTCACAGCAGATCTTCCGCTTGTCAGCCAAGCAATTCTGCTGAGCACAAGGCTTTCTTTGTCAGAGACAGAGCAGAAAATGCTTATAGGTACGGGTGTTTGAAATAGAAATCTGAGTGGTTCAAATATTAGTAAAAACATATCTGCTTATGGCTTTTCAGTCACTGAGGGTTTTTTCAATTTTTATTTTGCCTTTTCATTTTTAAATGCAACAATTTATCCCATATCTACTGGCAAGCAGGTACCAATTCATAGAATACCCAAAGCTGAATTAAGTCATTCCATGAAGTTACTTCCATTAAGTAATTAAAGTTAATTTTCTAAAGGGTATGGAGGTTTTTATTTGGGGTGTTTTTTTCTTTCAATAAGCAGTCTGTGTAAGGTGTGCATAAATACTGTAATACGCTTTTGGAAGGGAACATGAAGGGAAAGCATCCTGTTCCCTTTCTCATGTTTGCAGGAAACCAGAAGAAGTAGTAATTTGGATATTTTAGCAAATATAACGTAAGCTTTAGTGACTTTCAAGCCCATTTTAAACTTTTGCTACTGATGAATGTGCCCTGTAACTTCCTACTGGTGCACTAGTTTGAGACATCAAACTTGACAGAGTTACAGGAACAGTTGCTCTGGGGGTCCACAGGTCTTAATTTTTAGTACCCAAGGGAAATGAATGTCTTCACTATTGGCTGTGTTAGTCCCTTTCCATGCTCTGCTCCTAAACACAGTGAGTGGGATTGCACAGGGAGAGTTTTCCCCAAGGAACATCGCTCTGGTGGTTTGGCACCTCGATGCACATGTGTGCAGCTGCTGTGCTGACCATGCAACATAACTTTGGGGTAAAGTTCAGTCTTTGTAACATGAACTAATTCAGATACCACATTTAGCAAAATGATCACATGAGCAGTTTCACACAAATATTTTAGGCAACAGGTTTACATGGGGTTAAATAACTCTGTCATTGAGAATTTCTATCTACTGTTTGACTTGACGCCTTGCCTGGAAAAAATTGATTTTCAGTAGAAGTATGTGAAATACTATTATTTTGAATTTTTTTTCTTTAAAGGCAGAAACTCAGGAAGGAGATCATGAAGGTACTTGGCCATTATATCCCGCTATTTTCTGTGGGGTCGGCACAAAATAGTGCAGGTCAGCACAGAAAATTGCATAAAGGAGATGATTTTACTTTTCTGTCAGATTGGAGCTGGCCAACACCAATGGCTACATGGAAGCTAATCAGGCTAATAGGAGTTCTCCTTAAAATTATTGTTAGGGTATTTCCAGTGTGATGACTGGAAAGTATTTCAGGTGAAAATCAGTGTTGAAGCCAAAGCAGGGGCTATTCCTGGCATTTGGTGGACTGTAAGTCCCCTGGGTTCCTGTCAGACATTCCAAGGCTTTGCTTTGGAGCAATGACTTTCTCTGGAATCCAGTGGAGGACAGTGACCACAGGGCTACAGCAGGCAGGAGGAAAAGGAGTTGTTACCCCCATTTCCTTTCTGCCCTCTTGTGTGTTTGTTGATAACAGCCTTGATGAAATAACTGCCATTAATAATGATTTGGTCTAACTGAAATCCTTTCAGAAAAGATAAATAGAGCTGTTATTACTGAGGGATGCTTTGTGACTCTGGAGAAACAGAACTGCAACGTGAGCTTCTGATGGGAGTTATTATATTGGATGAATAATCTCTGTAATTGCTGCCTTTGGTTTGTCGAAGGTGTGTACAAAGAGCTGTATCTGTCTGCAGTGACTGCACAAATACTTCTTGTAGTGCATCCCCTCTTGAACTTAGTATCTTCTCAAGCTGTCATCTCAGCATCCTTTGTCTTTCCCCCAGCAGGCTGAGTGCCAGCAGAATGTCTGGGCCATGCTGGATTAGCCCTGGTGCCGCTGGGCACCCTTTGCTCTGCACTCAGCCTTTGTCTGCAGCAGAGATTGCCCTCCTCTGCCCTCACTCATTTGGCATTTTCACTTCACAGACATAACCCTGTGCCTGCATTGACCAAAGATGCCAACATAAGCTCTTGCCAAAAGGCAGCTCTCATCTTCCCTGGCTACCTCAGCCTGTTTTCCTTTTCAGAAACAATTGGGGGCATATGATCCTGATTCAGGGAAGGATTTGTTCCATCTCACGTCTGTGATTCAGGCGTTTGAGAGGAAAGAAAAAGAAAGCATGTGATCCTCGAAGAAGATATCCTTGAAGACGTGTCAGACTCGAGATTGGCTAGCAAGGAATTAGGCTCTCCAGGCTGAGCAAAACATTGTCCATCCTCTCAAATAACAGCCTCTTTCTAGTCCCAAGGGACAGATCCGTGGTTCTGCAGGCACTGGGAGCCAAGTCCTGTTCTAGAGAAGGAAGTGACAAAACGAGAGCACCTCCTGCTTTGGGCAGACACCAAAGCTCGAGGAGCCCGTTCCTGTGGTGCCATCCTGGCCTGCTTGCTAACAGGGATATGGCAGGGGAGAATGTTGCATTGAATTGAAAAAGCCATGCTTCGAGTTCTTACTAGTGTATTTCATGAACAGGACTTTTCTACCAAAAGGTAGCAGTTGCTATGTAGTAAAGCATAAAGAGTTGTTAACTTCTTTGTAAATGTATATGCAAAGCAGACCAGGTGCACTCTAAATTTTACACATTCAGGGCTGTGTAGCATGTGTGACATACCCAAGGGTCTGCACTAAATCCCATTTCATGAGTAGTATCTTTGGTGCTGCTGTACAAAGCAATGTGCCCAGCAGTCAGATGTTTTAAGGGGTCTCTGTCCTCAGCTAAAAATGTGAGGATGTTCTTCTATGTGGTGTCTCATCCCACATTTGGTTTGCTTTAAAGATGAGACATTTGGGGATATTGAAAGCTCAGCTCATTGCAAGCACACACAGAAAGCTGATTTGGGGATGCTTGGGGTTTTTGGGGAGGTTGGAGGGTGGTGTTGGCTGGCCCTTCATAAAAACATGGAGTAATCTGAAATACAGAACCAGCCAAAACCACAAACTCTGATTTAGACCTACTTGGCTCTTCTGAATCATCACGAGTTCTGCACACTGAGTCAGCCAGGAGCTGGTTTTCTCTTCAGTATTGTGTAAACACAAGATGTTTCTCTGGGTTAAATATTATTAAGTTTAAAAGTCATGTTTATTTGTCATGTATAAAAAATTATTAATACAGAAAGTTACCATCTGGGGAGATCTGAAAATTCTTTTCTTTTACACTTTCTTCCTCAGCTCAGCTTTGATCACTGATCGCTTCTAGGGTACCCTATTTTTATTTGATTCTATAAGTGTTAAGTATTTGGATCAAACTACTGAAAAAGCTTCCTGTATTACCTTTGGAAATTGCAATTTCATTTAAAGTAATTAAGGAAAACCACAGGACTTAATTCATAGTTGTACCATGATGTGCTGTGAATTCTTAAAACTCAAAGGGAAGATACTGTGAGTGGCTAGCACATTTTCAGGAAAAGCTGTAGATCTGGACTGAGAGAGGGCTATGTCAACGTGGCATGGGGGCTGGCCAGGAGCTTTCTCTTTACAACTCTTCACAGTATGTGGGAGAAATTGTTAACAAGCCCTGGAAGGTTGTTACTCTGCTGAAATTTGTGACTAATTGTGGGGGATTTTCCTCATCCTGCTTTATTTACGACTTCTAAGGTGCAATACCGCTGAGATAAAGGTCATATGACATTAGGAAAGTAAGAGTCACAGAGAAGGCAATTCTGAGGGTAGGCAATTTAAAACAAAGCCCCAAATCCCACAGCTGAGACACACAGAGATGCAATACCAGCTCTGCAGTGGAATTATAACCCCCCTTCTCCCCCAAACCAACAAAAGCCATCAAAGAGATGGAAAAGGTGACTGGTGTTTATCTTTTCTTCCCCCTTTCCATAGTGCGGCTCCATGACAGCATATCAGAAGAAGGATTCCATTACTTAGTCTTTGACTTGTAAGTATTTGTTTTGCATTTGTTTAGCATGTTGGGTTGTGCTGTGCAGACTTGGAGATGCAAGTGCCAGCTCTTGAGACAAATGCATGGTTCTGGTGTGGTGAGCTGGACACATAGATGGAAACAGGAACATGTTTGGTCATTTGCATGTGCAAGAACTCATTTGTAAGTGTCACTGTAAGGATTATTTCTTAAAAACTGGTGAGGTGGATTTATAGGTATGTATAGTAAAGGTTGTGCGATACCTGCCAAAATAAAGCAAGGATAGAAAAAAGTTTTTGCTGCAAGCCAGTTGTCTAAAGGAAAGATAAAAGAAAGCATGTGAAACTAATTTCTCTACAGTAGATCTCCACTGGTGGATTAAAAAGGTAAGCCTGAGCTTAGAGGGGTGAAAGATTGTTTTACTGTCTCATTCCTGAGTGATATTTTACTGCTTTATAGTGTTTCATTTTGACACCACTCAGAATGTAAAGGAAGTTTCCTACTGATATTCCTGTTTTGCTTCAGGAATTGAAGTCCCATGAGTTGTTCATGTAGCAACTGGGCTTGTATGGAGCTTGTTTTTTTCCAGATAAGGCAGTTCAGTGGAAGCAGGGATGGTGACAGCATGAACTGTGTGTCTCAGGCTCTTAACTTGAAAAGAGAAACTGATTTCCTCATTCTTCCCTGGGATGGGCAACATTTCCACTCACTTGAAAAGTTTCTGCTTATGCTTTTGGGTATGGACAAACCTGAATGATAGGAATTGCATTGCAAAACTGACTTAAGTAAAATTATGTCTTTAAATTGTAAAATTTTCCAGGGCAGTTCATGGTTTAACAGACAACACACCCACCCACCTACCTATCTGTAAGAAGAGCTTTCTTAGGCCCCTCATGGTTTTCCTGGTTAGAATGAGAATATATTATTTCCCCAGAAATGGGAAGTAGCTCATTTCTAAGCATACAAACAGAAGTATTTGCATTCAGCATGGCTAAGTTAGAACCTGAAGCTTCCCACACAAAAGAAATCGTGTGCTTTCATGGTCAGGTTACATTCTGGTTTACTTTCTGACTTAAGTTTTTTTAAAGAAATCTGTTCAAACTTCTTCAGCACTAGATTTCTGATTAGAAATATACACATATTAAATAGTCTGTCTGCAGTGAAGGCATTTGGGATTCAGGACTCAAACTCTAGCTGGGCTCAACAGAAGCTTGTATGTGATTTGTGTCTATCCCAGGTAAGTGCTGTGGCTGTTGGTTTGGAAATGGCTCCAGGGCACAGCACACATATTTGTTCTCTGACATGCACTGGGTTTGTTTTGCCTATTTTTTTTTTTTCCCTTAAGGGCTACAAAGGAAATCTTTCTATGTGGAATTGGAAAAAGCTTCTCAATTCAGAACATTTCTGAGAAGTGCATGCAGAATTCTTAGTTCTAGGGACAATACCCCTTTTAATTACCAATGCCTATGTATTTTCTTTGTTGTGCTGCTGTGCTGTGAGAAACTGTGGCATACTATAATTGCAGGTAGTCCACGTCTGCCTTAAATTTAATATATAATGCCTGACTTATCTCAGGGGGTTATGACTGTGATGTGAACTAGAACATTTGAACGACTTCAAAGTTGTAGATAACAGTATCTAGATCTCGATAGTAAGGGAGCAAATAGAGGCCTATGTTCTGCAATAAAATATTAATGCCTAACACAAAGAAACTTCCTTGGCAGAAAACTAGATTCCACAGGAAGTGTTCTGCCTTGGCCAGAACTTCCTCTGTTCCCTGTCAGTCCCATTCAGCACAAACAGAGGAACAGCCTCCAACATACATATCAAGCTTTCATGTTTTGACCACGCGGTTGGAGGGTTTTGTAAAAAGTCGTTATTTTGCAAAAAAGAAAATGTCTGAATGGCAGTGACTTTGCTGTCTGATCATTGTTTCTGGAGAAGCAACAGGTGGCATTCTTGAGGAATTTTTGCCAAAGTTTGCCTATTTACTGTTAATTTTTCACATTCAGATTGAGAAATCATTACTTTAAAGCTGACTAATATTATTTATTAGTGAAACTTCACCTTTTACAAACGTGTGCTTACTGCCCTGTTGACAAGTACATAAAAGAGCTGACATGATAAAAAGGTACCATATGCACTTCTTGAATACACAGGCCAAGAAGCTGCTTTTCTTTATTTAGTTTTTATTCAGCAGGAGCCTGACTGTGGTGTAACACTGCCACTCCACCCACACATGCCATCATGTCATTTTGTTAATGATTTCTTTCAGACTGTGTGGGACTCAGTACGACTGTTTCCTCAGAAATTTCTTTCAGACTTCATCCCACGTAAGAAAGTGAAGGGGAAGACTGCCCTTTCTGAGACGGGGAAAAACAACTGTTGTTACTTTCTATTTTGAATTTCTAATCATCTCTTTGGATTGAATGCCATAGAGATGTCTGCAGCCTGTTGCTTCACTTGTATACCTCAGGCTGTGCTTTTTACTGGAGAAAGAAACAGATTTGGGTGAACAGTTCTGGTGACAAATGGGAAGGTGGGAGTCTGTGGAAATCCATGTGGAGAATGGGTATTGAATAATGAACTTCATGAATTTAATAATGGACACCATGAAGTTTTTGCTCCTCTTCCCTATTGGTTAAGGCAGCTGCAGTCTGGATTTGCATCTGTTGGACCATTTCAGTTGCTAAGCACGAATGATACTGTCTTCAGTGTTAATGATGTTAGATGAGTTCAAATCCAATCAATTCTGTCAGTATTAATTGCTGTATCTGAATGGAAACAGCTGTAGCACTTGAAGACTCTCTTGTGCAAGTCAATGAGATTCTCTATTTTCAGCATCTCCCGTTTTAATGCACTTGATGAGATGCAACAATTGGTACATTAAGACTCCTGGCCTTGCTTTTGGTTTCTAAGTGCAGGGACCATATTGTGGAGAAGAAACAGAAAATACAAAAAAATAGGCTAATTTGCAAAACAGTGTTTGCCTCAGGTAAGTGCCTGGGCCTCTATTTCAGGAGTAGAAAGGCCACAGACGAATGTGATAATTCCATGGTCACTGTAAGATGCTTCCTTCCTGCTCCATTATGAAGGCCATTGAAGAAATAAATGTAAGCTAGGAGGAAACCACACCAGTGTCATCATCATCAGAGGCTGGTTTAGCTGTCTGTGCTAATTTAGGTGTTTCTTTTAATTATTCTCTTATATTTGCAAACATGAACCAGCAGTTTTTCTCAAAATGGTGCAGAGAATCTTGGTGTTTCTACGTGCTGCTTGTACCTCTTCTCTGTAAACAAACCCACGTGCATTCTTTGTCGCCACTTTAGTATGCTCTTCTGAAAAATCACACAAGGAACCATAGCAATTTGTACAAACCAGTAGCTTTTAGGTTGTACCCTGAAAGTTACCAGAGCTAATGTAATGAATGACCTGTCATGAAATGCAACTTCCCAGAATGCAGATACATATCTGTGTCACAAAGGCATTGAGATCATTCCCATTTGCATCCTGTGGGGAGATGGTGCCTTGGCATCTGCTCGTGTGGCTTTGTGGTGAAAGACCAGAGTCATGTGTGAGTGGCTTCCTGGAGCCTGCAGGCTGTCCTACGCTGTGGTGCCTGTGACCTTTGCTGCTGCAGGGCACAGTGAGCCACGGCCAGAGCATGGCTGTTGTGGTTTGCCCAGGGGCTCCAAACTGCAGGCGCTTCTGTCCTTTCCTCGTGCCCTGCACTGCACTGCCTTTCTTCATCATTGTGGCCACTTAGCTCTTTTGGTGTCCTTTGGAGTGACAGAGCATGGGAGTCGCTGACTGCTTGTTTGGCTGTCACTGAAATTCACCTGCTCTGTTCCTGCTTTAATCTTTTCATTGTTTAGCAATGGTTGTGAATACCAAGCAAATGTTTAGTGTCAGCAAGTAAGATTTCATATCCCCTTCCTCCCTCCGTGCTGGAGAAGAACAAACATCAATTTGGTATTCTCTTCCACTGAAAGGCACTTTGATGACTAAAGCTTCTTGTTGTCTTTCTTTGGCTTGGATCAAAAATAAGTGTTTTAGGAAAGAGTAAGATCAAAGGATGCTTTGTTTTTCCATTCATCACAAAGTGAGAATTATTCCTCTTTACCAGAACTGTGGCAGACAAATATATATGCAAAAAAGAGTTATGAAAGATTGTCAAAATATACATCAATCAAACATTTTGTGCTACAGCAATCAAAGCCAGTCTCTGGAAAGTAGAAGACAAAAAGAGAATACAAATTAGGTTAACAAGCTATTTTACCTCCTCTAGGTTTTACTGCAGACTTTTGTACAAAAGAACATTCTGAAAGTCTCTACGTTGAGAATCAGTAAGGTGTCAACTCAGAAAAAAGATTGTGTAACCCAACTATAAATGAAATTGTGAAAATCAAGTTCTTGAAGTGGCCTTCTCCAAGAAGGGAGCAGGGCATTTCTGTCATCATTTAATGTGACTGAAGACTGGGTTCCTCAATGAAGTGTTAGTACAGCAGTTTGCAAGTGAATGTTACAGTTGTGAGCATTCCAAGTATTCTCGCCCTTAATTTTTTAATCCTAATGAACTGGAGTGTATTCAATAGTAATTTTGCTCAATGTAGTATAGATTCTTGAGTATTTTGTAGCCACTCAAGCTTTTACGTTAGGTGTTTACTGAAAACATAATGGGTTAATATTCTCATTTGTAACCAATAATGAAATACAAACATTGATCTCTCATCTAGGAATTATTTATGTCAGCACCTGTATATGTGAGGAATTGCATTTAGATGTGCCAGTCTGTCAGCCTATACCATGAGAGAAATGTTACAGAAAGGATCTTCCTGTGCTGAGTCTCCTCTTGTGACACATGCAGACAAGTTTTATGAAATTATTGAAAAGCTCATTAATTTCTTCATCCTACAAGCTAGAAAAGTTGTCCTGATTTTAACCTTATATTTACTCATAGGTTTTGTATGCATGTATTATTGTATCAATATTATCCCTTACAACTCCCCTCCAGGGAGATGCAGGCTTATGCTCATCTGCAGTATTTCTTTTCATCCCTCTTAACTTTTGTTTTGCTCAGTTCAGCTGGGTTTGCTTCTCCAAGGAGATCTGATGAGTGACTGGGTAGCCTGGTGACCAGAAGTGGTACAATATGAGGAGAGACTTTACTGCTGCACTTGAAGACATTGTTGTCACCCTATTCCAGATGCAGTCCAGGATTGTGGCATCATGCTGCTCAGGGCTCATTCTGGACTGTGATCTTTTTGATGTAAAAACACTGTTTTATTTTTTTTAACCACTTTCTGCCATTAAACCACAGATTATACAATGAGCTCCTGAGTATGCGATGATGCACAGCCACTTGTTTTACTGGCCCTAGTTATTTACAGTTATTCCCTTGTACTTAGTATCAGTGGTGCTTTAACGAAGCTATTTCTACTTTCTCTGCAAAGATCAGTGAAAATTTTCTGGGGAAATCTGCTGATTGGTTAAACTGATGAAGGTACTCTGCTTCTACTGACACTTCCCTTCTGACTCAGCAATGCTTTTTCTATCCACAGCAAAAAAAGCCAATCCCTATAGCAACTGGGCACACCTCTGTTGTGATTTGACCTACACTGAAAGAACCTTTTCCTTTTTCATTGCTTTATTTTAGCATTTTTTACCTTTGCCTAATAATGCAGTATTCAGATTATCCTGAACTGTACTGAACTTCAGCCATGATTTTCCTGGCTTGTTAGTTCCCTTTATCCTTGTAGTTTTTCTCCTTCCTTTTGACAGCCATAACTGTTGTTTGGCATCTTGCCAAAATACACTGCTGCCCTTGGCTTTTATTTTCTATTTATGATTTCACTTTCACCACATCCATTTTATTCATGTAATGATTTGATGGACAAACCTTCCACTTTAGACCCTGCACCTTGCTGCAAAACCTCTTGCATTTCTGTACAAATATTTCACTTACTCCTCTCTAACTTCTCCCTGTCAAGTTAATTCAAGGTGCATATTCTCACTTCTGAAATCTCCTTTTCCCCATCTTGCTTTTTCTAACAGAGTCACTGGAGGTGAATTGTTTGAAGATATAGTTGCAAGAGAGTATTATAGTGAAGCAGATGCCAGGTAAGTAATTTGTTTTTCTAATACTGCCTTTGATAATTCTAGGATAGCTACTTAAATATATCCTGGTGTTTGGCATCAGTTTCCTAGCACAGTCTGTGAGACTCTAGGATTTCTCCAAGAATTCTCTTAGACTTGGAAGGGCAGTGTTTGACAGTTTGTGCTCACAACTGTGTGGTGGAGAACTCATGGGAAGTCTTGGTGTCCGCTGATCTGAAAAAGCTGAAATTGGATCTCAATTAGTTAAAATTTTATCCACTGTTTCCTCTGTGAACTGGACATAATAGTTCAAGTATCTCCTCCATGAATTCTTTTGCTGATCAAAGTTTGAAGCATAAGTTTGTCTTAAGAGTTTTGCATTAAATATGATTTTTTGTTCTCAGTCCAGAAGTGCTAATTTTCTTTTCCAATTAGAAAATTTTTGTTGTGTTTCATCCATAAGCAATTACACTGTGCGTTTCATAGTCTGAGCTCAAATATGAAATCTCTGGCAATTTTCTGCAAGTGCTTGTTGAAAAACTGGAATAATAAGATGACAATTACCATAATTTGCATGCATAAAGTATCAGGGCCACTTATCTCATGTTTGTCCTCATATAATAGTAAATCCTAAATATTGTCATAAGACTAAGAATCCTAAACAATGTGGTCAATTACTTTAAAGAAAATATGTTCTACCACCACACTCTTCACAGAAGTTCATCTCAAAGTAAATTTTAAGAATCCTTAAATTTGTGTGTTTGCAAACGCACCCCCCCAACAGTACATATTTAGTACATGCAGTTGTAAATTATGCCTTAACATTTAGAGATCTCTGGGAGATGGCCAGAAAGAATTAAATATTCCTAACAAGAATAGTAGGATAATCATGAACAGGCAAGAAGTTATTCTCAATATTAGGAAACTTCCACTTCCAGATTAGTGCATCTGTAGGAATGCTATAAAGATCAGTACTTTAGGCATTCAAATAAAGAAGAACTCAGAGCGAAACACCCTGTCGAAGAGAAAACAGCAGTAGGGTTTAGGTGGGGTACAAGAAGAGGTGCTGTGTTGAAAAAATTTTTCAGTTGATTTTTTCCTGCTGTAATTGAAGCAGATTTCTAATACTGATGCCAAAGGCCAGTATGTGTTGTCCTTGTGTGTTTTTAAGGTAGTTGGAAATTAAAAGGAAAAATTGCAATGGTGATTTTTTCTGTTTTAGAATGACAATATATTGGAAGGAGCTGTGCATATATATGTATATATATAGAGAATATATACATATACGTTTTATAATTCCAGTAAAAATTTGACCAAATGACATATCTAGTTATGATGCATCTCTGTATTTTGTATATTTTATATATATATGTCTATAAATATGTATAAAATATACCCAGTGTGTGTATGTGTGTATCCCTCTAGCAATAGTTGCTGTTCTCTGTGGATGCCTCTCCCAGGACTGTCACACTGGTCTGCTCCTGCAAGCCCTTGCTCACGCCAGTAGTCTGTACTCAAACAGTGCAGTGAGTTGTGAACTACTTGCCTAAGAAAGGGTTTTCAGGCTTGGGCTCCAGTTACTGATTATGACCATTCCTTCTGAATTCCATGGTCAAAAGGTTTTGGATGAGCAGCATCTTGGTGACTGCTTTGCTTATCATTCACTTGTGCCACGACAATGTCTTTAAAACAAAATTCTAAGCTCTTGTAGTGCCAAAAAAAAATCTGAAAGAGTTCCGGTGTTCCAAAATATTAATATTTTAGTTGTGCTTTTTGGCATTTTAGACTGGCCAAAACTTGCAAACCTGGGTATGGAAAAAATAGGTGCTAGTTCAGTCAGTGAAAGCACCAAATTAAAACATTTGTCTAAATTTTTAGCGTGTATTTTCACTCCCCAAGCAACTCCTAACTAAACTAGAGCTGGACATTATTTTTAACAAAAATGCATGCCACCTTTTTGAACAACTTGGCTTTATTCTACTAATCGTTTTAAAGAAACCACTCAATTCAAAATGAAAAAATGTTTCACTTTTCCTTAGCTTTTGACTTTTTTTGTTTCATTTGTTTTCTGTATATCATCTCATTTCTGACCATTTTCTTGTTTCAGCCCTTGTTGTAATGTTAACTTCACCACAAAAAATTAAGAAAACCAAAACATGCCACTAATTGTTTTACCACCTCCACTTTATTTTTCCTGTGGCAGTTTTTGGAAACTGGAAAAAGCTTCCATACTGCTGAATGAAAATACAGTCTGATGATTCTGTCTCAAAGGTGTCATATGTTCCATGTCAAATGTCTTTTTTTGGTTTGGTTTTGGTTTTTTGTTTTTTGGATGTGTTGGAGCTGGAAATATCTCTATATTCAACAATGTTGTTGTTCCAGTTCAAACTGCAATCAAGACTTGTCAAGAGGTGTAAAATTGTTTTTGTTCTTTACCTTTTTATTTTTTAAGTTTTCTTTTATTTTGTATTTAATGTGATTATGTGCCTTTAAAATGTTCTCCCTTCCATTCTGCCCTTGTATCTTTGCAGTCATTGTATACAGCAGATTCTAGAAAGTGTTAATCATTGTCATCTAAATGGCATAGTTCACAGAGACCTGAAGGTCAGTATCTGGTGCCCATCAATTGGATATAAGAATTTTGGGGTTTTCTTTCCGCTGGGTAGGGGCAGAGGGTGGGATGTCTGCCATGTTCCCTTGCCTATCCTGTTCACCCCCTGAACGACCGGTCCAACCAATACTGCATGACGCTCGTTGCAGTTTGCGAGTCTGCAGGCCTAACATACATCATGGCAAAAGGGGAGCGCTTGCCCGCAGCTGTCTGTGCCCGAGGCGCTGCACTTCGCCGCGCTGTGCCAGGTGCCACCGGAGCTGTCCCGGTGCGGGCACAGGGAGGTGACCCTGGCTGTGATGTATGTCAGCTTGCAGGTGCCACCGCCACGCCTGTGCTGAGGCCCGGGGGGCAGCGGCTGAAGGAGCGGCCGCACTGCTGCGCTCGGGGTGACGAGCCCTCAGGCGAGTGCCGCTGAATTAGGCGGCTGCAGCTAATTATTGACCGGGAGCGCTTGGCTTGGAGGGAGCTTGGGGACCACCCATGGTCGCTGCAATTTCTAACCATTTCTACAATTCTTTAAAGCCTCTGTGACGACTCTGAGTAAGAGAGGAGGGACACAGAGCATGCCAAATATTTGATACGACCTTAAATTAGAGGCAAAATTTGTTCCTTTAAAAAAATTACCATGAAAAAAGACATTGGTATTAATTGCCAAGCCAAGCCCCGCCACCTGTCTTTGAGGCAGCCCCGTGGAGCCTGAGGCCGTCGCGCTCCGAGCGGGGCAGGGCAGGGCAGGGCAGGCCGGGGCGGGAGCGCTGCCACGCCCGGCCTCGCCCTTGGCCGCCGCCCCGCCGCCTGGTGCTGGAACTAACGGGCGCCCATGGTGTTTGCATGCAGTCATTGCATTCAGCAGATCCTGGAGGCCGTGCTGCACTGCCATCAGATGGGCGTGGTCCATCGCGACCTCAAGGTGAGTGCTGCTGCCCCACCGCCCTCCCGGAGCAGCATCCCTGCCCCACAGGGCCGCCAGCAGCCGAAATGTAAATGCTTCCCTCTTTTGGTTTTTCCCCTTGGTTCATTTACTTGTAACTCGGCTTCACCTACATGCAAGGACAAGCTCGTGCTCACCAGAGGCAATCTGCTCAAGGCTGACCTGTATCTGGCAGTACAGGGAGAACAAAAGGTGCTTTTTCGAGCACTGTGTGTTTTCATTGAACACACTGTCTTCCTCTGTGTTATCCAGAGCTTTTGGGGCAGGGCATGAGGGCAACTTCCCATCTCTCATCAGCAGAATTTGGAGTGCTTCTGAGAAGCACAATAGCCTTTGTGTGCCATGCATTGTAGTGACGGAAGGTCAGCTGCTCCGGGATGGCTGGCACACAGACCTCTCTCTCCTCCAGATGATGGCTGGGCTGCAAAACATCTTTACAAAGCAGGAGTTTCTACAGTGTTCTCACCACAGTCACTTGAGGAGTCCAATTCCTTCCAGAAGAGCTTTAACATTGGGATAGAAACGTTCCTAAAGAAAACTGTGCTGAGAGAGCATTCCCTCTTTCTTAACTGTGTACATATCCAAATGCCTTGAGGCATCTGCCGCTCTGTGCCTTGGAAATATGTTGGCAAGGAAAGAAGCAAGTCAAGATCATTTTCTTCTACTGTGAGCCTCCAAGAGATAAGGCTGTCCCGGACCTCTTAGTAAGCCTACCTTTTAGGCACTTGAGCTTCACGATCCTCAAGGAGAAGGAGATGCTTTATTTTGAAATCCAATGGAAGTCTGAACTATGAGATCCTTTGTGAGGCAGAAGAAAAATGTGTAGGCTAACGCAGCAAAACACACTAGTCATTTGTGGTATGGATTCTTGGCCTTGAGTTTTTCTTTCTGAATGAGTTCTGGGGAGCAGAAATTTCCTCCTAGCATAAGAGTTTCTAGTGGTAATTATGAGTAATAACATTGGAATCAGAGTGCTGTTGCCTTTCTTGCCAACCCGTACTCCCAAACAAACTGTTCTTGTCTGACTTTATAAGGCCTGTGTAGTTGCCATCAAGGAACACAAAGGGTTTTGCTCCAAAAGCTCAGAGAGTAGGATGAACTTCAAAGAAGCAGACCCCAAATTTTCTAACCATTTTGCACTTCTGGATTTTCGTCTGTCACGGTTATACAACAGGAGACTGACAAATCTGTCTAATCTGTAAATTTTGCATGGCCAGCTGGGTAACATGGAATGAATTTAAAAGGAAGGATGTCGAATTTGTCCAGCTGCTCCAGTGGTTCCTGTCCACACCACACATGCAGTCCTATGCTTCTAGTATCAAAAGGAATTTTAAAACACAGAATTGTAGCTATGCAAGCTGAAGGAATAAGGAATGCTTTCTATTACTTTTCATACATTCGCACAAAACAACTTTTTCTTTGGGAAAGGCATTAAATCCAGCTGTTCCTGCTCCAGACCATGTGTGGATTTCTTTTTCTGGCAAATCCAGGATGAATTGAAAAAACAGTGTGAGAAAAAGTATTTCTTCCAAGCTGTAGTGCCCAGTTTCATTTGGGAAAGTGAAAACTTGAGGAAGCAGAAAACCATCTTTCTTCAGTTACAGCTTTGTGGCAAAAGCCAAAAAACCCAAATAATTACATGAAAGACTGTGGTGAAATCCGAGCAGAACGCCATGTGCTGAGATGATGCCAGGAGCAGAGCAGCAAGATGTGGAAGGTGTTTATGGGCTGGCATTGATCCTTAAATTGCAAAACTTGATGGATTTTTTTTCCCGATAACTCAGTCCACAACAAGATGCCATGCTTTGGGGGGAGATTTTGGATGATTTCGTTTTATTGGACTTTCCTTTTGGGCTGATTTAATAGCACACAGGCAGGAGATTTTGCAGCTTCTTACAAACTGCAGAAGTGCTTGTTGCTGCTTTGTTTATAGTCACTGTCATGAGTCAGAATGGTGGTGGATCCTAGACCCAGAAAAAATTAGCTTATCAGTGGCAGCCTTGCTTTACCAGCTAGTAAAAGTGCACTTCCAAATAAGAACCCAGGTTCTTGTCAGGCTCTAGTGTTCCTGCTTTTGAGAAACTTGGTTGATTTTGTAGTTATGATCCTTTTACCTTCCACGAAAGAGTGACTGCTTTAGGCATATTCAAGGAAAAAAGCACAGAGCTATAAATACTTGGTGTATTAAGGATTAAAGACCTTTAGAAAAGTATGGCATAAATGACGTTAATTTATTTGTAAGTAATTTTAGCAGTTAGCAGTGCCATTGTGCATGCTTGGCTGCCGCCCATGGCCGAGGAGCACAAGGTGACACCGGCGAATCCAGAGTCCTGCGCGGCACTGTTAATGTTTCCCAAGTAATTGCACTCATTTCCAGTTAATGCATGACAATTACCCACGTGCCTCTGGCCAGCCTCAAACGGCTGCTGCATGTTGGTTAAGCACACAGTCCCACATGGCATGGCCCAAAAGGCTGTTGTCTTTGGTATGGCAGTAAGTCAGGAATTCTGGAGCAGCGTACTCATCTGTTAAAGTGGTACTTCTGCAGAGAAGACATGCAATGGAATAAAAAAGCAATCCCAGGAGGAAAACAGAAACCAAAAAAAAAAACCAACAAAAAAGCAAACCAGCATCAGAAAACACAAAACCAGTGTTTTGAACAGAATCACTTTTTGGGAAAGCGGTATGTGCTCGGTGGGGTAGTGCCTATATTTCATCCAAAAGGATGAGGCTTTTCATTGCTTTTGGCTTGCCTGAAGGTCACAACCAAATAGGATCATCCATTGCTTTAAGAGGTTTATACAAGAATGGCATTCCAGGAATTAATTACTGTAACTTCTCTCATTCTGAGAGGAAACCTTGCAGAGCTATGGGACTGTATGTTGAAATTAGTGTTGTTAAATGGCAAGGGGTGTGACATTGCTTAAATCGGTGTTGATGAACCTAGAGAAGAGTCCTCAGCTGTGCACTCAGTGTTTCATATAATGTAGTTGAGGTGGTTACTGATATTTTAAGTGAATATAAAGATTATATTTTGTACTGAGGGCCCTTCATCTCAGTTTTTAAAACTGTGAAAATAGAAGATTCATCAAGTAACTATTGATGAATGTTTTTTAATATTGTCTAATCTATGACATAAAAACAAAGGGTTTGAGTGAGAGAACAATGTTGGTAAATGGCTGAAAAAATGTTCCTTTGATGAGAGGGGGAAAAAACCACCTTTAGATTAAAGAATTTGTCAGGGTCCATTGTGTTGTTAATTAATAGGAGTATCACCATGGCTGAGGTCTTACTTAGGCTAAAGTATATTTTGTTGGATACCTGACATGTATTAAAGACAGGCTTTGCTGAAAGAGGCTTGTGATCTTAATTGTTTCCAACCTCAGTACATGCATGGGATTAACTGCAATCGCATAAATAGTCCCTTGGAAGTGATACGATTGCTGAACCTGGAATGCACGCTGAAGAGTTTGCAGGACTGGAGCCCCAGCACCAGCCTGGCTAGAGTGAAGTCCCTTGTCACAGAACATTGCAGAAATTGCTTCTGAGGAGTCCCAACAATACTTGTGAAAGTGAGGTTTTATTATTCTGTAAATATAGAACAAAACCTTTTTAAAAATCATGGCAATTGGTAAGGCAGATGTGGCAAGAAAACGCTGTAGTGTCACAGTTCTCTGAAATAATCTGTTGATTTCTACAGCGCTTTTTTAGTAGTATGTTTAAAGCAAACATTCACACAATAAAGTTTTCTTTGGGCAATTTACATTTGATGTATTTGCTAACCGGAGTTATGAGTTCATTATGAGCAGTAGAATGAACACAATTTGCCTTTAATAGTGTGAGTCTACCATAGCATTTCATTCCAGATGTGACCAACACACCCTATGAAAAAAAGCAAAGTGGGAATTTTCACTAACTAACGTGGTTATTTATGAAAGTTCTTGGCAGGCACAAACATGGGTGTGCTGGTTTTGCTGAAAGATTTGCAATGTAAATACACCTGCTCTCTAAATACAAATACAGTCACAGGGCTGTTATTGTTGGGATGTCATGCAAAACATGTTTGTTTGACAGCTGTAGATGCCTGATCCTTCAAACTGCATGGGCTAGGCAAGTCATCAGTGAATCTCTGTCTTTTGGGAGTTTCTGGCCCCATTTTTCCAGTAGTGAGCTCTTGGGAATCTCTGAGCTGTTCCTGTCACAGCAGCAGGTGTCACAGCTCCATGTGCCCATTCTGGCTCTCCTCTCCACACCGTCCTTAGTCTTGCTGGCATGAGCTCATGAAGGCTGATTACAGGCCTGGTGGGTCTTTCCAGATAGCAATGGGAAGTGCAAGTTTTACAGTTTCATGGAAAAAAACTCATGGGTTTCTTCTCTTTTTCATTCCTCTAAGTATTTGTTCTTTTCCAAACTACTGTAGCTAAAATTTAAAACAAAAAAAAAAAGCGTCTGAAATGTATTTACTTATCTTTTCATCTCAATTGTTTTCTCTCTCTGAAAAAAGCCTGAGAACTTACTTCTAGCTAGCAAATCCAAGGGAGCAGCAGTAAAACTGGCAGACTTTGGATTGGCTATAGAAGTCCAGGGAGAACAACAGGCTTGGTTTGGTAAGTAAACACCATTTTTTCCTCACCATTTATTCAGTTTTGGGGTTAATACCCCCTGATTGCCCCACTCTCACCCCATAGTGAAACATGCAGCTGTGTGACTCTTTGACCCTGGAAAATCTGGGTTTCCTGATTCCTAGCTGGTGCTAGCTTCTGTCAGCCTGTAAATTTGAATTAGATGCACACAATCCCTTTTCTTCCACTTTCTCTTGAGTATCTAGAAGCAAGAAATAGGGGTGTAGAACCTGAGAGGGTTTCCCCTCAGAGTAATACTGCTGAGTGTACCTCCCCAGTCACCAGACACAAATAGAGATTGCTTGTTAATAGATGCCCCAAGGAGAATGGTGGAAAATATTTAATGCTGGTAATTTTAAACATCAGTGCATGTACACTTGTGATACATGTCTCATGTGCCACCCTCTTTGAACAGATGTGAAGCACGGGGGAAAATTTATTGTAAATCCCAGGTGGAAAAAAATACAGAATAAAGTATTTATAGCAGCTGCCTATTCTCCCTCAGAGTAGCTAGAAAATGCAGTTTGAAATGGAACAAAGTAGTTGTAAACTTGGAACAGAAGCAGGTTTTTATGGGCAGGGAGTTGGGAAGTTGAGTGTTCACAGCTATAAGTACGTGTAGATGCACAGGCAGTACCATTGGACATATGTTGGCAGCTTTATAAGCCAGCCTGTTGTTTTTAAATCCAGCCTTTTGATAAATGGATTTCAGTAATCCACAAAAGATGGAGGAGATTGCTCTTGCACATCAGCAAACAGACCAGTACAAAAGGAGTGGAATAGAAACAAGGCAAAACACAAGTGGGTTTTTGACAATGACAAAAGCATCAGGTAAACAGGAAGCATCTCAAGAAAAAATCAGCAGACTGAAGTTGACTTGAGGAATATTTTCTGTACATAGTGTACCAGCAGGTGATGCACAGGGGGGTTGCAATGCCCTGTAAAATCTTGCACTTTGTTTTTTTGGTCATTCGGTCCTTGTGAAATGCTTTGTTTAGACTCATAGCATCAAGAGAACTTGGGAGAAGGGAAGTAAAATATGTATGCAAGGAGGAGTCAGCAAGGTAATGAAAAGAAAGCCTAATGGCACTCTTCCTTTAAAAAATACCGTGGTACTCAGTGAATGGGTTCTGTACCTTTTTTGGAACTTGCCCTGCAAAACCTGTCCAGAGTGCTCCAAGGGTCTGCCTTCAGCTTTAGGACTGTGTTAACAGGGCAGAACATGAATTCTGATGGACTGGGTGTTTTGAACTTTTTCTCACTTTCTTTCAGAAGTTTTTTTGCTTTATACTGGATTCTGCAGCACTTAGTGACTCACAGCATGCTCTGATTCTAATTATAGCTCTACATTAGTATGCTTTTCTTTCTTTTTTATTTTTTTTTCCTTTTCTTTGGTGTAGTCCTCTGGAGTGATGGTCCCTTGTCTGAACGTGGCTGTGCCAGGAGACTGGCTCAAACTCTGTGTGTTTAACTACAACAGCATAGTTCCCTGTTTGCCTGTTTGCAAAACAAACTTGTTCTTTGCCTATAGACATGTTAATGTACATTCCCCATCCCTGGAAGTGTGCAAGGCCAGGGAAAGAGTTTGGAGCAACTTGGTCTAGTGGAAGTTGTCTCTCCCATGGTAGGGCATTGGAACAAGATGATTTTCAATGTTCTTTCAATCCAAACTGTTCTGTGGTTCTGTGTGCTAAAACTGTACCAGTTATTTCAGTTCAGATCTATTTTGTGTCTTCATTGAGAGATAAGGTTAGCTAAGTACTATATTTATTTTTGATTTTAAGTTTATTTTTAAGTCTTGCCTAATAATGTTCATTGAGCTGTGGTAAGTTTTATAGTCAAGGCAACTTCACTTCCCCTTTAAAATGAGCACTACACCCAAGAAGAGGTATGAAACAGCACTCTTTTTAAAGCCACTTAGTACATCTATATTTCAGCTTCTCTAAGGAGCTTAAGATGTGTTTCCTGTGTGATAGTACTCCTTAACAATTCCTAGCTTCTATATCAGGAACCTACAAAAAACAGGCTTATTTTTTATGACCACATTTTAGCTCTTTTCTCAGTAGAATTTACAGAATGTGTTTTTCATTTCCTCCTCCCACTCCAAAATAATTGGCGACTGCAGGGCAAAGACTTCTTTTTTTCTGTAGCTGTACACTTTATGTGTTATCACCATCTCTCCTGAGTTTTGTGGAAACCAGGGTGATATTGCACAAATGGCATGTGATCCTTCATGAAAGCAACCAAATTCTCACCTCTCAGGAATTCCCAAGCATCTATTTTAGGCAAAGATGCCTGAAGGAGCAGACATACTCACTGAAATGGTGCAGACTGTGAGTGGTCATTAAGTTTTTATCCATTACAGTCCTAAGAAAAGTAATATTTGTACCTACATTTTGCATCTCTGCTCAGAGAAAACAGCACTGCTGGTAATGAATAAAGGATGAAGAACATATAAATTTTAAAGGCCAGATTGCTTCAGAGATGCTTCCTGTAAACTTTGGTGAAGAGGTTTCCAGAAGTGGAATGATGTGGCAGAAATGAGTTCTGCAGCAGAAAGATGGTATTAGATGAGCTCTAATTTTGTGCAACAAATATCTCCTTATGTATAGTATCCAGTAGGTGCCCCTCTGCTCTTTTAGTTGGTCCCCCATAATGTCAGCATTACCTCTAGGTCACATGCCATGAAAAACAAACGGGCAAATGAAGCAGTTTGTGTCCATGGCTTGGGAAATGTCCTGGGTCTTGTGGGCTGAGGGGAGAAGCACTTGCTTTTTGCAGAGCACAGGTTTTGACCACAGTTCATTTGCCATTTGACAGGCTTTGCTGGCACTCCAGGATACCTTTCTCCAGAAGTGTTACGAAAAGATCCATATGGAAAACCTGTGGATATGTGGGCATGTGGTAAGAAGTTGTTGTGAAAGTCATATTCAGTCCACTTTAAGGGTGAGAAACTATAGCCAGGCTGCATTATAGTGTGCTTCAGAAAATAGGTATTTAATAAAATTCAGTACTAATTTATAGTTGAGGTCATTGGATTTTTTGATACACCCTACAAGCCTGTTTTTAAAAACTTTTTACTACATTTTATTATCATGGCATTCTTGACCATGTCTACATAACACACTTTCAAAGAGCATTAAAAGAATAGCTGCAGGTGTGGGATGCCTAATTATTTAGAAAACACACCAGCTCATACTGTGAGCTGGACATTTAGTTTTGGTTCACAAGGAGCCTGAAATTCAGTCTGATCAATATACTCAGTCTGCAGGTATAAACTGCAAAATGAAATGTTTTCTGAACTGGAGGACAGGGCAATTGCTTTATCATCCAGTTCTCAAAACTGCCTTCCGAGGTGCAGGCAAGTGGCAGCTCGCCAGCTGAGAGCAGGGGCTGGTTTCCTTATTTCACTTCTACCCACACTTTGTATGTGGTATTTATGAAAGCATTTTCCTCAGTCACAGGGAATCTTCTCTGTCAGGCTAGCAGGTGGTCTTTTCAATTTCCATTCACCAAATGACAGAAATTTGATTTTGCCAAATTTGCTTTGCATGAGAATAGTTTTAACACAATCTTTCAGACACCAGTATAAACCATGATAAATCACAAGTAGAAGATACGTTTTCCTAGAACATCCAGAATCATGGAAAATTATTTTTCCAGCTTGATCAACATTGCCAGTGTTCCTGTCTGATGTGTGTTTTCTCTAAGAGGTTACCTTGTCAACCCCACTTGTACTGTTTTTTCCCCGGTATTTTTCCCATCCCATTGGCTGGGATGATGCTCATGAGCTCTTTGTTTTACATGGTTGTTGGGTGCAAAATTAATTTCTGGAGTTTATTCCTTGAAAGCCCTTAACAGTGGTGTGAATTTTCTGCAGGAGTTATTCTGTACATCCTCCTGGTGGGATACCCTCCTTTCTGGGATGAAGACCAGCACAGGCTGTACCAGCAGATCAAGGCTGGTGCTTATGATGTATGTACTATACTCTCTCTTCAGTTATTTATAACTGTACCTCTAAGAAGGAGTTTCCTAGAGGGAGGGATGAGATGGTGGCATATGAATTATATTATGTTAAACAGGCAAGAGGCTGTTGGTCCTCAGACTTAGGTAATTTGTAAATGATGATGAGATAAAGGCAGAGCCTTATAATTTTTAAGCTCTCTTATTTGAATACAGTACTGGATCCTTAGGTAAAATTGTGTAAAGATTGTATAAGACAATATACATGTGTGGTTTTGTTTCCTGAAGTTTCCCTCACCAGAATGGGACACGGTGACTCCTGAAGCAAAAGACCTTATCAATAAAATGCTCACCATCAACCCAGCAAAACGTATCACAGCGTCAGAAGCACTAAAGCATCCATGGATCTGTGTAAGTAATTTCCACAGCACCATCACCTGCCAGACAAATCAGCATATTGTGTAGTGAATGTGTTTAGAGGGTAACTTCTCTTCTTATTCATGCAGCTGTGTAACTATAAATTGTAAAACTATAATTACACAGATATGATCAATAGCGGTCTCTATTGAGATCTCAGCCTGGGGTGAGATTTTTGCAAATTTATCTCCTTTGCCTTGACTGACTTGTGCAGGACATTCTCAGTGAAAATTTGAGTGTTATTTTAAATTCTCAATAAGAAGCAAGTCCAGGAAAGTAACTTTGTGTTAGATAATGCTTTGCGTCTTCATTTCCCTGGATTCATTCAGGTGAGCATGAAGTGTGCAGGCAGGGAACTGACTGAAAAGTCAATTTGCAGGTAGCAGAGGCTGCCTGGCTGTTGTGGGATCCAGGATTTTCCTCCTGTTCTCAGTGTATTCCACACCACGACTTTTCAAGTGGACTTTACACATGGAAAAGGCAGAGTAACAGGAGCACAATGGGATAGACAAGGTAGAAATAAAGACTCAAGTTAGGGGCCATGGATTGTGATATGTGTGTTGTAAATAAACTGCTCAACAGCTGGCTAGGTACCTTAATACAATTCTTCTCTTCTTCTCTCAGCAACGTTCTACTGTTGCCTCTATGATGCACAGACAAGAGACTGTAGATTGCTTGAAGAAATTCAATGCAAGAAGAAAACTAAAGGTAGGAATGCAAACTCGTGCTTGTGTTCAGTATGCAAAACAAATGGTCTCTGTGCAGAGTTTTGCTGAATTTATTCTTATTACTGAATATTTATTCTTAATTACTGAATATTATTCTTAAAGAACCTATTGGTAGAGGCTTTTGGCTTGAAGAGCCTAAACTTTCACAAATGTGAATAGAATGTAGCTTTTCTTTTTTAATTCAAAATTGTAACAATCCTCTGTGTTTAGACACACTGAAAGTATTTTCTTGAAGGAAAACCCTTAAGGTTATTCTTCTGAATTATGCTTTGATTTTTTGCTCGCCAGACACGATAACTTTGCAGATGGGAACTTTTCTGATGTGTGCGTTACAAATAAGCTCCTATTCTTCCCTTATAAAGAGAATCTAAGAGCAATAGTAAAGTCTCTCTCATATTCATCTTTGTGTTTTGGATAATTGCTCTGCCTCTGAATACTCCTGGCTTGTGCATTACATACTGCCAGTTGGTAAATATTTGAGATATCAAGATTGCTGATAGGTGTGTAATTAAGGTTCAATTACAATTTATGCACTCATGCCATGGGATATGAGAGGTAGTGCAGAGATAATCCATTCTCTCAGGGTTAATTCAGTAATTAGCGTCGTTTGCTCATGTATTTTCCTTTTCGTTGTGTTGCGTTGGCGTTTGGAGTTTGACACAAGCGTGATGCTAATTTGAAAAAATGTGTGTGTACACAGGGGGCCATTTTGACAACAATGCTGGCTACCAGAAATTTCTCAGGTATGTTCATTGAGCTCCAGATTAATTCAGTCTTTATATTTTGATGGCTGTGAGGGCTGAGATCTAATTAGGATTTGTTCAGGAGCATCTAAGTATGATATATATCGTGTTATTTCCTGTGATGAAGCAAGCAAGAATTTAATCTCTTTGGGTCAAAAAAATTCTCTGATGGGTAACGATCTGATTTTTCTGTAGAATTTGAGCTCCTTCCCTGCTTTTTGATTGTTACCTGTCCAAGACAGGCAGCGTTTTCATGCCTACTTTGGTGCAGGCAAATTCAAAGTTAAACATGTAGCTCTACATGCACAAGTATCACCAAACAACATTTAGAACTTACGTATTTTCATGTGTGCGAAAAGTCATTCCATGGTTCTGTTGCATCCTGTATTAAAAATAACATCAGTCCAGATGAATTTCTTTATTGCTTTGCTAAGGAGTAAGAAATGTAGTGACACGAGTCCCCGTTTTCTTTCTTATGCCCAGCAGTGCCTAGCTGGATGTAAGAAGAGTTATTTCCTCTTTATGGAACAGTTTTGTCCTGATGACTCTGGAGATTTAGATCTTACACTAAACAAATTCTAATAGCGAAAGCTAAAATTGCTGTTAGCAGAGTTAGAATTGTCCAAAGTAGTGGAATTGCCAGAATATTGCTGCTGTGTTGAGTTTCTCATTTTGCCATTTGAGATTTCCAGTGAAATAGAACACCAGATTTAAAAATCAGTAATTTTACATATCCTCCTACTCTGTCATGTACCTATTGGAGTGTAACATAAATTACTGTACAGACAAAAACATGAGAGTGCTCTGGGCATGTTTTGAATAATAATAAGCACTGACTCATCCAAAACAATTACATAATCATGAATGCAAGAACAACTTGTTCAATTTGCATAGTACTTGAAATACAATTTCTTTCTTAGTTAAGTTCCCTTCTTCACTACATACCTAAACACAGAGGACTGCATTTATCTAAATTACCTTGAGTTAGTGCTGAATGAATTCCAGTGTCTGCCAATTCATTTAAAAGGTGGGAAGGCTGTAGGCTACACTTCTTGTGAAAATGAACTACTGTTAAATATCAAACAAATCATTCCTCATCCCTCTTCATAACTTGTGCTGTCTATATATGTAAGAATCGAATTCAACTTCCATGAACCAAAAAAGCTTTTAAAAAGTAGTTTTCGAACAGTATTTCAGCCTGAGAAGCAAACACAGGTTTTGGCTTTTTTTGGATTTTTCACCTGTCATCTCTTGTTACATGCCATAGCCACACGTGTTTTTTCTTGATGACATTTTATTTCTTTGGTTTCTTTATTCATTGTATTTCATTGCAAAGCATGCTTATGAAGGTCATTTGTCCATAATGATGTGGTTATAAAAGTGTTTTATTTTCCTTTTTTTTCTTCCTTTTATGTGGAATGTATATTTCTTGTGAGGTAAGACCCTCAGCACGTGAAAGGAACATCTTTTTTCTCCTCTCAATCCAAGCTGCTGTTTGTCCTCAATCACTTTAATTTCTCCGTGTTGTCACAAACCGTTTGTTTCCAGTCTGCTTTCTGGCCTAGTAGTGCTGCCTTAGGTTTTATTTATAGCTCTTGCTTGTAGTTGCAAGAAGTCTCTCATTGTGGGCTTCATTTAGAATACGCTGATTGCTTTGCTCCTGCAAATTCTTTAAATATTTGATTTGTATGAAGTATCTGTGATTAAGGAACAATGAATCCAAATGCTGTTGGAAATGCCCTGCAGGCCCAGCCCAGCAGAGTCACGGAATATGTCCTGCAGTAGCGCACAGTGACCCACGCCGGGCATATTCCAAAGGACACGCAACAAAGACGTGGTGTTAGTTCTTGTGGCATCCTCATTTTACTGCCTCTCATCCAGTTGTTTACATAGAACATGGAGTGTTTGTCAAGCATCAAAAGAACTCAGAAGTTTCCGGCACAAATTTAGGGAAAGGACATACAGCTGTCTATAAGAATTAATTCATGTTTTCCCGTATTTTTGTAAGGGCTAAGGCTGTAAAACACACTTTGAAAACTATTAACTTCTGGGTTTTTTTGTCCTTAGGTTTCAGAAATATCTCCTTCCCTTTACTTTCCCTAAATTAATTCCTGAAGTTAATGGAGTGCCCACAATATAAGGCCCTCTTGCCTCAGGTCCTGAAAGTCCCCATTGCCGCATGGAACATCCAATCTCCAAAGTGTTTGGAGAACAATTTGGTTTCAGTATCTACTTACGTGTTTCTTTACATAAAAGCAGGCAGTGATACTGCTGCATAATACAGGCAAACTTAATTTTGTTCATTTCAGCTGTAAGATGTGGCTGTGTGGAGTTCTAATGGTAGTGTTGGCTGATGTCCATGGTTATTGAACTGCGTTTGGAGGGCTGATATATTAGCAAAGTTAGAAACATCAGCCTGGCTTCGCTTTCCAGGGTTTATTTCATGTAAACAACACAATAATGGACATTAGTCACTTCTGTGCAGTTGCTGAGCTGACCCTACATTTTCTGTGCTGTAAAATGAGCACTTATTGCAGATGTAGCTTGAAAATAAGCCACAATTACAAGAATTAGCTTTAAACATAAACCATGTACTCAGTAACTCCGGTGTCCTAAGCCAGTCTGAGCTGCCTTGGGTGTGCAAGGTCCAATTGGTTTGGGAGTTTGAGTTTGGTTTTTTTTTTAGATAAGGATGCTGGTAATGATGGGAGCTCCATGTCTGGACTGTTTCCCTTATATATAGAACAGCAATTTCTCACACCCTGAGCTGTGGAACACTTTCTGATGGGAAGATTGGGTCATAAGCATTCATAAAATCCCAATAACACAGGCTTGTTGTGTAACTTATTATTCTTCAAGTCTTTGGCAGTGATTCACGAAGCATTTACACTTTAGTGAATAGTTTATATGGATTTGGTAGGTCAGCCAGCATCTATTTCTGCTGTGAGTGTTTTCAGGTTCAGAGCTGTACTGTGCTTGTTTGCACGGTAGCCTTCCAAATTTAGTAAATTGGAATTATTTGATGCCAGTTTTAAGTGGTGGAATTAAAAGCCTGACATGTGAAAAGCATTATAGCAAATGAAATTTTGAAGAAATTTGATCAGTGTACAACACGATTCAGAAAGTAGCATGTTTTCTTCCTTAGGAGCTGAAGCAAAGCCTAGAATTTGTTATTATTGCTTCATGGGCAGCAACCCCCAAAACAACCCTTCCCTAGCAAATTATCCTTCCTTTCTTCCTTGCAACTATGCTGCCCTTTCTAACGAGGAGGCTGATGCTGTCACAGTGGGAAGTCCCCAGAGGGGGATTTGGCATATTGGTACCATCATTGAGAGACCAGTGGGCTCTGCAGACACCTGCACCAAGTCCCTGCTATCAAAACAATATATTTTTATAGTGGTCTCAGATTATCCCTATCATCAGATAGAAATATAGTGCAGTTGAGAAAATTGATATATCCAAAGCTGCTGCTTTTACACTCACCCTGCTTTCTTTCCTCTCTGCAACCCAAGGAGCTCTCTCCTTGTACAAGCACAGCCAAGCTACAGCTTGAGTCAGTGCTAAAAGAGGTGTTTGATAATCCTAAGATTGGTGGTTTCCTAAAGATTTCATTCCCCATGCTCAGAGAAGCAAGAGGAGGAAATAAAAGCTGAGACATACCTGGAGCTGGGGGGCACTGGGGGTTTGCTGCACAGCTGGGTGACCTCAGGAGAACCACCTGACACTGAAATTCTTTGTCTCGTTTTACAGCAGCCAAGAGTTTACTGAAAAAGCCGGATGGAGTTAAGGTAGGTTAAACACCTGCTTTCCATTTCAAAGACCTATTCTTAGTGTCCACCTGTCTGTAACTTCTGCCAGGTTTTAGAACTGATTATTGCTATCTATTGATTATTACTATTTCTTTCCTTCGTAGAATCTGTTACTAAGTGCTTCTCACTAGCTGTTTGAAGTGATTAAAGTTAGTAGGTGAAGCTCAGAAATTAAATAAAATAAATACTTGAAAAGCCAGCATTAAGTGAGCAGAAGATAAACTATTGGAGAAAATTACTATGTAATTAATGACTGAAAGTTATCCATTAACTTGTAAATAATGGTTTGGTGATGGGCTTTTCAGGCATCAGTGTTTATGTGCAGCTCTGTTGCCTCTGTGCTTCCCCTTGACTTTCCGTTAGATTTTGTGGAAGACCAAAAGTGTACGGGTAGGCTTGGCTCCACATGAGGTGTGTTCTGCCAGATGTACTTGCTATATTTGGCAGAACTTGAGGGGTTTACTGTCTCAGATCAGCTCATCCTGACTAAGAGACCTTGCTAAGAAGGGAACATTTTGGCAGCTTTCGTACGTGATTTAGAGCTCCTGTTGTCACGTCACCAGACCCTGCAGGAGGAGGGATGCTGTACAAACAAGCGTTCTGCATAAATACTTTGGGGAAAAAATCAGGAAAAGAAAAAAACACTCAGCAGAAAAAGTATTTTGTTTTATTTTCTCAGAGGACTCTTAAAGACTAATGTAATGCCTCAAGCTTTCATTATAAGATTCAAAAGATATTCTTCTGTGCTCTGTGTGTTGACTCAGAAGGGTGTCTTTGACCTGAATTTTAATGTTATCTTTATTCTTAATGTCTTTAACAAATCATTATAAATACTTGCTTAAATACCAGATTCAGAGTAGATTTGTGCCTGCTGTCTGACATGCACACATTGCTGATCAAAAATATCCTGAGCCTGACCTACAAAGAAATGAGTACAGTACCATTTCAGTGCTTCTTACTGCCATGCAGTGGAGATCCCAGTCACTTGGAGAAACACACATTTGGAAGGATTCTATCACTGCTGGAAAACCCTGAACTTGCTTCATTGTGGAATAGACACATTTTATGCACTCTCTCTGACCAGTTTCCCTTTTTAAATATCATTCCTCCTACAGGTCTATGATGCTATTTGTTCTCTCGTAATCTCAATTATAACATGGGAAACAATTGTTGCCAAAATTTTGCCTAAATTGCTCTTGTTAGGATTCAGTTCTCTGGTTTTCAGCACGTTATGTGTCTGCTGCTAGTCTGCATGGTCATGTGGAGCAAAGGGAGTAATGTACATCCGGGGAGGTTTGTTTGTGTCATTGCTGTTATTGAGATGCTGATATTGAGATTCTCTGTAGCATTTTTCCACCCCTTCCCAGAGCTGTAGCTGTCCTTTTCTTATTAAAAAAAAAAAAAAAAAAAAGCCAAAAGAGAAATATACTGTACTCCATTAATTGATACTGCAAATCCAACCAGTCACATTTTCTTCTTTTCCTTTCTCTCTGACTGGTCAATTCAGAAAAGGAAGTCCAGTTCGAGTGTTCAGATGATGGTGAGGATCTTTATCGACAGATTATTTTTTTTTTATCTCCTGTGAAGCGTTCACACTTAGAAATCAAACAGTTGCATTTAGCTTTGTTAACATACTGTAAGAACTGCAAGACTTTAAAGTACAACCTTGTGAATTTTAAGCCTGCAGTTGCTATGTGCCATCCACAGTGAATCGTTCAGCCGTTCTTTCAAGCAAGTCTTAACTTTTTTAACCTGGGGACATACAAAAACGAAAAAGTAGATGTAACATCAGCCAATGCAGCTCTTAGTAAATAAGAATAGTAACAAAATAGTAATCTTGTAACAGCCTTCTCTTCATTTTTAAAACCTCCTTATTTTAAAAGCTATTAGTATTAATATCATAAAATGTCACACAAAAGACGTTGCACAGTGATACGGTCTGCATTAACTGAGCCACTGTAGCCCAAGGTGCCATGCTAAATGCTCAGGAGTAAAATAGCGAATTTCCCAGCCTTCCCACACTAGAGTTCCCCAACTAGCTTCCTTTGCAGCTCGGGGCTGTGTCCCAAGATACGTCCCAGCTGACAGGCTCAATAACTTCTCTTCCTCCTCAACCTACTCTCCAGTCTTGTGTTCTGTGACCCCACACAGTAACTTCTTCTGTTGCTGTTTATGGTGCTTTGGAATGTGATCTTTGAGGTGTTTGTGAAGATGGGCTCTGCCTACTGCTGCTGCCAGCAGAGAGAAGGCAGACAACCCTCATCCATACCTTGCACTGGGAAGCCACCTCTCCTTGGACAGCAAAAACTGCTGGTCAGGTGTGAGCAGCCCTTCATTCACGTAGGTAAATCCTCTGTTCCTTGGGTGAAATCAGAGTTCCAGGGACAGGAACCACGGTGTCCAAAGGAGGGGCACTGGCAAGGTGCAGTGTGGTTATTGCCAGGATCCCAAACCTGAAGTGTGCATTAACTTTTCATAACAGAAAGATAAAGCCCCAAGAGACGGGTTTTATTTGTTATTTTCAGATCCTATGGAAAAAAAGGCCAATAGTGATTTCTACAGTTGTACCCAGCTGTTTGGAATGTGCGTGTCTGTCCTGCACAACTGTCACACCTCAGAGAGTGACTTGTGGCAAGCTGTGCAGCAATAAAACCTTCTCCTTCACAACAAACAGGTGGTCATTGGTTAAGCACAGATCAGCTTTGAAGTAACTGTTTCATATGACAATATTGTAATGCTTTTGGAATTATTTCCCTTTGCTGTTAAAAATACATGCAAGATGCGCCTCTTCTGTGAGAGAGAAAACATGTATAGCTTCTTGCTGTTTTCTCTCAAAGTTTCAAAGGGTTTTACCAAGTTCTGTTCACATGGAAGAAATAACTGTATTTTCAATAACATCCTCCCTCTCTGTTCCTAACAAATGCTGGATTCTCAGTGTCTCACTGAAAAAGTTTGGAATAGGTTTTCTGCAGTTCTCAGCAGTAGCTATAATGAATATTGTTTATTTTCATAAGGCTTCCAGCAAGGGAGCATGGACCCAAGCCTGCTCTCCTTACTCAGGCAAAACTGGAGTTGAACTTTGAATAAGCTGTTTTCCTTATGTATTCAACCAAGAGCACTCATTTCAGATACCACTTGAGTTGCTGTGTTAAGCTGTTACTGTATAGGACTGTATGAAATCTGGTGAAATCTTCATTTCTTTGCTTATGTTTTTCCTTAATGTCTATTTGCTTTTTGCTGAGGTCTTTTAAGTTGCAGTCTCTCAATGACTACATTGTCACAAAAATATGGATTTGTAGTAGTGCACCTTGATAGGCAATTTTTGTCTTGCTTGGAAGCTTTAGTCTCCTGTCAAGCAGCCTTGTTTGTGTTCCCACTCTTCTACAGATCTCCACCAGAAGTTTCATTTACTGAAATGGATGGGGTTTTCTTTAAAGTTTTTTTCCTGAGTAAGGAGTTCAGGTTTCTACCCATCTCAGAATCCCATAAATATCAAAACAAGTAAAATACTTGCCAGTGCTTAATCTCCCCATGAAACACTTCGTGCACAAAGGTGTTTGTTCTCTCCTTGTCCTGTAATTGTGCATAGAGAAATGAAATTTATTTGACTTTATTTTAAGCCAAGTCGAGGCATAATCACTTGCAACAAGTAATGACTCGTATGTTCTCTTAATGCCAATTTCTGCAAAAAAACCATTGTTTAAAAAACAGCTGCTCCTCATCCTCCTGCTGTACAGCATCATGAACTTTGCTTTTAAATCAAAGAAAATTATTTTTATTCTATACGAGAAAGTGGTTTCTATCACAATTATTTTTGAATAACAGTGTTGACATAATCTTTCCTGATTAACTAATGAAACTACTTTGTATTCTTCAAAGCCAGTTAAATGCTCGTTAAAAATTTAGAAAATCTTCAGTCTGTAATGCATTACTGCAAATCCTATGGACATTTCCATAATTTAAATGTATCCTAAGTAAGATTGACTTCAGCTGCAGGCTCAGTTCCTGAAATCCACAAGTCAGCTGCCACGCCTGGCCCAAAATAAAATAATCATCCAAAAGTGCTGAGGACATGGAGTCTGACAATTTAGTTTCTTTCCATTCTGTAAAGTTAATTACGTTTTTAGGAAAATCCATTAACAAAACAATTTTAGGCATTTCTAGTTTTGCTTTGCACATGTATTGCTAAGTACTATGACTAGGAGGTTCAGTAGAATTTGAATCAAAGTCTTGTATCTGTATACATAATTCTGTGTGATGCTTTGGACCACCCTTGTTAAAATTAGACATGACCAAAATGTGCATAATATTTTTTCCTCATTATTGTTAGAGAAGAAAAAATACATCTTTCAAACCAGTTTTACAATACTTGAATTTTGCTTCTTAGTGCATGTAAAAAAGGGGCTTGCTACATTTCTGGTATTTCTGTTCTTCCCATGCCCCATTGGTGTTAATGAAATTTAAGTCTTTAGAAAATGGATTTAAAGGATCAGATACTTTGAAACTTCCTGCTGAGCAGTTCAATCTGAATTTATATTTTGTAAAGATAAAAGCCAGAAGGTGTAGCATTGTGCTAAGCTTAGAAGTATCATGAGGACCCATATGTAAAGTTAAACAGAGAGGTGCTGATGGCTGGAATAAGACCACAGGTACCATAGAGGGAAACCTCACGCTTCCGAGTTACAGTACCAACACTGAGAAACTGCCAACGATTTTCTGCTAAAAATAGCACCAGAAAAGCTAAAGGGGAACCAGTCTCTTTCCAGCATCAGTCATATTTATTCCCAAGTGGAATCAGAAGTCAGTAGAACAAATTACAGATTCTTGGAGCACTATGAAAAATCAAATACTATTTATGGTAGGGATAATTCATTAGAAATAAAGAACTGCTGGGTGCAATGACCTGCCACCATCCCATGTCACAAAATGCAGTGGCTATTTAGGACTTTGTCACAACCCGTATTAATTCTTTATTCTTCTTAGATGTGCTTAGCTGCTACTTAAGGGCTCTCTGTTAAGTGTCTCAGCTCAACTCATCTGTCCCTTATCTGGGCCTTGGTGCAGGGTTCTGGCAGCCTGTGGGGAGGAGCTGCCAGCCAGCTCCCAGAGCTAGTGGTAGTGTTCCTGCAAGTTCCTAAGTGCATCTTTCTGTATGCTTTATTTCCATATCTATATCTATCTATAGATGCCAATACCTGTCTATAGATGTTGTGTGCAGAGATATAGATACGGTGCCTACCGTGAGTTCTAAGGCCTGTCTGTTTCTGTTTTCTGCATACCTACAGATAAACAACAAAACCAACGTGGTAACCAGCCCCAAGGAAAATATTCCTACCCCGGCGCTGGTATACCTGGAATTTTCCTTCTCATGCTATCTGGAAGCTTTTGACTGTCTTCTGTTTGTTCTTCCTTTTTATTTTTATTTTTTTCTCTTTTTTGCTTTTTCATGCATTTACTCTGTTTGCTTTCTAAAAACAGGTTTTGGAAAACCTTTTTTGTTTGAATTATGCTGTCTTTTTTTTTGTGAGGAAATCCGTTAGAGCGTGTTTATTGACAGAAAATGTTAAATGGAAGCTGGATGCGGTAGAGTCGTAGCATTTGTAACCGTAGCTGAATTTTTTTGCATGCTGTGCCAGAAAGTGAGTAGAATGCGCTTGGTGTTGCTCTTAGCTCTTTGCCTGATGACTGTTTCCACCTTCTAATGCTAACCTTTTGCACCAACAACATTTATAAAAACTGGCTCTATTATTTTCTTGGCTTTGTCCTAGTTTTGACATCCAGGAAAGCTAACAGGATTATTACTAGGCTGCCATAAAACAGACCTTATTCAGATTTTCATTCCATATTTCCTGAAACTCAGCAGGACTTTGCAAGTCTTCTCTGGGATCAAGAGGCATCTAGAGCTAAACATTTTGCTTGTTTCTCTTCCATTTAAATCAGCAGGAGACATTACTCATTAATAAGCTGTGCTAAGACTGTATTACAAATGTGAGTGATGTTCCTGGATGTTTACTGCAGTCTGGCTTTTATTAATAGCCCTATTTCTGAGGCACCTGTGTATCACGGGACTCACCAATGTAAATGCCAGTGCCTGAGTACGTCATGTTGCGACCTGTTGTTTCCCATGTGCATATAAAACTTTGAAAATGGGCTAGTTCATACACATTTGGAAGCCTTTTTCCCTGAACTCTTTTTGAGCAGCTAGCACTGAGGCATCCAGTAAGTTGTTCCTAAGGCCGAGGCAGCAGGTTGCATGCAGGAGTTTATGGCAGTCTGTTCCCAGACAGAGCAGTGCCCAATGGCCCGTGCTGAAACCGTGCTGGCTAACTGCCATTTCAAAGATTATTGAACCTTTTCTTAAGGTTAAAGGATTTGGGGAAATTACACTTTTAAATGACAGGAAGATCTCTCATGCCTGCCAGTAGTGTCTAGGGGTAGTCATCCTTAATCCTTATCAATTCCACTGTATTTTGATTTGATCGCTTCATGCTGATACGAACATGATTAAAGAGAAGAGGTTATTAAAGCTTAAAGATGTGTGGCCATGCTGCCTGTCTGGATTCAGGCAGGAAAGCACACAAAGCATTTGGCCTGCCCTCGTCCAGAAGAGCCTCTGCAGGTCCCCAGAGCTTCAAAGCCCTGCACACTGTGGTCCTGAATAAGGTCTCTGCATGCTGCTGCATTAGGTGAGATGGCCTTTTTTTTGCTGGCTTGCTGTTGAGGAAATCTGTGTTAGAGACATCCAGTTTCACCCCCTGGCGATAGTTAACATTTGTTTTAACTCTTGTCAGTGTTCAGCATTTGTGAGCTGGCTCTTCTTGCACTCCCTCACACCAATGAAAATGTATTTACCAATGGGAACTTTCTCTCTTTATTTTGTTCTCGCTCAGGAGCCCCAAACTACAGTAATCCACAACCCTGATGGAAATAAGGTATTCAGAAAGAATCAACTCCATCTTGCCTTTCCACACCACACATTCCATCCACAATTTCACAGCACAATAGGGCCTTTCCAAGAATCTGTGAAGGAAAATCTCATTCCTGCGTTTGTTACACCCGGTGTCTCTCGAGCCTGTTTTCATCTGTGTCCATCTGCTGCGTGCGTCCTGTTGCTTCTGAGCTCCTGGAGCTCTTGGGGGAGTCGGTAGCAATGTGCAGAGCTCAGTGCCCTGTGCAGCCCAGCTCAGGTAGCAGGGGGTCTCTCTCATTTCAGCCAAAAATGCTGCAATCTAAGGGAAACCTAAGAGTGCTGTTCTCAGAGTGTGGTGAGATGATCCCGGCAAGTTTTACATGCAGTCGTCACCTCAGACAGAGGTGTCGTTTCAGTTTATCCCATCTGCTGTTTCTCAGCATGCTTATACACCGTGTTGTGACATGTCTTTTGCACAGGACTTTGGTTTTCTTCCATAACATCACTGGGCAGTTTCCAAAAAAATTTCACTTTGCAAGTGATGAAGAGGTCTTTTGATTTTTCCATGTTTTCTTCATGCTCTTTTCTTTTCTCATGTATTGTGATGTTTGCGTCTGGCAGCTGATCCCTAAAATGTGTTTTGTTTTGTTTTTTTTCATGCATGGACTTGAAAAGGGCCAGGAAATACCATCATTTACATATAACACATGTTCCTAGGTTTCCTGAAAAGAGTTTACACTTTGACAAGAATTTCACTGTTTGCAGTGCTGACTTTATTCACATCCCATTTATCTAGTCTTTAACCCCCTGTGGTTATTTCATAAGAGGAGGAGTGGATCTGAGTGATGAAATAACGCATGCAGACGTTCCTCAAGCATGGAAGTGCTGATGGTGTGTGTTGTGCTTGTGTGTGCCCATTCTTTGTCCCCTGCATCTGTCCAACACAGAAACTGTGTTTTCCTGTTACTGCTCTTTCAGCTCCCCAAGTTTCAACCCGTAGGCCCCGAGCAGCCTGTGTTTGAACAGCAGGCTCTTCTTTATCGCTGAAGTCCACTAAAGCCCAGAAAACCCAGATCAAATATTGGCATGACTACATCTACTTGATTTTATTACATAATCTCAGCAACTAAGATACTCAATGTCCCAAAAGGTCACAGCAAACAAACGAACCCCTTAATGTGGAGAGTTCCTTCTAAATTTAATCTGAAAGACTGATCCTTGTTGTATGGCAACTGGAGTGGATGCTTCAGTGTTAGAGGCTCCATCTGCCCTGTGAGCTTTGCATGGTGTTTACAACTCGTATTTGTGTGAGGTTTTGTTCACTTGTAAGTACTTTATCTAATATTTGAAGTGCTAGAGCATGATCCATCCATGTTGAGTGGAATGTCTAACACAGCCAGGGCAGGGACAAGCATGGTGGCTCATTCAGTTTTGTTTGTGTGTGAATTAATTTCTCCAGTTTGACTTACCAATGCACATCTGGGTTTTGAAGGTCTGATAATGCATTAGCCCTCTTGAACATTCCTTTGGCTCAGCCTTGTGAGGACACAGTAAATGAAGGGCACTGGCAAATTTACCAATTTCATTCTTTAATTGCTAAATTCTTTAAAGAATTAAATACAATATATAAAATATCAGTCCTGTCTTCTCTCTTAGATAAAAACAGATCAGTTAATATTTTTTTTGTTATTGAGCTGCAAGCAAAAAAAAAAAAAAACCCAAACAAAAAAAAAAGTTTTACTTCTCAAAAAAGTATAGAGATTAAAAAAAAAGCCCACTTAAAACTTTCCAGATCTCTGCAGCTGTTAGATTTGACAGTGCCCTGTTGAATTTGCCCATTATATTTCACATTTCTGGTAATTAAGGAATGACTGAGATACAATTTCCTTGCCATTTTAAGTGCCATGGCTTGAGATAAACTGTCTGATAGATGAGTCATTCCTCAGCATGACTGGTTGGCTGAAGAATATTGCTACAAAGATACCTTAGTTTGTCAAAGTTTTTGCCATATGTTTGCCAGCTCTCCATCGCCTTAAAAAAATGAATCACAAAAACCAGTATAAAAGTGAGATAATCTGATCCAATATGCTTCAGATCACTGTGAGAATTCATTTGAATATACATGGCGTAAGTCCCATGAGCAGAAAATCAGTTGTAAATTGTAGCTTGCATATTTGGAAGGTGGAATTGGAATGGAATGACTTATTTTGCACAGTTGGTTTAATCACTAAGCTTAAAATGGCAAACTCTCCTACTTGGCTGAGGTAATTCATACATTTCAAATGGACTTGGTACAGTTGGATGTTAAACTTCCCTGTATATTCCTGTGAAGTAAAAGCATCAGAGTGCAGGAATTGTTTCTGTGCCCTCCTGTGGAGAATGGCGATGTTTGACATCCGTTTCAGGTGGAAATGTCTCAATCAGTGTGTGACCATTTTTTTGTGAATGACATCCCACCCCGCTTCAAGGCTTTGCATGATTCCTGTAACTAATCCTGTCATTTTCCGAGGCACGCAAATAAGCTTGGCTTGTTTTGTACATTCGACTCACATTTACTTCTCAACAGGAATCAACAGAGAGTTCCAACACCACCATCGAAGATGAGGATGTGAAAGGTAGGATTTTACACTTGAAATGTTTGGAGAAGCAGTAACATGAGTTTTGTGGTTGTATTTCAGTAGGCCATTAAACACAGAAACCCCTAATGAATCTTAGGAGAGAGTAATGTTTTTTCTTTCTTTGAAGAAATTACTTTAGACGTGTTTCAGACTTAACTTCAACTTTTCAGTTCCCAAAACACCCTTTCCCGTTGTATTTTGGGGTTAAGAGTATTTAGTTACTACTTTTTAACTAAGATATTAGGTCCGTTAATAATAGAAGTAGATTACAAATGTCGAAGTCAGTGCTTTGTAGCTTTTACTTAGTTTATGTTTAGCACATGTTTGTGTTTTGAGTTTGGTTTTGTTGGGGCTTTTTTGTGTCACCATTTTTATTTTTATTCTGTTCAGATGCCAGTGTGGTTTTTGGTTTCTTTTTCTTCTGTCCATACACTTACTTTAATCTTACGTTATTCTTTTAAAAACTGACATCAAAACTTATTTTAAAAACTTAGTTTTGTGGCTTCACAGATCATATTTTTGTTTTCATTTTTCGCCCTCTAAACGTTAAGCTGTGATGTTACACGTACCTCCTAAGGTGCAAAGGGTTTGAAAAGGGGAATATTGGGTTTATGTGTCTCTGATTCTCAAAAAAGATTGGAACAATAATATATGTACAGGTGAAACATGGGCCAGAGGTGATAGGAAGATTAAACAGAATGGATGCAACAAAGTGGTGGTGGTTTGAGTCAGTGTGAAAGGAGAGAACAATTATAGGGATCTACAGCTGATGCCTTGGAAAATACTGTGTAATTTGCCTTTTATCAGAATGCTTTGTATTTCTTTCTTGGAACTATTTGGTGCAGTTTAATAACTAAGCTTATGAAATGAATAATTTAATTATAGGGCCACTGTGTGATGATGTAACATAATGTTATTACAGTAGGATTTTTAGAAATTTCTGTCTGAAGCTTAGCACACAGAATTGTACCTCAGGGGGATACAATTATTAAAAAAAAACAAACAACAATGAAAACAATTTGCCTAATTCTTTTATATGTTTGTATAGTATCATACTTAAGGGCAAGTTGGACAGCCACTAGATAGAGTATTCCCAAACCAGAAAGGGGATCTTGTAGTAAGCACAGATCTGAGGAACAAGGTCCTGTTTGTATCTTTCCCTGCACAGTATACAGGTAATTCGTTTTCTGTTTATTTAAAAGACAGATATGATCTCCATTTTATTAATTGCTCATGAACATGCTTTTTTGTTCACTTTTTAGTATTCTTCTCACACCTCCCATCTTTCCTCTGGAGGCTGTTGTTCATACTGTTCTATTATAAATTAAAGCTAACAGTGCCCCTAGGGTCTGATTTGTAGAATGATTCAGGGAATAGGCAGTCCTGCAACCCTGACACCTCTTATAATCTCAAGCTTCCTGCACTAGCAATTCCTGGATGTATATTTTGTAGGAGAACAATGAGAAAGCTGTTCTCTTGTCAGCAACAGCTACTGGAGGTAAAATACTGATAGGGTCAGATGGGTTTCACAGGAAGGACAGAGAATTCTCCAAGTCCTTACACATATGCTCAAGATGTTTGTCACCACATTTGAGATCTAGAAGACATGTTTTGCACCTTAGATGATAAAGAATGTTTAAAACCTTTTTGCTTTTCTTTGCAGCATGGAGTAGAGCATGGGAAGTGGCTCTGTCCTTCCCAGGAAGGAGCAGGAGGCTGTGGCTGTGACTGAGCAGTAGCGTTAATGTGTGTTTTGTGGCATTGCAGTGTGATCCACACCTCCCAGGGAACGGCTCTGCAGAGGTGTGCGGGCTGTGCGCCTTGCTCTGCTCCTGGTATCCCAGCACCATGCCTGCACTGCACACACAGGGCCAGGGCCCTTCCTTCGTGCAGCCCACAGGGGCTGAAAGCATCCAGCTCGGCAGCAAGGGCTTTGTTATTTGGTGTTGATTTGCCTCTTTGCTGAGGTGTGGCTCCCACAGCATTCCCAGCACACTCGTGTCTCGTGTGCGCTGTGGGAGCGGATGCACGTCCGTGTCTGTGCCAAGTGGTAGGGATGTCAGGATTCATTGAGACAGGGAGCAATTACAAATGTCTGCTATCACCTGTCATTAATGTATCCTCAGGATCAAATTCTCTTCCTGTCTGTCAGAGATGCATAGAGCATTCTCTTCTCATGTCAGGATCTCGCCCTGTTTTTACTTTTGAAGGCAGGTATTTAACTTGAAGACAGTCAAATCAAACTTACTTTTCATTTTTTATTCACTGAAAATCTTAGTGTCTGTAACTTTGCCTTCTTTATGTATAGACTTACCTCTTGTAAGACTGGAACACCTTTATTTTACTAGAAACAGTGATAGCCAAACAACAGTGAGCTTTAATAACTCAAGCAATAAGTTAATTATATCATTTGAGTCTGAAATTACTTGAAGCTGTAGTTCAGGTTCTTTGCTAAGATAAATTTCTGACATTAACCCTCGATCATGGGCTTATCTACATGACAGTGATACGGCAGGAGCAGACAGGAAGAACATGCTGAGGAGTGGACTGTAAGCAATACCTTCTTCTGGGATTGCTTGTGGGATTTCTTCTGCCTGTAGTAATGAGACTGGAACTACTGGGAATTATCTCTGTGATATGGCTTGGATTTTTCAAGTAATACTATGGAATAGCACCATTATTTTTGTTCACAGATTTTCAGAAAGGTGAGTTGTTAAATGGATAGGAGATCTGGATTTCTCACAGTGTCTTTGCCCTTGGAGACAAATTACCAAAAGCATTAGTAAGAATAATGCTTGGCAACAGGGAAAATTACTGACTTGTAAGGCATTTACAGATTTGACAAATTGTGACTTACTTGTGCTACATAATACATCTGGAAGGTTCACTGGTTCAAAATATTTAATATATTTGTAATTCATTTTATACCCGTTGGCCTAATTTTATTTGACAAAAGAAAGCAGTTTAAACTGTTTTGGAACATCCATTCCTTAAAAATCATTCAAATTTCTAAGAACAATTTTTTTAAAGCTCTTTCGAAGCCCTTTGTATCTGAGTACCAGATACAGGGGTAAATCTGTGCTGGCATCTGAACAGAGTCACTCACACCTACAACCTTTACAATTGTTCTTTGGCACCCACACTGCCCCTGAAAGTACATCATTAACATTGTTTGTGTGCTCAAAGATTTTTAAAGTTCTTGCTGCTTCTAATTAAATTATCATTATTTTTCTTTTGGCCTTCTTTTTTTCTTCCTTCACATGTACTTGACCCTCACACAGCTTTCACAAAGGAGGAGGACATGGAGAGGTTGAATTCCACCCACCACTCCTCCCCTTCCATTGCTTCTTCATCCCACTGGTCACGACCCTGGCCGTGCCCCAGAGGCCGCTCCTGCTGCCAGTGCCTGCTGAGGAGTCTGATCACACTCTACCTCTTCATCTTTGTTTGTTCATATGTTGTGTTTCTTTCCATCAATTCAGCGGGCAAGTCTATGAGAAATGCAAACTCAGAGAGTCAATCGCTTGAGTCTGAGCTCTCCCACTCCACTCCTTCCTCTGTACTATGTAAGTTGAGAGACTCATCTGTCAGATGATCTCCTTTGTCTCTCCTCTTCCCTCCCCACCATCTGACAGAAGCTCACAAAAGGTCACTGCTGTGATCTGCCTGATCTGGGAGTGACCTGTGCTTAGCCTTTACAAAAGTAAATTTTTTAGGGTTTTTTTTTTTCTTGTCATTAATTGTAAGAATGTTTTCATCAGCTGTAAAAGCAGGATAGATATGTCTGTATTTCAGTAAGCTGTATCTTGCAGGAGGAATCTTTGCAGTAGTTTTCAACTTAGAGAGATTTGCCTCACCTCTTGCTGGATAGGGCCTCAGCATTAATTACCTGTTACTTTTATTACATCAATTTCCTTTCTTGAGCATCCTCGTTAATGACCTAGCCTTGAAGCTGCTGTGGAGATGTTAACTTGCAGTGTTGATAGGACAACTGGGAAATGTCCTCCTCTGCTCAGGAGGAGATCTGCGATGATCAGTGACCAACTGACTGTAAAAGTAATCTCCAGTGTTATGAGAGGGGAAAGGCACAGTGTTGATAGGATGTAAAGGACCTGTGTAGAGCATTTCTTGTTTGTAAATGAACTCGGAAATTCTTCTGAAATTCCTTAGAGGGGCGGGACTTTGTGATTTGAATCAGACAATGACTTCCTGGGCATGAGGGTTCTGCTTGTCAGATTCTGATCCTGCAGCCAGTCTGTGTCAGGGCAGCTGCACTGGTGATAAAATGGGCATTTGCTCAGGTAAAAGTGAGACCCAGGCAGGCCCTTGGGAACATGGGCTGTGTTATTGGCCTGAACCTTGTTGTAAGGATGAGTGGAGTTTTTGGTGTGGTCAGCTAATTCAGATGAGAGGAGGCAATCCTGGAAAGGATGGGCTGTCTGGTTACAGCTGTTTTCTGGTAATGCTGAAAGCATTCAGTCTGAGAGAGGGACAGGATAGGCTCTATCAATATATGGGTGAGTGTGTATCAAAGCAGAAGTACAAATACTGCCAGCACAAACTGCCCAGAGCCTGGGGAAAGAGAGGAATTAATAGGAGAGATCTGGGCTGTGTAACACATCAGTAACATGGACCATAAGCTTTATTCCATCTACTCTGCATGTCCACACAATATCCTTTATCTGACCAGCATTTTCAGATCTGATTGCTGGTGGTCTCACATGTCCCATTGCTCTGAACTAGTTGAGTGATCATGCAGGAGCACAGTTTCAATAAAAATATACACAGCAGCAAAGCTTGTTAATGTCTCACTCATCAAGACTTGAGACACCATTTCTGGAGACAGCAGCCAGATTCCACGATTAAAGTAACCAGCTGGGAAACCATAGTGCAGTATCTTGTAAGTGCAGTGACCGTGATGAAGCTTTGATCTGAGACTGTAGGTGATTTGTCATTAAAAAATAAACATTTGCCAACTTTTGCTATGCTCTATAAATAGTAGTGTAATAGAGAGCATCTTTATAAATAATTTATTCCATATAAATAAAAATATTCCATGTATGGTGTGTGACCAGCTGATTAATTGAAATAACACATTAATTTTGTTGGATCTGTACTGTCAGTATAGGGTGGAAAAGCACTGGGATAAGTTTTCAGATATTTGCCTAGATAGCTAAAGAATTTAGAATTTTTTTAGGGCAGTTGCAGGCTTACCGGTTTTCAGATAGGTGAAAGATACCAAGTAACCCTAATAAAATTCTGCAAATCATCCATCCGTTTCATAATTGGATGAATCAGAGTGAGTCTCTGGAATCAACAGGCTCTAGGAAAAAGATGTACATGTGAGATGACAACTCAGATGTTTTAATCCCTATCAGAGATAAATGTGAGCTAAGAGATAAGCACTGGTGTTGTGTACACTAAATCTTGATAAACTTCTTAAATGAGAAGTCCCTTGAAGCATGCCTCGTCATCTGGCAACCTGAGATCTGAGACCCAGTCAGTGATTTATTCATGCAGCCCATTCTTTTATTTTCCTTTCAGAAATTAATTAATTGGAATATTTGTGGCAGAAATGGTAAGAGAAGTCATCATCAGAGAGTTTTCAAATATTGGTGTCCTGAGAATCATTTGGAAGAACATTGTGTGACGTTTAACAGTCCATGCTGTAAAGCTGTTTGAAATCTGGTACATCCACACAACCAGAAGCTTGTTACACAACCCAGGATAAAATTTCAGACTTTGGTTAATTCCAGAGCACAGAAATAACTTGACTGGCTGTGGGCTTTTCATCTAACTGGTGTTTGTTGGGATGGTGTTCAGATGGGAAGTGAAGCCAGGTTCCTCCTGCTGTGGCGTTCCATTTTAGCAGACCATTGTCACCTTGATACCAACTGTCCTGTTTTAAAATGACAGCACAACGGGGAGGGTTTGTCCCCCTGGGTTTAACCCTCCTCCACTGTGTAGAAATCTATGTTTGAGCTGGTTGTCTAGACTCACTTTAGCCAATGCAAATAGGTCAGATGAGTCACACTTGTCTTAAAAATCTATTTTAGGATAAGATGAATTGTGCCCTCAAAGTGCTGATTTCTCTCCCTTGACTGTAAGGGAGGGGAATTGAGAGAACAAACTCACTTGTCTGTACTTATATGTATCCAAAGTGTTGTGAGATTAATCCAATCTGAGGTGTACCGAGGTATGTAGTTAGGAGTTGAAAAGTTTTAAGGGTTTTTGCCTTGAGAAACAACATGTGAGCGAGTCAGAAGCAGAATCATTTGAATCATGTGCAAGTCCATGTGCAGATGTGGAACAAGGTTACCTTGTTCTGGGAAGGTGCTTCTCTGCTTGGCTGTTGCAGTACAGTGATGCCATCAGCCCCTGAAGGGTTGATGGCAGGAGAGGATGTTCCAATATCTGTGTGAAGCGTAAAGTGGTTTAAATTATTGTTCTCACTGTCAGTTTGGAAAAAATGATGGGTAATATGGTGATCAGTGAGTTACAGGGCTCTTTTCTTGTGTATCAAAAAAGTGAAGTTTCAGGTACAGCTATTTCTGAAGGCTTCACTTTCACATATCCACAGCTCATTTTCATGCTGCCCATTCTCTCTGCAATCAGAATGCCAAAATATCTGTCCTTTCTGTGTGATCCTTGTAGATTGAGTTTATAAATATTCCTTGGGGCTACAAGAAAAGCCATAGAGTTCCCTGCTGGAAAAACAGTTTTTGCTGCTGTTTTGCGGTTTAGTTTTCCTGTGATATTTGATTTCACTACCTGGGCAGCTGTTCCTTGTAGGTTGAAATATTGATAGTGTTAGATGCTTTTTGCTTAAATGGTGTTTCTCCTCATTTTATGTTGTTTAGACCTTAGTGTTAATGGTGGTCTTTAATTTTGAAAGATTATCCTTCACTCTGTAGCTGAGCAAGGAAAACAGGTCGTGAAATATAGCAAGAGATTAATGACTCATTTAAAGTTAACATATGTGCTACAGCAGTGCTGAAGAAAACATTTTAGCTATTGATTGGAAATGTTCTTGTTTGTTCTTTTTCTTATTATTTGGTCTTTTTATAGCTCTTCTTCGTAATATTTTTGTTTGAAAAAATGCATTTGTATTAGTCATATACCAACTCACTTACCAAAGCAGGGGGTTTATATTTTTAAACTGCTAAACCCCTATGAATTACCTGAACTCCTTCACCCTGCAGGGAAAAAGTGCTGTTTAAGGAACAGATCCGTGATCTGCTCTGTAATATATTTACTTCACCCATCCTCTGAACAAAGAATGTTGAAGCCACCGTCTTCTCACAAGTTTGCTGTGTCTGCAGTCTGTTTCCATACTGGTTTTCAGGAAAATGTCTCAGCACCTTTGACTTGTCAACAGTGTTCTTCCCTCACACCTCAGTTGTTTTAAAGGCCCAGATGTGTTTTTATTCAGTTATCCTTTGTGTACAGAGTATATAATTTTATGCTGTGAAAAGTCATTGTCATAGTCTAAAAAACTAGAGATGGGTCAGACTTCACTTTTTGAACTGACTTTTCACCACACTCTGTGGAAAAAGTAGCTGAACCACTTTTCCAGAATCTCATTCCAGTTGTCAATTTTGTTTAGGAAGTTTAGTTTCTGTCATTTTATTTGGAGAGTCCTGACTGCGCATCAAATGAAAAGTATAATAGCATGAAATTGCCACTGTACATCAAACAGCATAATTGTCCTAGAATTCAGTACAAGCCAAGTTTACTGTTGGATAAAAAAAATAAATAATGGAAAAGTCTAATGCAAATGGTGATTGTAAGTGACAGTTATCTGGCAGATGGGAACTGGCCAGATGCCTCTTCCCTAATGCCTTGTGTTGTCCTTGTTTAGTTTGGAGTGTGTATGTAGATGGGAAAAAATGGAGTTATCAAAGAGCACATTATGTGGCGCCCATCAAACTTGGAATGAAAATGTGGTTGTTTACCACTCTAAGAACTGTAAATTATTTCTGTCAGATGCAGCAGCAGGACACTGCTCCTATCAGTAACATTTCACCTTAGTTTATCTCCCTCACTCTCATTATTTCATCCTTTGCACCAAGGGTAAGTGCCAGGATTTGATGAATGCACATGGCCACCAAGTTACAGCTGTATTTTCCCTCTGCTGCTTCCCAGTCTCCTTCCACTTTTCTACTTGTTGTATTTCAGTTTTGCCATCTCCTTTCCCTTCCTTGCTTCCTTTCAGGGTAAACCTCTGCTTCAATGCAGAAACACATTTGGTCTCTATTTGTAGTCTGGCTCCCTGCACCCCCACAAATAGCCACATGAGAAGATGTAAAAGCTAAAAACAATGAGGAGGAGGTTTGTGTAAAATCACAGTGGCTCCTGAGTGTTTGAATTGGTCTTTGATATCTGCTGTTATTTCACTCTGTATTGTCTAAGGGTGAAAAAGCAGGCAAAGAGTTTTGCACATAGGATAAATCAGTTCTGCAGCCCCACCTCCCCCTTTGGCTCACTGCCAGTGAAACTGAGTATCAGATCACTGAAAAGGAAGAAGTGTAATTTTCTGATATGTGTGTAACTGTGTGTCACTTAAAGGTGAGAGTAGCATAGTGGCTTCCATAGTTTCATGTAGTGCTTGTAATTTTGTGGAAGAATTGAGGGCTGAGTTCAAAGGCAGATGATTTGGCAACATCTTCCTGCTCCTGCCAGTCTGCACTGGGGTCTGTGGAGTCTTTTCCACAAGTGCTGACACCGGTGCTGGAGTGGGATGGTGATTGATTGGAACCAGTGAGAAGTGCTGTAATCTCCTTTGCTGGCCTCTAGAGCTTCCTGATGGATGTGTTTGACATCCCATGGATGCATCTGCAGACACAGCTCTCCTGCGTGTTAGTACTGCCCAGAGAAACTTTGCTGGAACTACGTTATGTAATAATAAGGTGGCTTCTGTCACAAAGCTTCATGGTGAAAACACATGTTCCACTGCAATTTCATTTTGGGCATAAATCCAGGAAAACCAGCAGTTTGGCAACATGGCTCAATGTCTCCCTTCTTGGGTTCATGTGGAATTATATCTTAGGTATCTCAACTTCAAAGGTAGTGTGGTAAAACTCAGCAAAGGCATGAATGATGTCAGTGAAGAAAGGAATATTGCCAGTTGTCTTGAGCCAGTGACAGTAAATTGTGTGTCCATGTGGTTTTGTGCCTCTCGTGTGTGGAAACCACGGTACTGTTGTGGGCATATTAATTGCTGATATTGTTATCCACTAACATGAGCTCATGATTATGTAGCAACTGATCAGAGATTTTTACCTCATTTCCCACTGTCTGATTTAATTTCCTCATCTCTGATTGAGATGTGTTACTGGGTTATTTAATCAAATCCTTTAGCTCAGCTATATGTATGTGAGATGTTGCATGCAGAACTGGTAATTTCCTCACTGCACGAGGTCTGCTTGTTCTGGATTTCTTTTTGCCAGCCTTCTGTAAGACTGCACCATTATTTCTGACTCAGCCATCCCACCACTTGGCTGGTGCTGGCAATGCCATGCAGTGTCCACACATTCTGGCCCATGTTATTTAAACCAGTGATAATGGAGACATCGCTGCTCTCTTCGTTAAAAGTCTTTGTTCTTTCCACAGTCCTTGTGAAAAATGAGGCAATTCATACTTGAAGTGCTCTTAGCCATAGTGCTAACAGTGAAGAGCTGCTCACAAAAAACCTTACTAGACCTTTATTTCCATTTTTTCACCATCACATTTTTCCTCACTGGTTTCTTTTTGGTCCTTTTCACCTGAATGCTTTAGGCATGCACTTAGGAAAAGGTTGATAACACAGTGCCGATTTTGAGCACAGCAAAAACAAGTTACCTTCTCTATGTGCTTCCCAGCATTTTCTTTGAAAAGCAGTGTGATCTCTCTTGGTACTTTTGGTTTTAACATTCCAGGCATGTTTGTGTTAATGGTCAAACCCATGTGTGGGAGTGTGCTGGGGAATTACAACTGTTGCTTGCACAAGAGAGCTACTACAACCAGACTGGCTGTAAAACAGCAGTCAGCTTCCTTGAGTATGAAGTTTCGAGCTGGAGCTTGGTTTGTTTTGCTTTTTAAACAGCAGATCCTCCAGCGAAGGAAAGATAATTAGAAATGCGATAGGGAAGTGGATTGATCTTGACGTGTGTTTAATTTCCTTGTGGATACAGGAGTGCACTGAAGGCAAATGAGTGTACAGCAGCAATGTAACATCATGTCCTCTGGTTGTAGAAAGGAAGAGATGACTGTTGTGCCAGCTGGGGAGTGGCAGAATACCTGTCAGCTGTCACCTTCCACTTTGCCTTCCTCTGTAAGATTGGGTTTGTATCTCTCCCCAGCTCGTAAGCAGGAGATTATCAAGGTGACCGAGCAGTTGATTGAAGCCATCAACAACGGGGACTTTGAAGCTTACACGTAAGCACCTCCTTTTGGAGGGAGAGGAGAGCTGGGGTATTTGACACTGTCTGTGGTAAATGTGCATGTTTATATATGACTGCCTGGACTTGGAGTTAGTTACCCTTGAAATGCCTTCCCAGATGCCCCCACAAAACACAAGATATGTGCATGGCTGCTTTGCCCTTGCTTAACACATGGCCAGTTTCAGAGGACCTGCTAGTATAACTCCAGTGTAGTTAAAAAAAAATATTTAAATCTTGCTTACATAATGTGAGGCATAAAAAATAGCCCTTGCATTGCACAGCCACAGTTTTCATTGTCACAAGTAAAAATTCCTGCTTGTAATAACACTGACTTGTGGGTCAAAACACAATTTATATGAAATGAGGCCCATTTAAAGTAATTTATTAATTGAGCTGGAACCAGAACTCCATGCCTTCTCCTCATGTTAAGTTCTGTCCTTTTCCAGTGTGATGGCATCAGTAGGTAAATGTTTGATGGGAATGAAAGAAGCAATTAAAAATGATCTCTCTAAAGTTGTAATCCCTTAACCACATGTGCTCATTGCAGAATTTCCTCTTTTCCACAGAAAAATCTGTGACCCAGGCCTTACGTCTTTTGAACCTGAAGCTTTGGGTAATCTGGTAGAAGGGATGGACTTCCACCGGTTTTACTTCGAAAATGGTTAATATCCCCTTTTCATCTCCAAATCTTCATCTGTTCCTGTGACTGTGTGTCTCTTATCTAGTGAGCTTTTTGGTTTGGGAGTTAATTGATTTGGGCAGGGGAAAGGAGTACTATTTTTTTCAGACTTCTGCTATAGGTGTTTTGTAGTCTGCTTCTTCTCTGCTCGTTCACACATCAGAGGGCAAAGGAGAGTTTCAGATATTTGGATCTAATAGTAAAGATTGAGTTAAGAGCTGAATTAATTTAACTGAAAATACTAGATACAAGTGTCATTAGACGTTGCAGTGAAACTGAAATGTTGGCAAACTCCAGGTGGTGCCCTCTACTTAATCTATATATATACATGGATTAAACATATTTACTTATTAAATAGCAGGTAATAAGTGACTATGCTCATTCTACAAAGTATTTTAGTTGCCGGATGTGATTATTGTTAATGATGGGTTTATATCTGCTGAGCCTGAGGTTTGTGTGTAAAATGGTGCGAGTTCTTTTGGCCTAACCAGAGCAAGTGTGATTTGTGCCGTGTGTACCCGTGTGTGTGTCTCTCGCAGCTCTGTCCAAGGCTAACACCAAGCCCATCCACACGATCATCCTGAACCCGCACGTGCACCTGGTGGGCGAGGACGCGGCGTGCATCGCGTACATCCGCCTGACACAGTACATGGACGGCAGCGGCATGCCAAAGACTATGCAGTCCGAGGAGACGCGCGTGTGGCACCGGCGCGACGGCAAGTGGCAGAACGTGCACTTCCACCGCTCGGGCTCGCCCACCGTACCCATCAAGTAAGGAACAGCCCCAGCCGCAGCTCACACCTCCTAGGCACACCACATAGTCCACTAGCTGCTTTGGGCCTTAGAAACTGCGAGCCGTCCTCCGGTAGTGTCATTTTTTGTGGCTGTTAGTTACCTCATACCCACCGGTGTGCGTAGTATTGGTGCGACGATTTCTAAAATAACGCGCTTTTTTGGTTGTTGTTTTCTACTGTTGCCCACCGATCCAATCGCTCCCTGAACTGACAGCTGGAAGAGCAGCAAAGTGTTTTAATGTAGAGAAAGCTGGATAGAAGTCACACAAAACAGGATTAGAAAACACAGAATGGAATTGCTGGAAAACCTGGAAAAATAAAAAGCAGTGGGATACATGGAGCTGTGAGAGCTGACTAGAAAGTCTGAAATAAAAAACGGGTCTCTATTGGGAAAAACTGACGTTTGATTAACATTCAGTGTGATTTTCAGCCCCTCTACCTTCTCAGGCCTAGGTATGTTCACTGCAAACTGGGTTTGAGGCAGTTTACACACTTGCCTTGGAAATTGAGCCATCCCAGTACCTGTCACATTCTTTTCTCTTTCCCCATGCTCTCCATGCATAACTGCTGAGTATTCCCTGTCAGACATTTCTCACGTCCCCATGGAACAGCCTCGCGTCTCTCCCGTCAGCATTTCTCTCTGCTCTTCACCCTCGGGGTCAGGCAGTGACCAAGTTCCTTGGGCCACATTGTCACCAGGGTTAATGACAGCACACTCAGGGTTGCAGTAACAGGACAGAGTCATGGCTTGTGCAAGAGATTCTGCCCAGGCTGTTGTCTTCTCTTCTTCAACAGCCTCGGCCAGTGAGCCCAAACCTCACTGACTTGTGGTCTCCCAAATAGGCAGCACTGGTCCAGGTCTGGTTGTGCTCAGTTGTGAGCCCTCTGTATGGGATACAATTCCATTTTTGTCAGGTGTCTTAATGTGGAGAGTGGCTGAATTTCCTGGCATGGATGGTAAGGGCTTAGATTTCATCCTTTGAATTTCATCATGTCTTGTATTTTACTTCTTGCAACACTGTTCTCTTATATGACATAATACTTGATGAAGTAAGAAATAGGGTGGAATTAAGTGTTAAACTTCCATGGTGATGATTTTGTTTGTTTGTTTGTTTGTTTTTTATTTAGGAAAAAAAGAAATTGTATTATTTAGTGATAACTGTTTTGTTTCAAAATGTGAAACAAGTAGGAACAGGAGCCGTGTTGTCCTTTGTTTCTCACATTCCAGCTGCACTGCCTGTGTTTCAACAGATAATATTCCAAGAGCAGTTACACTTCCTTTAAATGCAGTGTTAGGTAGTTCTTGGAGGTATTCATAAAGGAGTGTTTGTCAAAGGGTCTGAGCTGGGTGTGTGTAGAGTCAGAAATCCAAGTGAAGCAGGTTCACCTGGCCCATTGCACCCTGAACAGTCAGAGTTTACAGCACAGTGACATGAATTGGACTAGAGAATCGTTTAATCTTATCCTCTGGATTTTTTTTGCCTCAGTCTTTTTGGAAGGTACCACAGGAGGTTCCTGGCAGCTGCTTGTGCTCTCTAATAAAGATAAAGATTTCTGGGGCTTGCAAGGGTGGAAGGAGAAGAAAAATCACCATGGAGTAATTTTTTTTCAGGTTGCAGGGTGGTTTCTGTAGTGGTGAATGTTATGAGCCTGTGGCTCAGACAGAGGAGATTTCAGGGTTGTGCAAGGTGTCCAAGCTTAAGGGGTCACAGAGCAGCCTTAGAGCCAGACTGAAGCTTAAGGAGAGATTCCCTGAGTTAACAACATAGCCCTACATGTGTAGCACTGGCAACAATATCACATAAATCCCATAGCCAGCTCTCATCTTGAACTCAGAGACGGTTTTTGGACTTGCTTCTAGCACTGTTCCAGAATAGCATTGGTCTGATGGTTAAGGAGCCTTACTTTCCAGTGTAACATTTTGTCATCTTGAGTGTATCCTTGGTTCTTCCAGGTCACCTTTGTTCTCCTGCACTGGTTAGGTGTGCTGCCATGAACCGGTTTGTAGGAAGGCTGTTCAGATCATTCCCACCTTCTGCTTCTGTAGGGTAAACAGCCAGCCCTACCTCAGGTGGCTTTGTCTGGTAGGATCTCCATTTTCCTATTACCTCATCTCCTTACTGTCTTTTTTTTTGTTTGAGGTTTGCCTTTCCATTTGCTTGGCTTCTTCTGAAATGCTCTGTCCAGTTGTGGTCAGGACTTTATTTAATTCCCCAATGTCTTTCTTTTCCCTGCTCTATTCTGGCAGGTTTTTTGCACTTCTCTCATCTGCAGTGCATCTGAGACAGCCTCCTATTTATTCTCAATTCTCATTTTCAACCAGTGAGCACACAGAAACTTCTACAGAGCTTTGCACTTCCTATTATTCCATGTAATATTTTTGGATTACCCAGACCTCAAGGTTATTTGGTTCTCCTTGCACAATGCTTCCATTTTCTTTTCTTTTTATAGTGCCTTCCACCTAAGTGTCAGTATGCTACATGAGATCACTCCTGCTGCTTGTGCTCAGGACTAGTGAATCTCCTCTAGGCTGATAGTTCCCATTTCAGCACAAACATTATCTTTTTTCTTTATTCCCTGTCTTCTTAAGTCTGACTGGGATATTCCCATGTAGCACCAAGCTAGAATCACCTATAACTCACCCTGAACATTTTTACACCATCTAAAATTTCTCCTTTACTTTTCCCAGTCAGAGCAGTGATAAGTCCATTTTGGAAAACTAGAGAAGAAACTTCATTAGCATATTGTTCTAGTTTATCCTTCCTTTATTTGAAATGCATACAGTCTACAGATACTTATTTAATTATTACCAATGGACAGTAGCTAACAATTTCCATCATAAAAAAGTATTTTACACATCATGTCTGAAGATGAATTTCAAACCTAATAAAGTTGCAAAAAGGATTATTGCTGTGATCTGCTTCTGCAGTGTCCTAGATGATGTTAAATCAGTTGCTGCAGGTACAGTAGCTTCCTTGTTTTTGGGACTGCAGGAAAGTGTGTGCATAAATCTAAGGATAGAATGGAGCTCTTTGGTAGCTATAGGTATAGGCAAATATCTCTTTGTGGCAGAATATTACTTGTTTCTTTTCCAATCCTGTTTGAAAAAGGATATGAGCACAAATATGTGTTCAGTTTATTAAAAAAAAAATTCATATTTTTGCTGTGAGTGAGATGAGGGAAACTTGGGTTTCTGTCTCATGCATTGTTTCTTTCTGAGTGATAGGAGTGATGGTAGGAAATGGTTTTCTGGATCCATGTTCTTAGGGACCACTGCTAATGTGTTTCTGCTTGTCCTCAGAGAGTGCTCCTGCTCAGTTTGGGCAGTTAAAGGGCTGCTGGGCCTCAAAGTGACTCCCTAACCTAACTTCAGCCTCAGTGAGGCTTATGCTCCCTCCCTGATCACAGCTCACAGCTTCTTGTGCTTTGATAAGCGCAGTGCCAGAGAGCAGGAATGCTGAGTAAAGAGTTTGTTCTGTGTTTGTGCAGTGCCTAGAGCAGAGGGACCCCGCCACGGCTCCAGCCCCTAGATGCTACGGTAATACCCACGATGCTGCAACCCCAGTTAGCTACCTACTCGCTTCCATACTTTCCCTTCTTCTCTCTCTGCATTCGGCTCTGGCATGTCTTGCATGTGAATGACACCTGATTCTTCCTTGTCACTTGGTCCAGTCATTGTACAAGAGCCTCGGTCCATGGCAGTGCCTGCAATGTCCATGCTGAGGATTTTAAGCTGCACCCAGAGATTTGCGGCTGAATTCCACCCTCTCTGCCTTAAGCAATCCCTTAAGGCACTTAGGCGTCCTGCCTCAGTTTCCTTTTTTATTTTAACAGCCTCTCTGGCATCTTGTAAAGATGGAAAATGTCTGTAGAGTGGTTTGAAAAATAAAAGAATGCCTTGCCTGAGTGGAGGTTTTTTTCCCCTTGTTATTTCCCCAGTATCGTGTTAAGTGATCTCAACAAGGTGGTTTTTTTTTTCAATAGTGTTGGCTAACACGTGAGCATGTGTTGTTATCTGGTGGTGATGTTACCTCAGTAATGGAAATCTGTTTGTTTTTTTCTCCTTCCTCCTAGCTAAAAATATCAGCGGTGCCGCTCTTGCATTTTCTGTACCCAACGCACCTGGTTGATTACCATCTTGGCCATCCCGTTCTCTTCATGCATGTTTCTGAGTGCATGAAGTTGTGAAGGTTCTTCATGTAACACATTTGTGATGCACCACGTTGCTGTATATTCCATCTGTACACTGTTAACATTTCAATGAAGGTGATGTTCCATGCAAATAGAGAATAACAAGGCGTAAAAGACAAAAAGAGGTATCGGATGGACAGCAGTAGACACAATACATTTGTCACTTGCTCCATTTATGCCAAGTTTTGACAGACGACTTTAAAATCTACCATGTTTATTAAAAAAAAAAAAAAAGAAAAAAGAAAAAAAAGGAAAAGTATCTTTTACCTTCTTTTTTTAAGAACTGTTTTTTGACTCCTCCCTTATTCCTGAGTCCCAGGATTTTGCTTTGGTTCTGGTAGGAATGGTTAGAATTTCCGCTGGCAGCTCTGTTACTGTAAAGCAGATTTTTATCGTAGATGGACAAAATCACTGATAAATGTGGAAGTGTTAATATCTTGGCTTTGGACCAGCTGCAGCCTTCTTAGTTTATTAGTCTGTGTAAACTGGAAGAATCTCCTGATTTGCTGGCTTGGCCCCTCCAGAATTAACTGTCAGTATTCTGGTGAGTCAGCAGCTTCCGTTTTCCTTTTGAGTCCTTTTTGCTTTCTTGTTTTGCTTAATTGAAAGATTCTGTTGGATGATTAAGCAAAATTAAAAATTGTAAGGAACTAAGTGATAATTGCAAGGCAGTTTTTGAGGATTAAAATGGAAGGAAAGGAAAAGATTTTTATCGCTTTTAGGATGTACTGTAAATTTTTTAAGGAGGCTTTAAAAAGTATAATACGTGGGTTAATGTATAGACCAGTTGTGTGGATAATATACTCAAGAAATATTAGGCCTTAAAGCTAAGTATGAAGAGTTTACTTACATTACACTGCTGCTGTTGCTTCTCTGGAAATGAATTACGGAGACACCGGTTTTCCGTGGGACCCTAGCACTTGACCCCAGGTTTGTGTCTCCCCCTCTTGCCCCCAATCGCTGTTGGTTTCTCAACCCCCCTGGCAGCGTTCGGCGTGGAGGCCGTCGGTCCCCGCGGTGATGCGGTCCCCGCGGCGATGCTGACGGGTTTGTCCCGGCCACGGGCCGAGGGAATCATGCTGTGCTGGCAGTGCGGAACGCAAACTCTGCAACAGGGACTAGTATTCCTTCTCTCTCGTTGCTGTAAAAACACACCCTTGCAAGAATTTGTTCCTTCCCTTCCACTGCTGCGGGAAAGCCCAGGCTGGGCTGCTCCTGCTCTCCCTGGGGCTCTGTTAGCAGCAGGCTCCTGCTCCCTGCAGCGCTGTACAGTGCATGGTATCTCAGTCAGTGTCCTTTTTAGCCGTCCAAAATTTACAACTCGGCAGCCGGAACTTTTTTAAATGGGAAAGCTTCCTAATTCGTATCATGTCACCTTTCTGTGTTGATTACTAATCAGAAGCAGTTCTTAAACATGTTGTTGTTACTAGTGGATGTATGGTAGATGGACTTAAGCTTCTCTGATAATTACTACATGATTTTAAACAATATATATTTAAAGTAAGCATCTACAATAAATGTGTTGAGCCATATTAATCTGCCAATGAGATCTGTGAAAAAAAAAAAAAAGGCCTCGGTTTTTTCTCATTAATTGCTTTTCTTTTTTTCTTTTTTTTTCTTTTTTTTCTTCTTTTCTTTTTTCTTTTTTTTTTTTTTTTTTGGTGAAGCGGCTATAAGTGGCATAACTGTATTTAAAATTAACCAATTAGGTGTAGGGTGTTTTTTTTATACTTCTAACATAGCATGTGGTGTTGACGTATTACTGTAGACCAAGTTTGTCTTCCACACCAAGACGTGAGGAAATTGTGATTTGTTCTCTCCACCACAATGAATTATACACTTCTGTCATTTTGGAACACTGCAGTTTACCATGGGACACAGTGTACATATTTCTTGCCATAATGGTAAATGATTGATATATTTAAGGATTAATAAATTTGTGATTTCTGCTGACATTGTGCTTGTGTTTAAATTTCCCAGATAATTGTGATCTTTGCAGTGGAAAAAGTGTAGTGTCTGAATTGAGACACCAGAGGGCACAGATGCACTTTCTTAGGAGCTGGATTTTGGGTTTGAAAATACAAGTGTTTGGTGTTGTGGTTCGTTTCTGGGTTGGTTCCAAAGTGCCCTTCCCGGGCCGGGTTGCACGATGCTCGTGCTCAGTTCTCTTGGTGCTCTGTACACATACCTTGTGCTCGTAGGGCCATATTTAGAAATGTTTTAGGTAATTCCAGCAGTTCTGTTGCTGCCTTGCTGTGTTTCATATATATATGTAAGACTGTGTAAGAGCAGTTATTGTATGCTATATAGTACCATAAAATATATGTAACGATATAAAAACATATATATAAAAACACAAATATATAGAAATATAAAATGTATTTACATCTATAAATAATTAGGATTTAAAATACGTAGCAGTTCAAAAGCTTACATATATGTCTGTGGTGATTTCAGGCTC
>VRYO01000180.1:8834563-8861294 GCA_009812075.1 Sialia sialis
ACTGTGGAATGGGCGGGCGGGAGCGGGGCCGCAGGCGCTGCTAGCGGGGCAGCTGGGGCTGGAGCGGCGCTGCTGGAGCGGCGGGAACGGGGCTACCGCTGCTGGCGGGGGATCCAGGGCAACATCTCTAAAGGATCCCAGTGATTTTCCTTCTTTTGCGTTTCTGAGATTTTATCAACTCTTACTCCCAGTGGCTCTTTTTCTCTACTCCAGCATGCAGCATATTCTCCTTCTTACGAGTTAACCGGTTTTTTTGAATTTACAAATGTGTTTAAAGCTTGGCAGATCCAAGCTTCAAAAGAGCCATATCTTGGCCAGAAAACATGGTCGGATCTTATTTCCGTTTCTGCCCATTCTGTCATACAAAACTGAATCATCTTTACTTTTTCCTTTTCTCTCGTAGAAGGATCAGTATCCCAATTATCTAACATAATTCTCAAAGGGCTATCTTCAGGTACGTCTACTGGCACCCTTTTATCCCCTATTTTTCCTGTCCTCCTTTACTGTTTTTTTGTCCCATCCTTCAAGATATTATCTATTTACCCGTGGCCTATTCCCTACTTCTCCAACACTTACTTCTTTTCTTCCCCCCAATCAGTACCATATACACTTTTATTCATTCACACTCACTCACCACAAGACACAAACACAAAAATAGGGTACCTCTTACTTTGTAAAGTTAGTTTTTAATATTTACTCAGGGGTATAAAACTTCCAAAGCACAGACGTCTTAGATCCTTGACATAGCACCAATGAAAGCCTGGGTGTCTTGGATTTCCCTTCCTCAACTCAGCAGCTTTTTTCCCATTTCCCAGTGGATTGTGCCAGGAAACCCTTGGCTCCCTCCAAGGGCTCTTCAGTCCCTCTCGTGGGACCCAGTCCCAATTACCCACGGGGGAGAATCTTTCACTCTTTTTCTCTCGCTTCGTCTCCTCGCTGAGTGTCGGAAACTCCTCACTCGCTTCACAGGTCGGGGGTAACCAGCCCGCGTCTCAGACACACACCACTCATCCCCCCGAACAATACTGAAATCCTTTTTCTTGTCAGGGTCTTCGTGCACAAGAATTGTGAGGCTAAATGCCGCGGTCTTAGGGAGCCCTTTTCCTTCTCCTTTTGCTTTATCCTTCTCCTTTTTGTGTTTCGGGTAGTCCAACCTGCAAACCCCAATCCACACCAGGAGAAGCGGAGCGAGGCCGCCCACTCTGGGACCCCTGGGGTCTTGGAGGCGAGGTGTTAATCCCGGCACCAGCCCCAATTGTGAAAAACATGGTTCGCTGTCTTGGGAAAATTGAAAGGTTTAATAAAACAGATAATAGGAGAAAACATAAAGCAGAGGGTTAAAATGGCCGGGTGCTTCGGGAACCCCCCTTTAAATACATTTTACAACACATCCACCTGTTGCATATTCATTCTCCTCATGTATATTCATCCTCCTCATGTATTTTCAAATGTATTCTGAGAACTGTTAAGCAATGCCACTCCTTGGCTCCGCCTTTTTAGAGCATGCGTGTTTCTTGGCTTGTGGTTTTATTCTTATTATTATTCTTTTTAATTTGGGTGGTGGTTCTGTTTTTTTGCGGCCAGTGAGTGTTGATAATTGTTGTATCAGCTTGCAGGGTCCCCATCACACGTTCACAGGTTGTTATCTTAGCTAAGCGAGTAGTTTAAGTATACTATCTCTAAAAAACTTCAGTCTAACTTTTATTATTAACAAGGACTATATCCATATAGAAATGCTATTTGAACATTATACATATAGCATTTATCCCAATACTTGCAGAGAGCCAACAGCATGTCTTGCATTTATAACACTGACGAACAGAGGAAAGCTGCAGAATAACACAAACAGTTTATAGGTGTTGTAAATTAATTAAACCCCCTTGTAGGCCCGCCCCACTCCCCTCACTGCTGCGGGAGGCCATGGCGGCTCCGCTTGGTTTTGCTCGCCGTAGCCTGGAGACAGCTGACACAACCCGCGCTCTTCTCTCCAAGGGAAAATGATTAAAATGCTCCCTTGTGTCTAAGGAAAAAGGATCGAATCACGCAGTTTTGCGCCCGCTGTGGGTGTCAAGTCGGAAGCGTTGCCAGCAGGGCCGGGAATGCAACAATCCCTGTCTGCCTTTCAGTAAATGCGCGTTGTTAATTCCTTGCACCATATTCCCGTGAAATATTGTGGAGCAGTACTCAAAACTGGAGCACGTGTACGGTGATGTACCAAATATGACATATGATTAGTGACTATAAGCAGTAAAAATTAATACATTTGCTTACAATCTGGCACTCTATTCATCTTGCCCTCAGCTGTAAACCGTGACAGACCTGCACAAATTCCTACCCGCTGCTCTTTATCCATCTCTTTTGGACTTGTTCTAGTGTCTCCTCTATACCCAAATGGAGTATTAATACAGTGACGGTGATGTTGAGAACTGAGGCTATGATACTGCTACAGTCTGGAGTGTCCAGCCCAGGCAGCCAGGACTGGGATTTTAGGAAACCCCTGAGGGGAAACTTTCCTGGGATTTTGAGCAGGATAAGATAGATCAAGTCCATGCGGTTTGGTTTTTCATGTCAGATGGGAAGGCTGAGGTTTGCTGAGACTTAGGCTGTCCTACACTGATGTCGGTCACGATTCCCTTAATCTCCGCTGGGTAAAACAGACAGATTTATGGATTTCACCCTGAAGTGAGGGGAAAAAAATTAAAGGATTCAAAGCATCACATCCCTGAAATGAATTTTCAAACTAAAAATACAGCTAGCAAAGTAAAAAGAGCACTTCATATAAAATACAACTTTGTAGCTACTGTTGTAGATGACAACTGCTCACCATTCCAGTTCCCAGGAAAGATAGCTGCCAGGAACTGTTCACACTCCTCTGGATGCTTTATTTGCTCATTTGTTTTCCAGAAGATCATTTTTAACCACATTGCCCGTGTCTGTGACACTGCAGCAGAGAATGGCCGTGGGATAAGGCAAATCCTGCCTCATGGCAGTGGACAATAAATCTTCCCACCCCAGAGCTTCCCAAGGACAGTATGAACTCCATGCCTTTAGGAGCAGAAGGGAGAGCAGCACCCCCCCATAAAAATCAGCCCTGGCTCATCCAAAACAACCCAAAAAAGGGCATCCTGAGCCTCAGCCTTAAATCTGAGCAGCTTTTATTTCTTCTTCAAATTTTTGAAGGTTTCCTCGTGATTTAATTCGAGGAAACAAAGGATGCACGCTTTGGTGATAAGTTTCTATTTACTGATTCCTTGCCAGCATTAAAATGTTTAATGATCAGAGCTTAAATGGAAAGATCGAGCCAAGATATTTCTCTTGGCTCCTTGTCAGAAATAAAGAGGTTTCTGAGGAATGGATCTGATGGCAGGTCCTCAGCAGAGGGCTGGCAAAACCTCGCACCTACAGCCGTGCAGCCTGAGCCAGGACCATCCTCAGAGCGACACAGACGAGGTTTATTGGAAAGAGGGAGCTCTTGGGATGAGCTGTGGATTTTCCTGCAAAGGAGTGGCACGGACAGAGCCTGCGGAATCTCCCGGCAGCAGTGGGGGACATTCATCAGGCTCCCTGGCAGGGAAAACTGACAAGCCTCACTGAGAGGGAATTAATGAAGGCAGGATTTTCCACCACCTTCTCTCAAATCTCATCATTTCTGTGCTAGAACCTTCTAAAAAGGCAATGCTGGCACTGGCAAAGTGGCATAAAAGGCCACTTTATTAAAAAAGACATTAATGTTGGCTGTGTAACATTAACCACCCCATGGGGTACCTTGCTTTCTTATTTTTGTGATTTTTCCACTGAAACTTGGCTTGTTAGGGGGGTGTGATACAAAACACAGGAGAAACAGAAGCAGAAAAAATTACTGTACTGCCTATGGAAGGTATTGTCTGGGCTTATCCACTGCTTGCTTCCCAAAGAGTGCTGGATTCCTGTGCTTCACAGAGGGGGGAAAAACACCCCCACAGTGAACAAATAAAATAAATCAGTTAAGTTCTTCTTTCTGCCAGCAGCTGAGGATGCACAAATCCAGTGGGAGCTGCTGCAAGGGCACCTGATCCCCCTGTGGGGGTGCAGGGGAGCACCGGACTGCCCAGGGGCACAACGATATGGATCCCTAAAACACATTTTGGGCTGCAAATGCAGCATTTTTGCAGTGGATGGGAGGCAGACGTACCTGGCAGCACCCTCAGTGAAGCCTGGATTCTTTCTCCCAGCGTTTCCCCACAGGATTCATCTCTTTCCTTCCCGTGGTGCCATCTATTGCCGTGGGCAGCAGCGCTCGTACTGTGAGGAGCTGCAGGAAACATTACACAACCTTGCTAAACTGGGGGGAAAAGCCAGAGAGGAGCAAAGAGGCAAAGAAAGGAGGAATGCTGCCAGGAGGAAGGGGGTGAATCTCTGAAAATGGATTCAGTTGCCATTCCATACGCACAGGGAAAGGAGAGTGACCAAACCCTCACAAGGATCCTCCTGAAATGTTCCTCTCAGATACACTTCACCTTTTAGGGAATGAAAAATGCCCTCCTGCAGCATCCTGGGACAATTTCAGTCCCTAAATATCCATTCTGGGAAGCGGGAGGAACCTCAAAACCTGCAAGCCTTGCAACAGGTTTTGTTTGCAGAGGCAGGCGAATCCGGAATATTTGCTTATTCCCTTTATTGAAGCTGCTGGCTGATTTGATTACTTCCCTGGAAACGCATGTGCAAATCGCTTTTCCAGCCTTTGGAGGGCACTGCCTTCCGCCGCGCCGTCTCCAGTGACTGATGCCAAGGGCTCGCTAATGCAATGTGCAGGGAGAGCTGGTGCCCCGGAGCTCAGCCGCTCGCAGCCGCAAATCCCTCCGTTCCCACATGCAAAACACTGCCGTCGGAAATGCCTCACCCTGCAAAAATGCGTGAGCAACAATTCAGTCTCTCAAATTAAGCGCAGCCATTCCTCTGCCACGCGCTTACCCGGATAGAAGGAGCCGGTGATGGAAGACTAGGTGGGGGGAAAAAGGGCATCAAATTGAAAAGCCCCGGGGAGATGAATGGGAGATAACAGAGAGAAAAACATTTACAGCCTGAAATGATTCCCCCCTCCTGGAAAAATTTCCTTCCGGCCTCCCTGGGAAGCGCTCAAAGGAGAGCTGTGGAGCAGGGATAAATCTGATGGGAAGAATCCGAGCAGACAGTTAAGACTACACAAGTAGGCAAATTTATTTGAAGACAGAACAAATACCGTGGCAAACAACAATATGCAAATTCAGTTGAGAACAGGGGTAAATATCAGACTTTGTTTTCAAATCGATATAAAATATAGTCAGATTTCATTTTGTCCAAAAAGCAGCTCGCCTCGGGGTGGGGGTTGGAGGGGATGGCCCTGTTCACGCCATGGAAAACCTCAGGCTTGGGAGGTGGCTCCTCTGCCAGCAGAGATGAGCCATGCTGGGAGGAGATGGAGGCGCCCTTGGGACTCCAAATTTCTACCTCCATTCTCCTTAAAAGCCAATCTTTGCCACAAAGCAAGGGGTGGGGTCATGCCCTCCAAAGACCCTCACCTATGTTTGGTTGGTGCAGTCATGAGGATCCCAGTTGCTTTTTAGGATTGGGCATTTCTGAAGGCACCTGCACCTCCTCCTCCTCACTGGCTCCTGATGGCTGAGCCTGAAAAGCCAGCGAGGGAGCAGCTCACCTCGATGCCAGAGGCGTGAACAGGACAAAATCCCCTCTCAGGGCGAAGGTGCTGGCGGGCTGCTTTCTAGAAAAACCATCCCAAAACAAAAGCAGACATAGAAAACATTAGATTGTCAATGAGGCTTTGAAACAAATTCAAGTTTATCCTTAATTTTTCTCATATGTATGTGTGTGTGTGAGAGACTTGATACAAAGAGACAAAGAGAAAGACGTGGTGAACTTCAAGCTGGGGACGGGCGTGTGGTCAGTCAGCGTCCACGGGAGCACCATCGGAGACGGAGGAGTTAGCACCAGAGAGTTTGGAGGACCTAACTGAGCACACGCGTCCTTGGGGAGACAGTGGGCAGTGGGGAGACATGGAACAGTCCATTGGAAACAATACAAGGCAATTCATGAGTTTTCATACAGTACAATACAGTCACTGATCAATTAACCCTTTCAGTACAGTACATGACAAGTAACACTTTGCACCCTGTTAGCACTAGGAAAGGAGGGTTTGGGGCTGCAGAGGGGTGGCCGTGGGCTGTCCCTTCTGCCCTGTGATTTCAGGGACTGTGGATTGCTTCGGCTGCTTTCCCACCCCAGCCTGGCTCCCGGGGGAATGCACTGGTGGAGCACAATGCCACCAGTCCATCCCCCCACAGCGAGGGCTGCACCCAAATCACAGAATCCTAGAACCCCAGAATGGAGGGGACCCCAAAGATCATCTAATTCCACCTTTCACCAGATGAAGTTGCAAAATCATCCTGGTTTGGGCATGGGGATGGAAGAGCCACCTCTATGCCAGCCACTGAACCGATGAGAAAATCTCCAATTTGAGTTCCACCTGGCCAGTTCTGGTGCCAAAACACGCAGAATTAGGGTTCAGCTGGCCTCAAGCCAAACCTGCTTCTTCCCTCAGGCATAGTGAGAACAGGGTCCATTGGAAAAGTGCTAAATTACAGTACATTGGCATTTCCATATGTCAACTATTGAACAGCAAAACAGATTGTTTGAAAACAGAATCAGTATCGTACAGTAAGCTCACACTTAATTCTTCACCGTTTCTACACTTGTAACACATGCATTTTATTTCCATTAGTTTAATGCCAGTAGGACCAACATCCTCCAGAACAATGATCTAACATTAAACAAAACTTCCTAAGGAAAATATTAAGCATCACATAAATTTTCAGGAAAATAACCTGTTAATTAGCATCACAAGTTACTCAGATTTACATTTAGGAGTTTTCATGCCATGACTTTAAAACACCTTTTGGCTAATATCCTGGGGGTGGGGGAAAACAAACCCAAAAAAAACAAAACAACCAAAAAAATTAAAATGTTTTGGGAAATAATGTATTTCTCTATGTGTATACACACCCAGGGAGACAAGCACGAACACGCAGGCCGGTGCATGGGTGTGTGCACAATTTTGTTTTGATAAACTTGACTCATTTCAAGTGCATTTTCATGGGTCCAAAAAGACTTTCAAGGAAACGAACTCTAAGCTGCTGAAGCAAATTAAAAAGCCTCTCTTGGAGGAACAGAAAAGGTGGTAAAACATCACCTGTGTGCTGTTACAATGCGCTTCCCACGAGCTATCTGAAAACCCAAACAACTAAAATTCCTTTTTTTTCCCCCTAAAAGGCCCTTCCAGAGTAAAGGGTGCTGTGCTAGGATTTGCATTCAGGCCTCAAATGTGACGGGCAGGAGAAAACGCTTAATTCTACCTTCCCAAAGGATGAGATGCCATCTCCAAGGGACAAAAAACTACACCTGAGGGGGAAAATAAGACAAAAATACCTGTTCCACATCCCCCTTTCTCCCAAGCTTGTTTCCAAGGACTCAGTGAGACTGGGGAGGAATTTTCCGAATGGTTTGCTTTTTCCTGGTGACAGTGAGCGGGATGTGGGCTCTGAGTCACCGAGGTACTTTCTGAAGAGGCTGTTCCCTCAGCCACTATAATTTTGGGGGCTCAGACAGAGCAGCAGCATTGCCTGGTGCTATTTCTTTAAAGCTAAATTTGCAGGGGTAATTGTGGGGAGGGGAGGAAAAAAAAATCCAAACCAACCCAAAATGTGGATTCTATTTCTTTTTTTGCATCCATTGACAGAGGATGTAAGAGCGTAATACTTGGGGTTGTTCAAGATCTGGAGTTTGTAACCATCTTGGGTTCCCACTGAACATCCAAACCCCTGAAGGTCTATTGAAGAAGGAAGCCAAGAAAACCAGCCACTAAAACTGGAGCTGTTTAGGCAAACTCCTCCATCTGCTGCAAGAGGGAAACCCAACACACCCATTTCTTTTTGTTGCTGAAGGTTATTTCCATGATGGCCCCTTGCTAGCAGCAGTGGAGGAGAAGCTCTAATTCCCTTCTCTGCATTCACACTGATCACGCTGTGCTGGCAGGGCTTATCCATCAAGTGTCACTGGGGAGAAACTCCCCTCATGGAGGATTGCCAGAGAAGGATTTGGATTGACTGCGGGCTCGTCAAGGATGATGAGCAGCAGTCCCAAGTGTAGATACCCTGGCGTGAAGGGAACACGGGGCTCTCGCACCCACCCTGATTTATTTGCTGCTGTGGAAAACCCACAGGGGCTTCTCAAGAAGCAAAACCCCACCAGCTGGTTGGGAGTGGGTGGTTTGGGACATCAAAACCCAGATTAATCAGCATCCCAGGGATCACCATCCCATTTCAAACCATAGAGCTTTCTATGTTTCCTACTAAAACTCTACCCTGCTGCTTTCTTGCTGGCAAGGGAGCTCTGCTCCTTGGCCTTCCATACGGAAATACCACAGGAATTTAACAGGAATAGCACATCTGAACTGCCTCTGAACACGAGAGCTGATCAGCTCCTAACAACGCTTTCCAAATGCAACAGCAAACCCCGGGGTTATTATGCTCCATCTTCTAAATCGCCTGTAAATCTTTTTCACTTAAAAACACCTTTTGCAGTTGAAGACCACGACCGATCCCAACAGCACTTCCAGTGCAGGCACAGTGATGGCTTTTATTGCAATGGCTTGAGCTCAGCCTTTATGGGAACCAGCATCTCAGACTGGTTTGAACTGGGCTGTCCCCTGGACTCTGCGGGGTCCCACACCAGACACACGAGCGTCTGCCCTGCCACTCTTGCTCCGCTCAGTCCCAGGTGTCATGGGGACGATCTTGCACCATCCCAATCCCTTTTGAGACTTCTCCTGTATCTTTGGTGTTTCTAAAAGCCATGCAGGGTGACCTCGAAGTTTACAACAACCACGTCTCTGCCTGGACTGACTGAGGTGTTGGTTTAGGTGTAAAATAAGCTTGGATGGCGAAATTCCCTACTATCAAGTCGCTAATGGATATGTAATGGAAATCAGGCACCAGACAGTGGTCCAACACACCTCAGAATTTCCTTCTGATGGCCCCTAGGTAATTAGCACTGCGCCTAGGAGGGGAAATAGATGGGGAAAAGAAGAGAGTTCAAAAGTCAGTGCTAACAGTACGTACAAAAGTGCAGTGCTCAGTTTAGTCCGAAGCAAAGTGACTGCTAGTACTTAAAGTGCTAGTCTCAACGTCGGTTTGGTTCAGTGTCCGAAACACAGGGGAAGGCGGGGAGAGTGTCCCGAGGGAAAATCAAAAACAGACAGCACTGCAACTGCACATGCCACACACCAAAAGTGCTTCAAATCACACCACTGCGGAGGGACGCGCCACGCCACGGCTCAGCTTGTGCACACGCACGAGCAAACGACTGACACCTTGTAGGTTACTATAAAGAACAGCTCCACCAACTCCATCACTACGAACCCGCTCGGGAAGCAAGTGGTCACAGCGCACAGAAAACAAAAGACGACCCCACTCCAAAACCAAGAGCCTTTAGGAACACTGACGAGCCTTTGCAACTAGGATACTCAAAGTCTAGCGAAAGCAGCCTTGCCCAGTGTCTGCAGCAAGCTTGGCCGATGCTTATCATGCACTTTGCAGAGGCAGACTGCCTCCTCTTACACGCTATCTTACAGCTTAGCCTATTTACCTATTTATTTGTGGTCTGCTTCGTTAATTGTAGCTTTCTGACCATGCATTAAGCTGGCTTGTTTCTCTTAACCACCCTACCAGTCAAAGGACAATGAATGCAAGGACGAGACGACGAAGGCGGTCTGGTAAACACTGATGATATTAACGGCCCGGCTTCATTTTAATGAAGAAAAAAGCTCCAGAGAAGGACTTTGAGTCAGCACACTCCTGGAAAGAGGCAGGGAAAGGAGGATTCATCCCAAGAGATGACAGGCAGTTCCCCTTCTCTCCCCTTCTCACCAACTGCCCCATCACCCAGCTTTACACTCATGCTAGAAAAGCAATGGCTCTGCTCGCTGGAAACAGGGTGCAGGAAATCTCACTACAAAGAGAGTGCAAGAAATTCCCCTGCTGGTCCAAGTCCTCACCCTATGCTGGAAGTGTCACCTTGTAAGCAGGGACATGCTCCAGCAGTGCCCTCCTGCCTCCCTGCCTCAGGAGCTCAGCACTCACAAAAACAGGGTGGATTTGGGGTTTTCTCCCCAAATAACAGTGCCAAATGAGAAAGGGGGAAAGCAGAACCTTCAGTTCTCACTATGTTTCAGCAGGCACCCCAAAAAAAGGTCACAGAGCAGCAAAGTGGCTCCCCAGGCCCTGCATGCATTGCCACCAACTCTCCCAAGTGTTGGCAACATCTGGCTGTGCAACATCTGGTGTGTCCAATGTGGGCATGGATCTTTTTTATGGAGAAAGCTCTTTGTAAGTCAAAAGTATGGACTTGCTGGAGCTGGCAGGATTTGTTGGGGATGCTGCAGGTGCAGCTGCAGACGTGTTTCTCATTGGACCAAGCACTAGGGAGGTGGTTTTCCAGCAGCAGGGAACACTAATATCCCAGGAGTCAAAACAGAGCTACAAACTCAGGTCACTTATTTCCATTACTGCCACAAAGATCTGGATTTAACACGCAAAAAAGCAAGGTTGTGTATACGGGGATATGGATGAAGATTCACCTTTGCAGGCATACAACTGGGAAGAAAGGAGCCTGGAAAAGATGTGGGAGCTGGAGAAGTGCAGTGTGATCTAGGCAGTGCAGCGAGGTGCACGGTGGGGGAACATGACCCTCTCAGTCCACCATCCAGACAAGAAACTTCTGGAATGCTATATCCAGCCTTGCTGCCAAAGGACCAGCTTTGGGAATGTACACAGGCACGTGGATGTGGCCATGACTCTGCCACCCAGCAAGGAACAAGTCCATTGTAGGGGGAAAGAATGCCAGCTTGCACACCGTGGCTTTCCCTAAATGATTTTGGAGTCTTGTGGGATTCGTTGTTGAGCAAGAGACTGGGCAGAGAAGCATCTTTCAGGTCTGTATTCAAGCCTGATCCTGCAAGACAGGCACATCTCACCGTGTGCCATATCTGCACTGGGATCACTGGGCTTGATTTAAGCAGCCTTGACCCCGATGTTGAGACCAAACCCAAACACTGTAGGCACGGACAATTACCAGCCTGAAAATCCCCGTGCCAAAATGACTCCTTCCCCAGGTCTTTTTATAACATGTTCTTTCCTGTCTTCCGATTGAAAGGATTTTTGGCAGATGATTTGGAAGTGGATAATAAATCTAATGCTAGGACACCGTGTCCAATTGCACAGTAATTTCCTGCACGGCTCTCACAAGGAAGTTTACGCCTGGTGCTGCATTTCTGCCGCTTTAGTTTCTCCTACGGATGCACTGTCCTCCATGTGTGACACTCCTTATAATTCTGTCTCCACCTGGACTGTTAAATTTTTAAAAAGAAAAACTATTACGGGTTTTTTTAGGAGAAAAAGCTGTCTGCTTGCCCATGACCTCACCTTTAACCTGAGCTCCGGAATTTAAAGGCATTTATAAAATCCTGCTCCGGCTGCTGCGCTAGATTTTCATCTAAATATCCTCAGCAACTTTTCCAGTCTCCAAAACAACAAATTGATTTGAAACTTTATTAGGAGCAATCGTTTATTTTTGGAGGCAGAGGCTTTTGCTGCATTGAAGCCTGCAGATAGCTGTGCACTGGTTTCCAGTGGTGAATCAAGTGATTCCCAGACACAGCCTATTTCCAAGGAAAACACCATCCCAGACTGCTCAGCAAACTGAAGATGCAGGGCCATTTTTAATTCTATGCTAATTATCGCAATAAAAACCAGATCCTGCAGCGGAAGACCCATTCTGGGAAGAAATAATCATCCATCTTTCGGAGCTGTAGCCGTGCTGCTCGAGAAGAATCTTATTTACAAAATGGCAATCTCCGGAAAAAAGCTGTTATCGTTGCCTGACAAAGCCATATATTCTGATGCCTTCTGGGGGGCTCTGTCTGGGAAATTCCTCTTGGAAACCAAAGGCTATAAACCTCAAATATGGAAAAACCCCATCCTGTTCAACAAAAAACAGCTGTAGGGCTAGTGCAACCCACCGTGACACAGAAATGATGCTCGGAGATCCCTGCTTTGCAATCCCTGCTTTCGGTTTAGAGCAGGAAAATCATATGACTTCTAAATTATTTATATGTGAAAAGATGCTTTTAATAAAAGCATCAGTGGTGTATAAACAAAAATGAAATTCCTAAAGCAGACTTTCCACATTTTGTACGTTTACTTAAATGTGGATGAGAAACATCCTTTCTCCCCTCTGGACAAACAACATCCATTGTGCAGGATGGCATGAAGATGCCCTTTTGCAGTATGCAGGAAACACAAAAATCCAAATAAAGCCATGAACCTGCAGAGTGGTTGTGAAAGGGATGAAGAAAACCCAACCAAGCAGCAGGACAGCAATCTGTTCGCGCTCCCCGAAGAGGCTCTCGCAGCAGATTGCACTGCCAGACAATCTCATGGAGACGGGAACCTGCACTTGGGCCTCAGCCAAGCAAGACCCCCAGCGCCTCTTCCCTTGGCTGCCCAGAGCTGCCTGCACCCAGGGATGCCAGCACCCATGGAAAGAAAGGGCTCTGCTCCACCTTCTCCACCTCTCCTTGCCGGCATCCGTGAGGCCTACATCCAGTATTCCCAGGCACGCTCCTGGGGAGCAGCGGAACCGCTCCGATCCGTGGCCCCGCCGTAAGGATGGAGCCTGAAGACGGGAACATTGGACCACAGGGACAGCATGTTGAAAGCAAAACATTTTATTACCAGCGGTTAAGCTTCATAATGCACGCTTATGAGTAAGAGAGAGGTTATATGGAGATCACTTTGCTCCCTACCAACTGCAGCTTCTGGGATTAAATGCAGCAGCTGTTGAGCGGAGCAGAACGGGACCAGCGGAAAGAAAAGGAGAATAAAATACATTTGAAACGGAGGGGGGTAGCTTGGCAGAAAACAGACCCTTGACTTGAAATTCAAAGAGAAAGGTGTTTTTTCTTACTGCCACAGTGTCCTGGACAGCAGCTGGTGACCAAGCAGAGGTCTGGAAATGCACCCCTCTAACTCAATACCCACCTCAGCAACCAGCACCTGGCACAGGCGCTACAGCTCCAACACAACGAGCGGAACACTTTTCCTTGGGGCCACGACACCTCTGGATCAAGCTGACTGATCACGCCCCTGCAGGTGGCCATGGCACATTTTGGTGGCCATGGACCACCAGAAAGGGTGGATGGTGACGAGGATCTCCTCTGAATTCTGGATGGTTGGCTAGCTCAGCGACAGCGCCCTGCAAGGCTCGCCTGGGGTTGACTCAGACGTGCGATTTTTCGCTTGTTTTCTGTCCGCTTCCATGAAATGGTTTTGACAGTAAATGCCAGCCTGTGATGGTTTCTAAAGAACACAAGTTTCTTCCAGCAGAAATTGCCCCTTCAATCTAAGATCAAAAATCCAGTTATCTTTCCTAGAGGTCAGAGACCATAAAAAAGCTATTTTGGACCATCTGCTGAAGAGTCACTAACACACTTTACCAGCACCAGCTTTTTTAGTCCAAATCAGTTTACCTTCCAGCCAATCTTCCACAAGCAGCTTCAAATTGTATCAAACCCTTATCCAGAGGAACACTCTGTTTTCCCCTCTCCCAATATTACTGCTCGCATTTCACAATAGTTTCTGCATTCAAACAGAATTCAAAGGAGAAAATGCCTGCGCTAGTGAAAGAGGACTCCACTTATTGCTAGCACAAAGCTACTGATTCTTCTTCTAGCAAACAAATCGCTTGGCTAGAAAGGTGGGAAGCTCTTGGAAGACTGAGAGCCTGGAGGAGGCTGGTTTTTAGGCTGAGGCAAGTGAAAAATCCCCGTATTGTGGCCTCTCGCTTGTTTTGTTTTGCACAGCATCTTCGGCCTGTGGGTTTTGAACAAGGGGAGAGAGCACCTCAAGGGCTGCAGCTCAAGGGCTGCAGTGGGGAAGAGGGTGAAGAGCCTGAGGAGTGAGGTTTAGGGAGGTTATCCCAGCTCTAGAAGGTGCCTCCTAACAGAAGCAAAGAGGTGTGAAAAGCAACAGGTTAAATTGCAGCTTGATGCTGCAGGCAGGAGTTAAGTGGGCACCACCTCTGCCTTGAGCTCTGGATTAGGGGTTTTCTTGGGGTTTCACAGAAATCAGCACAAAGCACACACTGCCAAACAGACAGTTTTAAGCTTTTTTTTAGAAGAAATATCTCTGTAATATGCCTTCACCAAGGTAACCCACAGTTAAAAGCTGGCAGCATTCATGAAAATGTTCATCAGACGACTACAGCACCTCCCTCTTTTTTAATTTCTTTTTTTAAAAATAAGACAGCTAGAAGGAACTTATCAGTGGTTAGCTCAAAGGGTTACCCCTGGCAGCGCTGAGGGATGACTGTGCTGACATCAGCAATAAATGCTGCTATGGAGAGGGGGCCGGCATGCAGCAGGATTACGTGCACACTGCATGCTGGCACACGCTCATCCCAGAGCGGATGCACCAGGCAGGAGGCGAAAATCCCAGAGGCAGAAAAGGATGGATGAGAGAGCTGGGCTCCTGTGGTATCCAGGATAAAGCTGTTGAACCTTCCCTCTGACTTATCATGGGACACACAATACCTGTAGGTGCCGGTGCCTTGCCTAGCTCAGGTGTCTGCTGCCACTTTGAGCCAGGTGCCACGGGCAGGCTCTGGTGGTCCCTGGTCCTGGCGGCTCCCACTGCAGCACCGGAGTCAGCACAGGAATGCAAGAGAGCAGACAGGAGCTTGGCAGAGGCACAGCTCTTATCTCCACATCTTCATGCCCGCTTTGCTGTGGGCACGCTCATCCCACGTGCCTGAATTTACTAACCCACATCAAACCCCTGGGTCGATTCCTAAACTGATTTGGCAGCATTTGCTATTACACACGCAGAGAAAAAGCAGCTCTAATTACTCTGCACCCCGTTTAAATATCCCGGGGAGAATGAAATCCTGGCACTGCTCAAAGAAACCAAATTGAGGTTACACATAACAAAGGATCCAGGCATGCCATTGAGCTGTGGTGGGAAGGAAGAGCTGAGCTCAGAGCAGCACTTGCAGCAGATGCAGCGAAGCTCATCCCTGGGGAAGCTGTCAGACGTTGCCTACAAGCGAGATGGTGCGCGCCGGCTGCTCGAGGAAGCAGCGAATCTGCCACCAGTACAGGATCAAATCTGCTCCAGGTAATGGTTCATGCAGCCCTGCTCCACGTGGGAGCCATCCCTGAGGGAATGGCTGGATGCATGGCTAAATAACTCCTGCTTTGCTGCAGCTCCACCCCAAGAATGTGCCCCAGCCCACAGGTAACATCTGTCCGAGCCCCTCCACCCGTGCAACAGCTGCACGTGAGAGCTGCACAACAGGATCCCTGGAATGGTGACAGCCAAAACACACCAAAACAGACATGGGAAAAATGCTACCAGCTCCACATCTTTTTGTCCTACACTGGCTGCAGCAGTTAGCAAATGCGTGGTGAGGGAGGGAACCAAGGCACTTTCGGGCTTTGCACGTTTCCAGAGGGATTCATAACAAAAGCTTAAGAAAAAGATGCTGAACTTGTAAGAAAAAAAGAGCCCTCAAGCCAGGTCATGCCCAAGACATGAACTTGATGATCCAACGGGAAAAGGAACAACACAAGCAGGATCAGGCCCTGCTGGCAAAGTGAGAGGAGAATGTCCCTATGCACTCAGCCATATAAACACCTACAGGGGTTTCTGCCTGGGCTGCTTTAGTGACCTTGATGTTTTGCAACTAGATGGAGCAGGAAATGAAATGCCAGCTTAAAGGATATGCTCTGAGGAAGAAGCACAGAAGTTTGGTTCACCTGGTGAAACACAGTGCCTATTCTCAGCTTACAGGTAAACATTTCAGCCAACAAACTCTTCTCCTAATTTTACCAGGATGGGAGAGATTATTTAAAATGCTTAAATTAAGGAACTTCATCACTTACTACAGGGATGGGCACATTAACTGAGTTTTGAATCTAGGATAAATCCTACTGCCAAGGACTAGATCAAACCCTTGCCCTCTCTTCTTGGCTGTCAGTAGCCTCTGCTCAACCTGCTGGGACATCTACCTGGGAAAAACTCTTTTTTAAAAAAAAGTGCCACCAGCAAGATGTTCCACTTTTCAAACACTTTGCCATGTTTATTGGAGTCCTGGGAGAGAGTCCATCCTTGGAGGCAGCTCGGTTCCCTCACAAATTCCTGTTCTATGCAGCTCCATAGAGATCTCAGGAGTGTTCAAACATCCAGAAGGAAAGAACAAGTGGCTGTTGTGAAGACAACCCAAACAGAAAACACATCTGTTGACTGCACACTGAGCTGCATTTACTCCAGGGCACTGCTCCTCCACCTCTCTCCCAAAGCCTCAGGTCTCCGGTCTCAGATTCCCCCTGCCAGCTTCCTGGGGCAGAGAGAGAGAGAGAGGCTCTCTTTTTACATCAGGTACTTCCCAACCAGGCAGCAGCACAGCCACCGCCTCCATGCCCAAAGCAAAAATGACAATCTGCAAACCAGCAACAGGTCCGGGGGGAACTTGCAGAGACAAACCAGCTCCTGCTCACCACCAGTTGCCAAGGGAAGCGTTGGGAGCGATGCCAATGCCAGGCTCAGCTCCCTGGGAGCCCTGGGGTTTGCTCTCGTGCTGCAAAGCCGTCAGGACCAGCTGCTGCCAGCACATGATGTGCTCCAGCTCCCCCTTTAACATGCAACAGCAGGGATAATTAATTTATGTTAAAAATACCAGGGCTGCACTGGCACATCCAGCCTTTTCCCTAGGAAGAAGAGGGAAGAAGTAGCTGCCTGACACCTGCCTAAATGTCCTTCTGGAAGGTGCTGGGATGAATAGACATCATGTATTTATGGTGAGTGGTGACACTGTGGGACAGGAGGAGCTTCTCTCTCCTTAGACCTACACAAAATTCTCAGAGATCCTCGCACTAAAAATGCTACTGAGGGAAAGTTTATGCCAATATTTCTGTGACTCTTCATATGATGACAATACACAGTCCTGGGAGGTTTAGGAACATAAGGGAAAACCTGCATTTCCAAACAGGCTGGCTCATATTGTCACTTAGTGCTTTCATTACAGACTTCTCAGAAAGCAACAAGAACATGATCAGGGATAAAAATTACCCTTGGTGGAAGGCTTAGTATTTCCTTTGGAGAGGGTGCAGAAGAGACCTGACAACAGCCTTTAATTATGTGTAAGAGCTGCAACAGGGAGGAAACCAAACTGGTTTTATAACTCCTCTGGAGAGCATGGCCTGTAAGGCAAAAAGCAATAGAATTAGATGGAAGCGAGGGACGCATGGAATGGACAGCAGGAAAGGTATCTGAGACGAAGTAGGGTGAAATAGCTTAGGGAGGAAAGCTGGGAATATCCAGCATGGGAGATCTGAAAGAGCAGATTTTTTCCAGGTTGTTCAACTTGAGGAAAATATGGATGCTTTTTGCTCTGTACCCGGCCCTGAAACACACACCATTAGAGCCACCCTTGCACTTGGAAATTCAGGATTAGACCTTCCAAGCACTACATTTCATCCCAAATTTCCCCCTGTCTCACTTTTGGGTATCATCACTATTGATCAGCATCAGATCATCACAAGAACTATGGCACACCTTTGAGGTAAGGAGGAATCATCCATCCCCTTTTAGTGGTGGAGAAGACAGGCACAGGCAGGATAAAGCTGAAGTGATCCCGTCTCCATTAGCAGGAGGCCCAGCTCCACGTGCTGACAGCTTTCCCAGAGTCCAGGCAATTACTCCAGCACTTCTCTGGTTCCAAGCACAGCTTTCAACAGCTGTTGACAGCGACCTGTGCTGCACCTCAGACCTCTCCGAGTGGCAGGCCCAGGAAAGCAAAGGCGCTACAAGTGGTGATCATCCGCTGAGTCTTCTTAGAAAGGACACAAACTTCTTTGCAAAGGCAGGTTTGCAAAGAGATTGCTTCTTGAAAGCCTCTTTCTTTCCCCTCTGGCCCCCTCCAGCCTTCACCAACCCCTTTCCTTTGCAGCGGAAAAGAGCAGCTGCCCCATGGATACACGAAACACTGCACAACTCATTCCTGGAGTGGGAGGCAGCCCATGCAGCATGTGGAGCAACGCTCCGGTGAAAAGCACACACAAGCACCTCTAAGTTGGGATGGCACCAGCAAACCTTACAGGCCACTATCACTTCTGTGCTCCCCTAAGCTTCTGCAGGTATTCCTGGGCAAGCCTCCCAGCTCAGCAAGAGCCAAGCCACGTGAGCCTCAAAGGGCAAGCTGTAAAAGCAGTGACTCCACTGCCTGGCCCCGTGGGTTTGCTGGCAAGATCAGACACTTGCAGAGCGTGTTACTCATCCCAAAGAGGAAGGAGAACCAGCCCAAGAGAACCACCCTGGTGCCTGTGTAGAGCACTGGGATCCAGGCTCTGTGTCTCCTTCTCCAGCTCTGTGGGACTCCAGTGCTGAAGGGGCCGCCTATTCCTCCTACTACGGATAAAACCATCATCGTGCTCCATGATTCCCTGGAGCACACATCTTGTCCTCACTTCCCTCCGCCCCCTCCTGCCTTCTCATTCCTCTGCCTCGGTGGGAAGCACTTAGCTCTGCTCTTACTCCCCCTCTCCCTCTGCATTGTGCCAACAACATGTGCTCCCAACAAGGACCAGATGGGAATACTTGTAAGAGCCTGGGGTTAACCCATGTCTTTTATCCCACATACTCTCTGCTGTTTTGAAATGCAGATTCCATTGCACACGCTTTGCAGTGTAAAGATTTAAGGTTAGTAGTAGAGTATGTTGATATTGCTCGTGAAACCCATCTTGCTCCTATTGCACGCTGAATGTCTCCGATACAGGAAACAGAACAGACGATGGATGGTGCTTTAATATCTCCAGGGGAAGGACCTATTGGAAACAGGGGGGAAATGAGTATTTGTAATATGTCCATGCATATATATCTCCAATATCCCTGTGTCCCTTGCCTCTGCGTTCATTTGTGCCCGCACATGAATTCACAGATGTTGTGCCAGCGCGGTGCCGAGCGGGGCTGGGCACGAAGCCCCGGCTTTCTCGGGCTGCCAGCAGCCGCCAACCGGGGCCATCTTTGCCTCCAATCAATCTCTGCGTGGCAAATGATCCCGACGAAGAGCAGACACAAACTCCTGCCCGCAGGATGGATTTCCCCCACTGCGGTCAAGAAATCCATCCCACTGTCTGCACGTCCAACCAACACCTCCAAGGCAGGAGCTGTCATCCTTCCCTGTTTAATACTGCTGTGTTGGAGGGGTCTAAAACCCCTAAAAGACGGAAAATGCCTTTTCAAGTTGCGACTCTGAGCAGAGCTAGCAATTTCCATGTGCCACTCCAAGCGTTTCTGTGCAGCCTAGCAATTAAGAAGATGAATTAGCAAGCCGTTAATGACGGTTTTATGGAGGGGCAGCCAGGCCCCTCGAGGCTAGGCCAGCAGGAGCACAACCACATCCAGCACACATGAGAAGCCAGCAGGCACCTGCACCTTTCCAGAAGCTGGTGCGGACGAGAGAGCCCTGGGGCTGCAGGTTTGGGTTCCGCGTGATGCCTCCCTCCGCATGGGGAAGGAGCGATCTAATTACATCCATCACAGAAATGCCAAAACGACATCCGGCTTATAAAACCTCAATTTATGCTTTGACATTTCTGGAAAACCAATTTTTAATCCATGTCATCTATCAGGAGTTCTTGATATTTTACTTCACCTCGATGGTTTAGAATACTGTTGCCTTTATTGAGGTGCAGGTGGGGAACTGAATGCAGGCTGACAAAATATTAGGAAGAAAAATTGATGTCAGCCCGTGAAAGCTTCTGCAGGTTTTGGAGAAACAGAACAGCAAAAGATCTGGCTTTAGCCTTTTCCAAATTCCCCAAATCCAGTAGCGCCTTGTCCCCTAGCCGGGCCTTCTTTCCTGTGCTCATGACAGGATTTGGCCATGTACCAGATCACCCCAAAACAATACATTTTGGCAAAGGCTGTGATGGGACAGCCTTGCTTGGGTATAGCTTATGGAGTAGCCTTTAATTCCACTCCTTCTTGAATCAACTCTTAATTTCAAACACAACCTTTACTTGAAAGGAAGGGAGGGGTAGGAGGGGAAAGGTGAATTTCAGACATCACAACACGTTAAGTCATTAAAAATAAAGGGCGACAACTTTGGAGTAAGCAGCATAGAAAATTAAACAGAAGGTCCAATTTTCTTCAGGAACTCTTTCATAAATCACATATATCTAGTGTATGTACAGCAAAAGTGAGAATGCCATGGAACCGAAAATGCTTATAATTTTTGACCTGGTGCAAAATCTGCCCAATAAAAATACACAATAATAAACTCCTTTCTACTATAAAAATTACTAGAATTGGAAAACGGGACGGCAAGTCACGCAAGCAGAAGGCTTCCTAACCACCACCAGCTCCCTTCCCTGGGAGTTTAGGCCACTTCATTAGGCCATAGGGGAAAAAAATGATGCAATTATCAGACCAGGACATCTGTAGCTGAAGAAAAAAAAGTGCTGACATTGATTTTGGTAATTGCTTGGGGGGTTCTTTCTTGTATAAAGGATGGAATTTTAATACTTCTGCTTGGGATTTTATGAACATGGCAGCTGAGATTTGCAGAGCCAGGGGTTGTAAAACGGCATGGAGACATGACGTGGCCGGCAGCTGCCTCTTTACAGCTGTCACCTCGCCTCAACGACGCCTCCAAGGAAGAGCTTTGCCTTCTTCTAACTGCGCTCCCCCTTGCCAAAAAGCCATGGAATTCCTAGGGGGCTGCGGCCAAGAGCTCGCACCCAGCTCTGGGTGGAAGAACGTGTTTATCCAGACCGGTGGTGGGAGCAGACGTCCCCTCCTCAGACTGCACTTCGGATAAATAAGGTTATTTCGCTACGAGCTACTACAGGCTACGATATACTCACATAAATATATTAATGCCTATACGTGGATATGAATCGGTATATATCGGATACAGAGAAGAAACACTTACAACGACGAGTAGATACCAAGAACCGCTGCAGCTTCTCGCTGGGTGAAGTCCATCGTCCCTCCCGGCTGCACGCACGGAGCCGACGAGGGAGGGAGGGTTTCGCCATCCCCCTGCGGCACCCAGCGGCTCGCCCTCTCCACACCAGTGCAAAACGCTTCCCAACCCTTCCATAGCTCTGTACTTCACCAGGAAAGCCGGCTCCGTGGGCAGGGGAAGCCCCCGCAGCCCCTTCCACCCGGGATAAGCTTTTCAGGGACCACCCCACCTTCTGCGCCAGCAGCGGCAAAAGCCAGCTACGAGGCAGCTGCTGGACTTGGCCTTGTCAAGAGTACAAGCACAAAGCTCGGTTTTAAGCCTTGGCGGCAGTTTGCAGAAGGAGCGAGGAGCCGCTGCGATGGCGGAGCTGACGCTCAGCAGCTCTGCACTTTGCAATTTTAAAAAAACCAAATCATCGTCCCACTCTTGGTGGTTCGAGAGGATCCTCAACACGGCGCCTGTCCTCCTCTAACGTACCAAGCAGGATCAACAGGTCTCTAACAGACACGTGCATGCAGGAGACGGCTTCTCTCGGCATTAGACTACATTACCAAAGCATCCCCTTACCGGAGCGGGAGCAGAAATGTGCTCCTAGCATTATTTACACAATATAAAGTGCATTAGGATTTAGTAATTCAACTGACAGACTTTCTGCCGGGACCATACTATTTCGAAACAGAGGTGAGGGCTTGAATAGGAAATTCTCTCATGAGAAAAAGAGGTTCAGACTGGTGCTCTTCACCCTGTCCTCCTAAGGATTGTTTTTGGCCGTTCTTTCTAGTGCAAATAAGCTTGTGTTTTCTCAAGTTTAAGGGACATGGCAGTTTGAGGGCGTCAGGAACGAACACTTCAAACACATCAGGGATTCAGTGTTCCCGAGCATCTCGCTGGGCCTTTCCGGGTGCCAGCAGCCCACGTGGTCACTGCTCTGGGAAGCTGAAGACGCGCTGCCAAAAATACAAGGGAACCCGTTTCCGAATCTCACCGTTCAAGTCTTGCATTGCTACACTCCGAGTGCATCCCTACTACTCTCCAAGCCCAACATCTGCTTCCCACGGCGTGGAAAGCCGTTATCCTCCAACCCAACATCCATGAACACTGGTGTTTTCCACTGTGACACAAACCCACAGCCGCCGGTCGACCCACGAGTGATCGGCAGTGAACGTGAAGATCCCGATCCAGGTTTGGATACCAAGGTGCATCCCGTGCCAGGGGAGTAAATGCACGAGCGGATCGTACGGGATACCTGCGTGCCAGAACCCAGGCCGGCCCGACGGCCAGCAGTTGTTGGACTCCTGGGTGACATTTACAACAAATTGACGGCATTGGAAGGCCAATTCATTAACAAAAAACAAAGGGTTTTTTTTAAAAAAGATGGGCAGCAATAAGGAAAGCAATTTTGCATCCTTTTTTCCTTTTGAAATGGTAAAGAAAACATCCCTTTCCAATCACGAGTAATTTCCTCACCAACGCTACAGGAACACAGGGAAGGCATGAGCACTTACAACACACGTGGCCACTCAGGCTAATTCCAACCGAGGAGCTTTTATGATCCCTTGAGGCAAAGGTGGGCAGGGATGGGAGAGCTCGCAGGGGAGGAACGCCACACGGAAATGGGAAGGAGAGCGTAAAAAGTTCGTACATTCATAGCTCCGGTTTGTTGGACTAGAAGTGAATTTTTACCTCAGGCACTGTGACGGGCAGCAGCAGTCAGCGATACGCCAACGTACGCATCAACGACTCATTCACCAAATTCTGGTTTCACACCATAACAGGATGTGGAGTTCTTTTAACATGGGGGTTTGTGTTGTTGTTTTTTTTTTTTTTAATTGACCTGTTAAAACCATTGGGACCTAAGCCGTAAGAGCGACAATGAACCAGAACCCCGCTCAACTCCCGCTGATTCATTGTGGTCCGCTGGTTGTTCGAGTGATGGAGCAAAAACATCTCTTCCAGGTTTGAAAAGGGATCTGAAAGAGCAACCTATGGAGAAAGGGATGGGAGTTTTTGACACTAAGCCAAAGGCTTGGTTGCTGTAACTGCTATATATGGTTTTAAAGGGGGAATCACCTAAAACAGTGAAATCAACTTTCTTACTTCTTGTCACAACTGTAACATTTTCCTAAAGGTTCTTTGGTGACTTTGGTGCAAGCTGTTATTTTTTTTCTTTTTTTTTTTTTTTTAAATATTTTAAAACAGATTGACTAGTTTTTAGTACCCAAACTAAAATCCAGATTATCCTCTTGGTTCCCAACCCTGTCTCCCCAACCTTTCTCATTTCATTACGACATTAACAGGCAATGGCATTGGGATCGAGCGTGGCCATGAAGTGTGCAGGTGGCTCCAGACTCAGAGTGGTGAACAGTCTGGTTGGAGATAAAAGATGTTTCTGAAAAGGTTGAAAAACTAAACAGGTCATGTTTGCATGGGAAAATAGCCGGTCCACGTGCACACTAGGCCACTGTGTAATGAAACAATTTGAGTGATTACAAATATCTGATCAGACATGGTAATGCCTGCTTAAAACAATCTTCAAGGTGAGCAACACGCTACTAGAAGTACCTGGAGCTCAATCAAACTCCCGCTGGTTCAGGGGGAAGGAGCTGGTCGCCCATAGGCCGAATAAGCCCCTTGTGTTATAAATATTCAGGTTTTAAGAAACACAGAATCTTTCATCAACCTCCCAACCAGGTAATTGCACACATTCTCCCTCCAGGCAGAGAGTTAATATCACAAAATTTAAAATTTACATCACAAAGACTCCAGGATGACACTGAAACTGAGGGACTGAAGCCGCTCAAGGACAGCTCCAGCTCTGAGGAGGGAGGGAGTGATGGCAGGGCACAGATTTTGTAACCCCAACACCACCACAATCAACACAACAGAAAACCCAACGGGGCATCCACCACAGCTTCCGAAACGCACCACGAGGGAGGATGAAAAAGATGCCTTTCTACACCAATCCAGTGCTGCACCCAACACTCCAAAGGTCTTCCTCGTGGCAGGAGGAGGAAAACACCCAAATGCTTCCCTCGCACAGGCAACATCTCTTAATCTGGGATCACGGCATTCCTTTCACCTCCCAACGCCCACTCCACAGTCGCCTGCTGGAACGCCTAATACAAAAATACCTTCTGAAATTTTGGACAAAATGCATTAAAAATGAACAAAAAAAAAATAAAAAGAGATCACCAGCCTCTAACGGGCAGAATATGGAGATGAGGAGTGGGTTATTATTCACTACCATTAATTCAGAAGACTGGGCACTCCGCTGTCCTGGGATACTCAGGTAATCTGGTGAGCACAAAACTAGGGAATGAATGAGACATCTTCCGCCCTTCACCGGCATGTGACCAAGGTCTGACCGGTTATCGAAGTTATCCCACAAACAGACTAGCGTTTCCAACTCAATAACCAGGAGATGCCAACTTTAAAACCTCTCTCCCTCCTCACACACAGACCAGAGATTCACGTGGAGCTGATTTTTGCCTTAAGTGCTCTACGGCAATGCTGCTCGGCCTTTGGATGGAGCACGGGCAGAAGCCAGTCCTGAAAAACTCGTGATAAGCAGTAACTGATACATTTCATCATAAGGTTCAGGGTGGGGGAACTTTTGTATCATGTTTAAGTGCAACACAAGCCTTTTCTAGACTATTTAAAGGTCAGGGTGCCGGATTTTTGTTTGTGCTGATACTCGTACTTCCACAGTCTCCAACACTCGAAGCAGCTGACTCATACAGACTCGGGAGGTTGGTCCTTTCCTAAGACACACGGAGATGTTTTGGGCATAGTTTAACATGATAACCAGCCTCCTAGAACATTATGTACTGGAGTTAACAAGAACTACCAGAAAAGGGCTTTACAAAAAACTGGGGCAACTTGGAATTACTATAGGTCAGTCCCTCTCACCAATTTCTGTTGCTTTGTTTGGTTACTTGTCCAATGCACTCTATTCCAGACCCTCTTGCTCTTCACCACTGTCCCCTCTGGCATCCATTCTTTTCTCTTTATGGCTGTTGTAAATTCTCCTCATCTCTTCTTCGTACTTGATAAAATTTTCCCCGAACCGTGTCCACGCTTTGTAGGGAACTGTGATGGTGTTACGGTAGGGCGGCCTCACCTCACTTACCTTCAGGAAGATGCCGTACCTGTTGGATCCTACGTCGAAGTAGAAGCGCTTGTTGTCCACTCGGAAGGAGGTGCCCTCAGGGAGCTCCGGGGGCTCATCACCTCCCCCCCGGCGATCCTCTATGTCCCCCTCGCCGTATTCTTCAATCAGCTGGACCAAAGCATCCCTGAACTCGATCATGCCTTGCGCCGGCAGGACAATCGTCTGCTCCTGTCCCAAGCTGTGGCCAAAGTAACCCATCATGCCGGGTCCCCTGCTCATGGTCTGCCTAATCCGCAAGAAGCGCCCACGCTGGTTCTCCTTCAGGTCCAGGTAGTACTTCCTGTTGTCCCTCTCGATGTACTCCGTTTTGAGGACGCTGTGAGGGGGCTCTTCGGAGCCCACGGACACTGGCGGCGAAGGCGGCGGGTGCTGCGGCCGCCGCCGGGGATGCTGCTCCTTGTCATTGCTGTGCTCATGCCGGTGGCCGTGGCCGCCCTTCAGGCCCAGGTGCGCGTAGTGCTCGATGAAGTCCCCCAGGCACTCCTTCAGCTCGGCAGCCACAGACAAGGAGAGGGTCAGCTTGCTCTTCCTGATGTTGTCCTGCCTGCCCCTTCCTATCCAGACCTCGGCGATCTTCAGGAAGCGGCCACGGGAGCTCTGTTTCACATCCAGGTAAAACCGCTTCTTCTGGATGTCCACCCTTTTGGAGGCCAGCTCCTGGATCTCCATGCAGCTCCCCTGGGAGGAGGCCGGGTAGTGGTACTGCTGTTGGGACTGGGAATAAATGTTCCTATGCAGGCCAGAGCCTCCCAGGTTCCTTCCTCCTCCTTCTCCTCTCCCTCTTTCCATCTTTACCAATCAGCTGGAAATAATACACAACAGAGACACAGATGACAACATCAGCACCAGGGGCCTGCTCAGCTCCTCGGCAGCGGCTCCGCTCAGCGCTGCTCTCCCTACAAAGGCTCCCGCATCCCTCTCCGCTGCCACTGGCACGCAGCATCGCAGACCCAGGATCCCGGGCGCTCTTCCCTCCCGTGCTCCGTCTCCCGGAGCAGGGAGCCCTGATTCCAGCGGCACTCCCCGGCGGGACTGCCAGCCCTGCAGCCCCCCTGTCCTGCCTCTGTGCTCTGGGGCTGGGTTATGGTGCGCTGTTTCGGGGGCACTCACCCCTCTCCCAGGGCTGCGGCTCCCCTCTTCAGGGTCTGTCCCTGTGCCGCTGCATTCCCCCCCATCACCCCCTCTGCTCTTCCTCCCAGGGCCCCGGGGGGGCACTGGGGTTCCCCCCAGCACTGCTCTCCTGTCCCCCGGTACCCACGGACCCCCCATCGCTGCATCTCCTACTCCAGTGCCCCCAAGGCTTCCGTTCCTTCCCTCCCCAGGACTGCCCCACTGCCCTCACTGCCCCAGTACTGCCCCCCAAGCGCCCCAGTATTGCCCCCCCAGTGCTCCCCGTCACTACACCTCCTGCCCCAGTGCTCCCACAACTTCACCCCTTGCCCCCCA